>OX411311.1:45595706-46195706 GCA_948150685.1 Rhaphigaster nebulosa | reverse complement strand
TCGGGTCCCTAATTGACTAGAATCCATTAGACTAAAAAAAGATGCTCCTAAACTAAAAATGTAAGGAATTTACCATGTCTTAATTTAGTATAGATTCAAGTTGCTAAAAAACTGAATGGATTTCATGCTATGAGAAAATATCTAATGTGGACACCCTATGACTTCCTTGTACGCCTATTAAACCATAAGTCGGTGGCTCAAAAAGTGACACTGAACTTGGTTACCAGTTTCCAAAGATAGCTGTATCTCAAAAATTACACTCGGCGTCGTGACATCCGTCTATTGACACATACACACACACACACACACACACACACACACTTAAGCTCTTGTTTATGAAGGTCTTATTCCGTTATTATATGTAATTTTCTGTCCATGTCACTAGACGAAGCATTGGAAAATCGACGGTTTCAACATTTCGAGCGGAAGAACCCGATTAACTTATGTTATTCTCCTGCTGCATATTTGTTCAGCTCACAAATGGGGAGAAAAACAAGTATTTTATATTCAATTTTAACACATAAAACAACTAATAAAATTGTTTAATTAGAGTGGAAAAAATCGCGTTTATAACCTTTATCACCAAACCATATCATGTCTGTATTAAATGTCAATAAACCTTTTGATGTGAATTTATTATGATCTTCAAGTAACCTTTCGGCTCTTCATTTTCAGCCAAAATCTATTGTATTATCTATATTGTTATATAAAAGTCTAATTTACCAAATTTGAGATGTTTTGCATTAAATTTTAATATATTTTTTTATGAAAATCAATAATGACCTACAAGTAAAGTACTACTTCTTTTCTGCCAAAAATTTTCGCGATTACAATACTTCCTTTAATGAGTACAAGGTAGTAAAAACAAAAAACAATTAAATTTTGGAGCGTTTTTGCATTTTTTAAAAATGTTTTCGGAAAAATTTGTTGAAAAAAAGTTGAAATTCGTAATCAGCACCCCAAAAAACATAAACCAGAAAATTTTCAGAACTTCTCCATTGCCAAAGTTTTCATCGCGACCCCTTTCTGGTCTAGTCGACTGGACTACTATCGCCCTGACAGATCGGAGTATCCTAGATAGCAGGTGGGATAGCCCCAGATAACGGATAATTCCGCGACCTAGTGGGCAGCGGTGAAAGCGCTATCGATCGCCGTAGCTCCTGAGGACAGATGTACTCCTGGTAGCCGCGGCCCCCAAGGGTTGGCCTCCCGCCGCTCCCTGCCTCGGGGGTGGCTTCTCCTTCCCGCCCCATCGACCCGCCATCCTCCCTCCACCGCTCTGTCCCCGCTCGATATAGGCACCTACGCCCCTTCCAATCCAATCCGATCTGATGTCCTAAATGTAGGATGAAAATGGACAATTGTGTAATCGGTAGGTCTTCTCTGTCCGATTAGCCGAATTAAGGCAGGTCCCCTCCACTTCTCGTCCCTAGAACTTTGTTGCGCTGCCGGTCGTTGGGTTGTTTCCTAATAGTTTTTTTCTTTTCAAGTTGTTAAAAGAGTTTTCATTTTTTTTTTTTTTTTGGAAAATGGCTGAAGACGAATGCAGAGAACTTTTCATTGAATTGCTGGAGTGCTACAAAAACAAAAGGTGCCTATGGGACACCAGCCATCCATTATATTCAAATAGAGATAGCCGGAACAATGCTTATAACGTCCTTCTTAATATATATAAAAAAATTAAGGAGAATGCAAGTATTACTGATTTAAAAAGAAAATTAGACAACATGAGAACCACATATAACAGGGAATCAAAAAAGGTAGGTTCACGCACTGTACTTTTAAACATATTTATTTCATATAAAATTCTAAAATTAAACATTTTTTAATTTTTAAGAAGACTACTTAATTAAGACTACTAATTATAATGTAACTTGTAGAACATTTAAAACTTTAATTAATTGTGTGAACAATATTTATGTGAAAATATTAGAATTATGATCAATCTACATTTAGCTCATTTAATCTTCTTTCAGGTGAAAGATACAATAAGTTCAGGGACTAGAAAAGTGTACATTCCAAAGTTGTGGTACTATGATTGCTTCGCGTTTTTAAGTAAAAAAGATGTCATTGCCCAAGAAGGAAGGGACACAGAAGATTTTGACACTCAAGACGACCAATATGTAAGTATCGCAGCTGCACGTATGACTGATTATGACAGAAAATAATGGTAATAATAATGATAATTATGCCCGAATTTAAGTTTTAGACGCTTCTAGGCCCACACGTTTTGTCGCCCTCTTTTCATATCATGGAGGGGAGGGGAAGATATTTTTCCTTAAGCAAATAATCTTTATGATGACAATTTTAATTTTATCGCATAATAACATCAGTTATGACTTTATTAAGACTTTATTGTTAGCTCATCATAAATATTTTTGTAAATATATAAATAAACAAACATTCTTTTGATGTGCGACCCATGGTATTATAAATCCCTAGGCCGAACAGTAGTCTATTTTTTTAAAAACCTGGCCAAACTTATTTTATCGATTTTATTGTTTTAGGTCCCAAATTAATTTTAAATATAATGTATCTAATTTAATTTTATTAACTGAAATCTCACATAGATTACCCAAAGTTTGAGATGAAGCCAAAGCCGTTCTAAATATAATTAGTTGGACGACCACCTCATCCTATGTCTCCAGACTCCAACGATATTATCATTATTTATCAGTATAAACAATTTTTTTCAGAGGAAGTAATACACTCCAAACGTTAAATAAACTATCTGTTGTGATGATTCTTTAATTGGAAATAAAATTTGAAAGTAATCAAGTAATTATTTTACTAATAAATAAATTAAGAATTTAACGTACTTTAAAAATGTGACAAAATAGTAATGTTTGCTATGTATTGAGAATACAGGGATCGATGGAAAATTTTCCGATTAAATAATAGTAATTAAATAATGGCGCCACTTGGTTCAGCCAATATTAACATAAATAGATTTCATTTTCGAACAAAGAAATACCTGCAAGGCCGGGATACCTGCAAGAAAAACCTAAGAAGGCCGGGATCAGGTCGAGATTACCGAAAAACAGTCATAAAGATAAGCCAGAGTGAAAACACCATTAAAACTAAGAGATATGCCTGGTCGACAAGTTATAATAAAATCTGCCGCCCAAGGACAAGAGACAATGGAAAAGTTTTTCAAAGGACTCGATGACACGGAAAGAGTCACGCCCCCAAGAAAAATTCTTCGATCATCAATCGGAAGGCCAAAAAGGAGAGTGGGGACAAAATGTATCTTTCAAGAAGGAGAAGGGGAAAGAGAGAAAAGGATGCCAGAGCAGACAGGTGAACTAGCTTGAAAGTGAACCAGTGAGGAGCTAGGCGTAGAAGCAGAGGGTCCAGTTGTGTACTACTCAACTGGACCCTCTGCTTCTACGCCTGTGACGGAGTCAGTGAGTCTGGCGGCAGAGAAGAATACCGCTGCGAGGAGAGAAGACCAGACCATCGAGCGGCCAGTATCCGAGACGACGAAGGCAACAATAAAATAAGTGATTGTTCTTTCATTCAAGGTGTACATTATCGTCTAATATTATGTGGCACCATAATAAAATTTTATATAAGCAAATTAGACCCAGTTTCTCAAATACTTATGGTTTAGTCAATAGGTTTTTGTAATGAAGTTAATTCAGGTTGTAAATTATTAACCAGCAGTTTAATTATTTACGTAACTTAAATAAAGTAAGATCTTATACCAAAATCTATTTTTCTATTTACCCCACGTGCCATCATATAGTTTAATTAAGTGAATTGGTAGACGTGAAACTCTTGGAAAGGATCTTCAATAGTATTTATAATACCCCAACCTTGTGACCATAGCAGGAGGATGGGGGGGTCTGTCTCAAGTCTTTTGAGTTAAAATGCAGTTTGATTCATCGATTACCTTCTGGAAACGATGAAAATGCAGAGTATATTAGATCAGTAAATTATGTAAATGCGGTTTCTGGAACCGCAACCTGCCTTAGAAAAGCAGTTTGCCAAAAACATAACATGTTATACATCAAGAAATATCATTGGCTTTTTAAAAGACAAATATTGGACATTTCAATAAACTTTACTATCAGGTTGTGGCACAGTTAGTTCTATTTAACTTCTTTAGTGATCCAGTGACTTGTTTAATTTTGCTGTACAAAAAGAAAAAAAAGATACTATAATCAAACTATTACTCTTTCTTCGTTAACTGAAACTGTACTCTTTCTTTGTTAACTTAAACTGTACTCTTTCTTCGTTAGTAAAGTAATTAGTAAATTTCTGCCATACATCAGTTCTTCATCATTCTACAGAATCGTATCAGTTTTATTAAGATAGCAACAAACTAGTACGATAACGTCTTCATGTTTAATATTAGAAGAAATATAAACCTAATATATATATATATATATATATATATATATATATATATATATATATATATATATATATATATATATATATATATAACTTTAACTTGTATCTAATATAAATTAATAACTTAAATGTAACTAATATAAGATTACTCTGGAGCATTCCAAACACTAAAATTCCAAAACAATTATCTACGACCCTCCTTGCGCGAGATATTCGGTAATTTAATGAGATAATATTTCAATGGGTTAAATTTTTCAGAGTATACGGTTTTAAAAATATGCTTACTCAAAGCAAAAGCACTATTCTCGACAAAAACTTCTGGGATCTTAGTTAACACTTAATACCTACCAACTGGAAGTTACCTTAAATTACATTACTAGCGATGATAAATTAAGGTAAATTGGGGTCATGAGACCAAAGTTTTAGTAAAATGTAGTATTCTGCAAGTATTAAATCTGATATCCTTCCATTTTACCAACACTGTCGTGTTGAAAGTCATGATTTGCCCTGACAACTGCAAATAGTACAAAGCTAAAAACCTTTTTATAATTATAATATAGTGATGCACTATCTGTTGACTATTGAATAGGCAACATGCTTGCCGCCTATAGCACATCTCCGTCCAGCTAATGATGGCGGTAACTGCAACATCATAAAAATTAACATATTTATAAATAGAAATTGATGCTACAAAAAATTAGTTAAAACATAAAGTAACAATTTTACGACTAAATAATCCTAAAAAAGGAGTAAAATTACGAATAAAATTAGCGAAACCCGTGTAAAATATTATTCTTTCTCTGTACGAACTTCTATCGGTTCATGTTTATCGTACACATTGATAAAGTAATAACAATGTTTTGTTTTCCAGGAAAATCAGCAAGAAGCAAATTCGCAAGAGCAAATCCATGCTGCTCCGGCCAACAAAGCTGTCGCTTCTACAGCTACTTCAGAAAGTACACCAACAGCACCACGTAAAAAGGCTCGTATAGCTACAATTCAAGAGAAACAAGAGCAACTTCTTGATATGGCTTCGACATTATTAAATTCTACGCAAGATCAGTGGGAGTTGATGGGCCTGTCTTTCGGAATGCAGTTACGGGAACTGGATGCAGAGCAACAAGCAATCTCCCAAAAGTTGATGTCTGATGTTCTGTATTACGGGAAGATGAAGAAACTAACACACTTTTCCACGATACAGTTATCACCTAGTCCACAATCTTCTCATATATAACAATACTGTCAACCATCCTCGACATCATCCTCCTCCCATAGTCATTATTCCCCTGCATCCTCTCAGGTACAAAGCCAAGAAAGCCCATTGACATACACCCAATCGTTACCCAATATTACATCTCTACCAATAAATATCAACGCAATATACCCAATAAAAATCGCAATGGTCACGATTTTAATGAATTTTCGCAGTTAGACAGAAAAATACAATAAATAGTTACTTTTTAGTTTTATTTTGTTTGTACTTCAATTTTAATATTTATGATTATTTAATTTTTATATACATAATATTATTTTTTACTTTTTTTGTATTTGATTATAAATTATTGTATTTGTAATAATTGACAAATAATAAATATTTGAGAATTATAATTTCGTGAATTCCTGATCAATCTTTATTCCTAATCAAGCATTAACTTTTCTCAATGAAAAAAAAAAATCATTAAAGACAAGTCAAAGTATTTATTATACTAACAAGCTATCAACATTATATGCTTAAACATATATATATATATATATATATATATATATATATATATATATATATATATATATATATATATATATATATATATATATTGCTGAAAATTTTCAAACTCAAACAAAGATAAACTATACCTGCAAAAAAAAAACCACTTTTTTTAGTGAAAACATAGGCAATAAGGTATGTTGGTACAGCAGCCAGAACATGGATGTTTTGCATTGTGTGCCGATGCCAATGCTAACATTCATTGGCCGAATCATTACTTCACTGTCACGAATTAGGGAGGTTCTGCTGTACCTAGTCTCTTTCTAAATATATTGCGACATATATTCACAATAACAAACAAACACAATTTTACCGATGTTTCACTATTAACCTGGAATTCAATAATTTGTAAAAAAAAAAAAATAATTTTCAATTACCTTAATGTACTTCTTCAAGCAAACAAACCTCGCAGGTTTCAGGTACTATTGATGATAATACTGGGGCAATATGGCTGCAGTAAATTCTGGTTAGCTTTATTAATTAACAAATTAACCTTTTTTTTTGCACTAACGGATTC
This sequence comes from Rhaphigaster nebulosa, assembly GCA_948150685.1. Lineage (NCBI taxonomy): Eukaryota > Metazoa > Arthropoda > Insecta > Hemiptera > Pentatomidae > Rhaphigaster > Rhaphigaster nebulosa. The sequence goes on along the minus strand of OX411311.1, from coordinate 46,189,065 downwards.
TGGAAAAATGGTATCACGTTTTTCTGTGAACTGTTATTGCATATTTTCTTTTGTGGCATTTTTATTGTAATTAGAAATACTAGATTCACACAAAAAATTTGTCGGTTCTTGAATGAAATTGTGTGTTTATCTGTTCTGTTCTGTTTTTTTGTCTTTAATCCTTAACTAGCCATGTTTATCAGAAAGAGGACCTTTCAAACAATTGTTCACTCAGTTATCGTACCTCTTTCAAACCAATACCTTTCAATATGAATTCAGAAAAATTTGAAATTCGAGTACTTTTGTGGCATTATTGGTAACAAAGATTTACTGGAGCGGCTGCTACCCGAAAAATATGTGAAGTGGAGAGAGAAGGTGTTGTGAATGAAAGGACGTAGGTTTGGGCGTTTCAACAGCGGCGACACCACTCCTGAAGATGAGTTCTGGGTGCCCATCTGAGTGGAACATTGCGCTACAGAAAGGGCAGTTAATGAAAATCCGTCAACCAGTACCCGCTAACTTCTCCTACAGCAAGATAATGCTCGTTCTCATACCGCTAGAATAACTCTGAATAAAATTGAAGAACTTAAAAGTCCAGAACTTCTACCACACCCTGCATACAGTCCTGATCTCACCCCCTCTGACTATTACTTTTTTCGTTCAACGGTTTATTTTCTTCGGGGAAGACAGTTCAATAATCAGGAGGAAGTCTAAAACGGTGTTCGCGTTATACAATAGCTTCTTATTAAATAAAATCCGACATACTCAAGAAATACTAAAAATTCTTATTATCTCTCTAATGTCATTTGAAACTATTTATTCTCAGTCATTATTTGTGATAATTACCTTAAAGATCTGAAAAGAAAATGGTCTCGAGATCTTTTATTTTAATTATTTTTTTAATATTTTATTTATTTTTGTTTAATTGTCTTTATGGTCATAGTCAATAGAATTTTAAGCAGTTTAGTGATCCATCAGACCACCATCTAGTCAATTATCACCCTTATATCTCATGCACTTATACGAGTATATCCTGGGCTTTTGTGCATAAGTCACTAAGTCCAGTCAGTGAACTTTATATGATAAATGAATTCTGGTCTTGTAAAAAAAAATTTGGACTAAATGAATTTAACCATCAAACAGCTAAATGATTTAGTGATATCTACCAGGTGAAAATATATGATTCGTAAGTGAACAAATTAACTGTGAAAGTGAAATGTGAGTTTTTTTACAATTTTGGGCTTTTACTTAAACGCCCATGATATGTTAATCTAACTGAGTATTTCAATTGAATGCAATTTTTTGTATTTATCTGTTTATTTAATACATACAATATTTCAGGATAATGAAATAAACATTCATTTTACAGGACTTTTTCCATGTATTCTCCTAGTTGGTGAGTCTCTCTCTCTCTCTCTCTCTCTCTCTCTCTCTCTCTCTCTATATATATATATATATATATATATATATATATATATATATATATATATATATATATATATATATATATATATATATATATATATATATACAAATTCTATAAACATTCTTTTTTCAAATAATAAAATGATTTAGAAATGGCCAAATCAACAATAAAAAAGCCATGCTATTTTACATTATTTAATTTTATTTGTTTGTATTTAATATTTACATATTTCACAAGTCAAATAAAATAAAAAATATATTAAAATTATATAATAATAAAAAATTATGAAATAAAAAAATATTAAAAAATGTTTAATTTCTGCATAAGAAAATTCTTATTTGTCATAACATTTAATTTATAAAAAAATTGTTTATTGACATGATTTAATTAAATAATAGTCATAGATTTGTATTTTGGAAGTTAATAAACAATATATATAATGAATATGCAATAATTTGGTTTGTAGAAGATAGACTTGAAAATGGGCCCGAAATATTGTCAAAGGTAATAAATGAAAGAATAAAAGAAAGAAGTTTAAAAGGGTTTAAATTTCCTATAAATTACAATAATATATACACTCTTTTGTGTAAGAATTTTTTTATATAAAGAAATGTTGAACATAATATATTATTCCATAACTCAAAAAAATTTAAAAGGAACATAAGAACTTGGTGAAAACCTTGGTATAGTATCCGGTTCAAATCAGCATGTCAAAGCATCCTTTCGATTTTAGATGGCTAAAAATTTTAAAACGGGCCACCATGTAGAAACCATTTTTCCCTAGAAGTAACAGTTTTAGAGATTGTAAAATCTAGTGAGTCATAGGCATTGTACAACATTGGATTACAAATAAGACTTGAAATATCAGGTAATTTACTTAGATGAAAACAGATATGTACTTAACTGTAGTCCTTTCTTTTGTTTGCATCTCATTACCTTCTCTCCTTGAATAATATAAAGAATTAATGAAATAAACAGATAAAATAGAGTATTCGACAAGCGATTTTCAATTATTTGATTCATTCTATTTGGCTATATAATCATTTTATCTGGTAGAACAAGTTCACCTTCTCACTTACTTTAAAGTCATTCTCAGCAACAAGAAGAAAACTCAGCCAACCCTTTTCTGTGACATCTATGGCTGACTTAACATAGAGGTTCGGTCTAAGGCAGCGGTATTTCACACTATATTTCAATAATTCTCATTTCAGATGCCAGAAATGTTGCTTGAGGTTGGTCTTCATCCCCCTCAGAATCCATTATTCCCCTAAAGTATACCAAAATTGGGAGAAATATTGATTTAAATAAATCCACTTTCATTTTCTTCCCTAATTCTGTTTAGGAAATATATTAGCAGCTTTGATAAGGGAACATAGGTCACATCCAGGTCCCGTCCTGTTTGCCTTAACAGGAAGGAATAGAATAGGAAAGGATGTTTAGCACCAATAAAAAAAAGGTCACATCCAGGCATTTTAAGTTTTCAGCTTGTTTGAGGATTTTACAGTCATAAGAAAATCATATGAAGCAGGGCTGATTACAAAAGCAAAATGAACAGTAGAGTCAAATTTAACTGAATAAAGCTTAAATAATTGTCCATCTTTTATTTTTTCAATGCTTGTATTTTTCTTTCATCAGGGCCAACAAGAAAAAAATAAGAACGATAGATAATGCTCAATGTTGAGGCAAAATGGTACTAAAACAGTGACATCTTGATACACTAATGGGTCAAAACATGTTCAAAATGAAGAATCAACTATAAAATTTGTACCTCAATTATTTGCATTTAACTGATCCAGGTGAATAGGATTAGTTGTATAGCAATACAGTGTGTATTCTTATTTGTATTTATAATTATTAAAGAATCGGTTGAAGCTTTTCTTCAATTGGATTGTACTTATTGTACTTTAACACCCTATGGAAATTCTTTTTTTCCTGTGTTTTAGAAAATAAGAAAGAATGAAAGAAATCGAAATCATGTATCCGATAAAAAAATAAATAAAAATAAAGCAAAAATACAGAAGCAAGGCATGTCAATAAGCTTGTGATTTCGCAGTCATATCTATATATTTATCTGCTTAAATTGACTATTAAAATAGTAAGATCTTAATGTCAATCACATTTAAATATTAAAAGTAACACAGCTGTGATTCCTTGCTCTTAATAAGTTAAAATAATTCTGTATATTTGATAAAATTTATTGATTATAGTATCTTGATTTTCTTCTTTTTTTTCACGTTTATTTAACCATCATCTTGTTAACTTTAGAGTACTAAACCTCAATGCAGATGTCTTATTACTAAAACTTTGTTGTTTCAAATACCAGAGCCAAAATATCAATTTAGAGAAAACTAAGGAAACAATAAGAACAAGTAATGATCAACTTAACATTTTTATTGTTTAAATATTAAAAAAATATACAAATGTACACATGAAACATGAAAATTAAATCCATAAAACCTAAAAACTAACACCAATCGTATAAAAATGTTAATATTGTCAAAATATTGTATTACATTTTATTTTTATTAATCATCAATATTTCATTTTTCATTATTATTTTTAGAGTTCCAAAAAATTAGTTGCATATCATTATAAGATAAACTGTGTGGTTTAAATTTAAGTTGGTTAAATTTCACTAATTAAAATTTATTTCAAGAAGTAAACTATACATCGGCTAGCTGGTAAAAATGATGAAACAAAAATTGTTGCAGATCAATAAAATAAATTAAATTATGAAACATACATAATTCGAATTGGTTATTTAGAAAAACAAAGTAATAAATAGTCTCAAATTTGAATTGAAACAGAAATAAAATTTGTGAATAATAAGTGTATATTTATGGAATAAATTATTAATAATGATCTATTTGGATCACTAAACCCTCGCACAGTTGCATGTTATAAAAATTTAGTCGAAATGACATAAATATGTATATAGTTAAACCTTACTCAAATCAATTATGTATGTTTTGTTTAGGCATGGTTGAAGGGATACCGAATATGAGAAAGCACTGCTAAGAGTTGTGCCTTGTAATGTTTTTGGTAATGGTTTTTCGGCATTGCTGATAGTGGTAAACAGCATCTAACCTCCAGTAATCATATTAATCAGTAGTAATCAGATTAATGAACTCATGTTTTAAAAATAGTACATAAGATCTTTTTTTTTTTAAATTACTGATTTATATAAATGTTGTTCTATTTCTTTGTTTTTAAAGTTTTATTCCTATACCTGCATCGGTAAAAATCAAAATCTTAGCTCAACTAATATTCTTTCCTAATTCTTATCGGGCATAATTTTACCTAGCACACATTGACTGATGGCATATTATATGAGAAAATATGAAAGCTATAATTTCAAATGCAATAAAAAAACATTTATTAAATATTAACAAACATTTTTTTAATTTTACATTTTTTGTTTTTCTATAATATATTTCATCTGTTTCAACAAGAGCAGCTTTGTTCACAAAGTTGCAAATTGACTATTGGACTAATGGGACAACCCAGATTTAAATTTGAATGAACAGGTCCACATGATTTATAATTTAAAAAAAAAAAAGATTCATTAAAAAAACAGTTCCATTAAATTTAGGATTTATATTATTTTAAAATTATTTTATATTACATAAATTATTTTAAGATTCCCATGATGGGTTGTATATGAAGTTAAATGTTCTTTGTAAATAATCTTAATATTTATTCCGTTTTGTAATATCTGCGATAGTTTCATTTAATAACAAATTGTTTGAACTGGGAGAAATTGTCAATATTAATTTAATAATGTTTTTTTTTACAGTTACGATTCCTATAACTAGAATTAACCAGTATCCTAAAAATGAAAAATAAAAGACTTGGATATTTGCATAATCTGGGAACATTACTAAATTTTTAAACATTTACATTAACCTCAATAACCTGAAGGAAGAACTAGGACTGAAATATATTACAAAATAGATTATCAAATTAAATTCTTTGCCTGATAAACTATATACCTTCTACTTCTGTTTTTCAGCTATAGATAATAAATGAAGGGGTGTTTGCAGACAAGAAAACGTTAAGAAAGACGAAATTGAGAGCATAAATTAAATTTCATCAAATACAATAAATTTCATTTTACAGCAATACATTGAAACCAACAAAACTTAAATAATTGATATAGACAAATACCTGGAAATTAAATGAATTGATTGAAGAGTGAAATTAAAGTGAAAGACGAATCAGCCATTGTAAAGGGGGAAGGAGAGAATGATATAAGATTCTTAAGTGAGCATGGATACTAATAATGTGCTCAGAATCTCTTTTAGAGATAATTGTTGGCGACAATATTTTTCTCGGCTCATTTTCTCATGTGTATTTTAAGTGCTCATCATTGTTAGGGTTTTCAAAAAGAAATTGTAGAGAATTTTTAGATTCTGAAACTCAAATTCTGCTATTTAATACTATTGTAAGAGTGCATATTTAATATGGATCTCTTATTTGGTATTCAAACACAAAGAAGAGAGTTTCACCGTTAGAAAAAATCCAGAAAATATTGTTAAAATTATTATATTATAAATATAACTTATATTATAAATATTTTGGAGTTAACTCTGATCGAAAAACTAAATATGAACATTTAATGAACATATTTGGGGTTCCTCATAAGCTTAAGGATAGATTTATAATTCTTTAATTAATCCATTTGACCACGCTTGTAAAAGGTGATATCGATGACATTGAGGCTTCTTAATTTCAGAATAGGAAGTGTTACAATTAGACTTAATGATTACTTCTATAACAATACGGAAATCTTGAATATTTAAATCCTACAATACGTCTTACAAAGTTATGGTACATGGAATAAAAAAATTGATCTTGATTTCTTATACAGCCTGAATATACATAATTTAAAGAAACCTGTGGAAGCATTTATGTATTTTAAACAAATAAGAAATCTTAAGCTGAGTTTTTTATTTTAATCATTATTACTAATTGAAATGTGATTGGGTATATGAAGAATTTTATTTTTATTAATTAGAAATTACATATATGTAATTGATTTATGGGTGAAATTAATGAGATCATATTAATTGAATTTTTTTTTATATACATATTAATAATTTGCTAGTACATTATCAATACATACGTGCCAATTTTATAATAAGGAATGTGTATGTGTATTTTATTATAGTGGAGACCAGTATTGTATTAGTGAATAAATACTTCAAACTTGTTTAGAGATAATGTCAGAGCTATGATTTGTTATTTTTATGATATGTTTTTTTATATCATTAACATTAATATTTTTAGTAATTAGACGAAAATGAAGATGAAAAATACCTAATCAACCACGTTTGTACCAAAAGTATTTTAATATATACATGTATAATGGGTATTTTGTACAATGCACCACTTTATTTCTCTATACACAGTCAGTGCAAAAAATATTCAAACAAAAGGCAATTATATTGTTTCTATGATAATTTTTGAGGAATTTTGGGTAAAACTAAAAACAAAAATAGGCAAACATTTCATTAAACTTTATTTTCGTCAAACATAATAGCAATTAAATTTTGATTCAACAGATATGTAAAAAAATAAATCATTTACGAAATTAACTGCAAAAACATAGTAAAAAAAGTATTCGAACAGACAAAAGCATTAATAATTGTTTATGGTAAATATTTGATTTAATATTTTGTAGCCCCTTCTGTTTTAATAACAGCCTCTAACCTTCTCAGCATGGAATTAACCAAATTTTTCCTTAACCCTTAAAACACCAGATCGGGTCGGCTACGACCCGGGAGGAGGGATAGTTTTCTTTTGCCATATTTCTTTTGTTACTTATGTATTGTCCTTAGAGGGGATAACAAAGGACATTTTTCTCCCACCTGGGTTGCACCTTCTTTTACATTTTAGAAATATGAATTTTTGAAATATGAATCTTATTAAACTAATATTGTCATTTCGTAATAATGGTTCTTTTTCACAAATATTTTACTTTTAAATGTAATAGGAAAATGTAAGATTATAAAAATTACATTTAAATAGGATTTCTGTGGGTGTTCGAATACTTTTTGCTCTGACTGCAGCTCTTCGTCATGTTAGTTTGAGTACCTTCCATGATATATTCCTATAATCTCATGGATTGTACCTAAACTAACATAATAAAGAACTATGTTGAGAAAAAAAGTAGTGTTTTGTACAAAATACTTATTAACTTCAAAATTGTCACATTCTTGTTCCAAGCCCTTCATATACTTTTTTTTCTTTTTTTTTTTGAGATTAGGTTGTATTGATTAATACAAATTCTGATGATCCTTTTTATATCTCAACTTATTTATTTTTTATATTTCACTTCCAACATCTGTTGTTAGACCGAGGCACATTAGCTTGTAATAATGTTTTATGAATACCGACTAGAAACATTAAATAATAAAAGTTATTAAGGCGGTTCCTTGATAATGGTATATTGGGCCAAATGTTGGAAGTGCAATATATAAAATAAATAAGTAGAATACTACAAGGGTCATCAGAATTTAAATTAAAAACCGGGCCCCTATTTTGAAACAAACCGACGGATAGTAATGTCGAGTTTCGAGGATTATTCTGGAATGAGGTGTGACTTTGTTGACGAATTTCAAGATAATCGGTCCTGTAGTGTCGGAGAAAAGCCGCGGTCGGCGGACGGCATACGGCGGACGGACGGATTTTTTTTTTATTCGATATTTGGATTCTACATATCTTGAAACGTAAAACCTCAAATTTTGAGGGGGAGGGGTTAACAATTTTTTTATCTGTCGATTACAAAGGTCTATCATTGAAAATAATAAACCAAAATGGATCTCTGTTTATTTATCTGGGGTACATAGTGAAAAAGGTAACAGTACTCTTTCTATGAATTCTTTGTTTGAAAAATTATTTCAAAATTAGATGAAATCGGAACTACCCGATTTTTTCACAAAAGAAAGAGCTATCTTTTAAAAATAAAATGATAGCAAAACACATTTTTAGTATTGTGCAAACAAAGTATACTCAATACTCGATTTCAGTTCATAAAGATTTGGACAAATTATCGTAAAATGGACCAATCGTATTCTCGGAAAAAGATTAAATCCTCTTTAAAATATAAAAGTATAACAAAAGCATTTGCAACCTTAGTGAACACACAATTTTAGCGAAAAAATGTTGGATAAATCATTGCAAAATAGATGAATTAAAAACACCCCAATTTTTTTTTTTTTTTAATGTAGCCAGTTCTGATAATTGAATTTTCAGATAATTGGCACTTGGCTGTAATCCTCTTTTGATTCTTGGATCATCCCTAAATGCAATAGTAAACAGGAGATAATTACATTGGATCCTCAAACGAGTAAATCCCTTCAAAATAGGAATTCTTAATTGTTATTTACTTTTTAAATAAGCTAAAAGAAGTTGTAATTATTAGTAACGACAAAGAAATGTGTAAAATCTGTACCCGGTATATATTGTACAGTTGATATGATTAACACCTTTACTTATGAAATAAACAAGTAAAGAATTTTTATTTTGTAATTTACATCTAGTTATACAGTACTTTGTAATAATGATCATAGGGCCATTTAATTTAAATCGCGAAATAGGGCGTAAGTTTAAAGGACATATCTCCCCCTGCGCATGTCACTGTAGCCATTACTAATAAAAAGAGATCGAGAGTGGTTTTCATTGAATTCAGATTTATTATAATATAATAATTTACCACCTTACATGGGGATGACACATCTTTGTATTTTATTGTTTATAAGAATCATTTTGTTTTCATTCGAGCAGAATTCACCAATGATAAGATCAGTAAGTGAGCTTAGTTGGATCATGATTTCTGCTGGGTGAAAAGACAACATGCATGGACTAAATTAATTTATCAATCAAATTACAGCCAAATAAGGCATTGAATGACAGCGATGTTTAGCATGTGAAAATATACGGTTTACAATGTGAAGAAATGAACTGTGAATGTGATTTTTTTTATAATTTTGGAATTATAAAAAAGTGGCGTGACTTTTACTTGAACGCCGACTATTTGCGCTGAATTTTAGCCGACTTAATTCATAAGAATTATGATAATTGTGATGAGCGAGTGAGTCATAGATTACAATTAAATGTGTAGGTATTTATTTAAGATAGAAGTCATTTTATTTGATGAAAAATAAAAATAGTATGTAATGTTTAAAGAGACGGAAAAAATGAGATTCAAAGAACTGAAGTCCGAATAATTTGATAATTATTTTGATATAATGAATGAACTGCTTGCTTACATGCAATATTATTTACGATTACTTTACACAAAAGTTCCTAATTGTAAATCCAGATTTGTCCGATAGTGTAATTGTAACCAGTAATTCGGTTTTCAAATTGTAATGTCTTTGATCGCCAGAAGCGTGATTTAATTTCATTTTGTTTAATGCAAATGCGCGTTTTCTGTTGCTTTAAGTCAATCCAGATATAAACCAAGGTATCGTAATATATCCATCACTTGAAGTGGAATTTTCTTTTAATACATTGGTGAACAAGTTACATGACAATGACACACATGACAATATATCCAATTAATCCATTAACAACTGCCAATTATCACGTGACCAATTAGCAAACTTACCGCTAAGTGCAGCTATTACTAATTATTAGCCAATAGACCGGGTCTTAACTCCTCTGTTTAAGTATCGTGGCAGTAGTTGTGATTGCCTTTCAGAACAAACCATTTCGATCTGTATCCAGAAACTTGGGATAGAACACAACGGTTCCAACCATGTTGATCCTCTTTGGTTTATTTAAATTCATAAGGCATTGGCCATTTCTTTAAGCAGTTTCTGATCGGTCGAGAGAAAACTGAATTCAATAACAGCTTTCTTAGGAAATAATTTTATTCAAGCATGATGTTATGAAGATTCTTTCCTTATTTATTATGCATTGGAAAACGAGAAATGTAATTTAAAAGTTTCCTTGTTCTTTAACTTATTTTTTAGTTGAGGGGAAGTACGTTCATTGTTTTCATTCGTCAGAATTCGACTATAAATCGAATCTAACTTACAAAGGTTATAAACGCGATTTTTTTCCACTCTGATTAAACAATTTTATTAGTTGTTTTATATGTTAAAATTGAGTATAAAATACTTGTTTTCCTCTCCATTTGTGAGCTGAACAAGTGTGCAGCAGGAGAATAACATATAAGTTAAGCGGGTTCTTCCGCTGACGGTTGAAACCGTCTTAAAATGTTTTGTCTAGTGACATAGACAGAAAACGACATATAATAACGGAATAAAACCTTCTTAAACAAGAGCTTGTGTGTGTGGCAATAGATGGATGTCGCGACGCTGAGTGTCGTTTTTGAGATACTGCTATCTTCAGAAACTACTGACCAAATTCAGGGTCACTTTTTGAGCCACCGATTTATAGTTCAATAGACGTATAAGGAAGCCATGGGACACCCCATATCATATATTTTATAAAACTAAAATTCGAAATTTTGAATTTAAAAAAAATTTGTATATTTAATTTGTTTATGGGTTGAAATTGTTCAATTTAAAAAGTATATTTAGTTAAAAATATATGTTTTGAGGCTAATATGAGAATACAAGTACCAAAGTTTATGATAATATCTCAATAGCCATCGCTTTGCAATTTCTCACTTAAAAGAGCCCTGAGAAATAAAGAACGAGTCCGGAAGGAATGATCTATTGGGAATTAGGTTATATGACGTTATTTGTCAAAATATTATAGCGATTAAAATGAATAGAAACATAATAATAAAATAAACTTAGATAAACGTAATAATAAGATAGTAATGATTTTATATAACCAAAAATAATATTACTTTTTCGCTGTTCAAAATTTGCTACACTTGCATCATTTTGTAATGAGATATATATTCTTAATTTAAGACACAGAATATTGTGCAAATCGGGGAATACATGATGCACTTTTAATTCCTTGGTAAGTTGGTCCTTCAGTCAGGTTTTGGTGTAGCCGCACCAAGTTTGGTGTAGGACAATTTTTGTACCATAAAACCAAACTTTAGAACCCTGAGACGCCGTACAGGGCATCGTTAGTGGACAAAAACCGATATATTTTCTAAAGAGCTATCTACTGCTGAATATTTTAAAATATTCCTTAGACTATTATTACCTTGTTTACATTTCTTTATGCTTTTTAATATAATGGCCAAACATAAAAAAATTAATTCATTTTGAGGTAATTGCGCCACCAATTACTATTTATTTCTCGTTCCGATCGCATCTCTTCTCTTTGGAAAAAAAGCATCCCTAATCATGGAAGCCACTGGCCAAGGTATGTAATTTAAGATAGCACATTTTAATTAGGAAGATTCAATCTTAAAAGAATATTGCACGCCTCTAAAGTGTGATCAATCAATATTATTTATAGCTCTAACTTTGAAGAAGCTATTAAAAAAATCGTCAAATAACGTTTTTTACTTTTTGCATATTCTTATTATTTTGTGTATTAGCTTTAATTTGCATAATGGGTTGGTTGCATCCGCATTGGACTTTCAGAGTTATATGATTTTCTTCGACGAAAGCTTTGTCGGCGGGAATATGTTTCTTTTATGAAAAGGGCTATCGAATAATTATAGCTATTTATTAACTATGTTCGTTGTAACATAAAGAGAAGTCTAATGAACAATAACTACGAGTTGTAAACGTATATTTGATCAGTGATCTTCGAAAATTTCCCGAGGGATGACTGCCTGTTGCTATGAGATATCTATCTCGAGACACCCTGTGTTTGACCTCTTTGAGACCCCTCTCCTCAACAATTTAAATTCTGGATCCGCTACTGCTGAAGATCACTGGGGAATAAAGATAAGTAAATCCTTGATATCAATGTCAGTACTTTCCTTGCCATTGTTTTGTCAACTAATTAATCGATTAAAGTATTCCCAATGTTCCACGTCAATATTCTGCATTCAATAGATTCAGTTATACTATTTTTTTTTTTTTTTTAATAAAATAGAATCCCATTTTAATAGCTGGAGTTTAATTTTATAGATTAACCTTTATGCCACAAATAGTAAGTGAATTGGTTAATTGATGCCTTTGAAAAGTTATCCAATATCAACCTAGTATGTGGTATCTGGCTTATTAATATTTCCGTCTGGAATTGATAGAAATATTTAATTTAATAAATAGATAATACAATAGGTGCAGTTTCAGGAATCCCCACCCGTCTCAGAAAAGCGGACATTCAGAAAAGTATATATATAAAATAACTTGGCAGAGATAAAAATGAATGGACATTTGTTCACACTTCAAAAATTCATTGTTGTTTGGTAGTTCTTTCGTTAAGGCACGACAAAATCGGTCATGAGTTTCTGTGTCTGTAAATAAAAACACCTAAAATCATTTATGCATTGGGTAATTAATCAGTTAATACTTGAAGTATCTATGTAATATAGAAATAAGACATTATGTAAGCGAAAAATAGGTACTAAAATAACTAGTAATGAAAATAAGAAAATAAATTAGTTAGAAAATAATATTATGAATAAATTCAATTGCACATTAAGAGGAAGAATTATACCAGGAACAATTCATTTTGTCACATTATATATTTCTAGTTTGGAAGGCTATTGCGAGGTTGTTTTAATTAAATATTGATTTTTATTATTGCAAATAAATATTGTGCCAATAGTTGCAATAATAGTTTTGTTGAAAAAGCAAAAAACAGTTTTTTGGTAACGGTACCTAGACCAGGTCTGTGATTGTCAATAAGAACGAAAATAAACGAGGTTATCCAATTAGTTTGGCTTAAACGAGCACCAATCCCAGTTAACGGAAATCCCTTTTGTGATCTCCGAGATTTACATCGTCGCCGACAAACTTCACTAATGGCAGGTCAGTTACAACATCCTCCTATATTCCAATATCTTAGTAAATAGAAATCGAGAATATTGCTAAATGACATTAATTAATAATTTTCTCTGAATGGGTTAATTCCCGAGTACAATCATAAAAGTTGTCAGTGACAACATTGAGGTTAGAAGTTGGTTTCCATATTGTGGGGATTTGTTGAAAAAATTATAACGGATGCGAAACTTAAAAGGAGGAATTATTTCTCTAAATCAACCTGCAGGCACGTGATGTATTCTTAAAATTTTTACTTCCTTGTACGAAGTAAAGGAAGTATTGTATTCGCGAAAATTTTCGGTTTTCAGATTTCAACGGAAATATCCATTTTGACCATCTATGAATCCATTTCGACCAGTTTCGTCGTGGCGTCTGAACGTACCTACGTTCGTACGTACGTTCGTATCTCGCATAACTCAAAAACCGTTAGCTGTTGAAAGTTTTAGGATTGTTGTAAAATCTAGTTCTGAACCTCCCTTTTTGGTCACTGCTTGATCACCGGAAGTGGTGATTACTTGAAGGTCATAATTTATTTTCATCAAGAATTATATTAAAATACTATGCAAAACTTCTCAAATTTAATATTTAAATCTTATATATAGATTTAAATAGTATACTAGATTTTGGTTTAAATTGAAAAACCGGAAGCGGTACTTTACTTGAAGGTCATATTACACTTGCATCAAAAATTATATTAAAATATAATGTAAAACATCTCAAATTTGGTAAATAGGACTTTTATATCGATATGAATGTATTTACTATATTTTGGTTAAAATTGATGAGCCGAAAAGGGTACTTTAATTGAATGTCATAATAGGATTACATCCAAAATTATATTTAAATTAAATACATAAATCATATGTTTCGATAATAAAGGTTACAAACGCAATTTGGTTTCCAATCTAATTAAACATTTTTATTACTTCTTTTAAGTGTTAAAATTGAGTGTAAAATACTGGTTTTCCTCCCTATTTGTGTGTTTGTGTGTCAAGGTTTGGATGTCGCGACGCCGAGTGTCGTTTTTGAGATACTGCAATCTTCTGAAACTAGTAACCAAATTCAGGATCTCTTTTTGAGCCACCGATTTTTAGTATAATAGGCGTACAAGGAAGTCATGTGTTGTCCATATCAGATATTTTTTCAATAATGAACCTTTGTAATCGATCTAGAGGAAACAGATTTTAACCTTCTCCCCCCTCAAAATGTGATGTTTTACGTTTCAAGATAATCCAAAAATCGAATATAAAAAAAAAATCCGTCCGCCATCCATGGCTTTTCTCTGAGTCTAAAGGGCCAATTTTCTTTTTTCATTTGGCAATAAAGACATAGGCCAACCCAGGATGATCGTGTAATAATTTGCAGCGTTTCTAAACTGTTTCATTTGTAACTACATACTAAAATCAGTCGCCTGTGGCGATAATTCAGATTCTCATTCTCATTCTATAGATAGCATATATGTTAATTAAATAAGAAATGAAAATAGAAAAAAACTCGAAAAATGAACTAATTACTAGGATAAATAAATAATAATATTAATACAAATAAATTAAACTCAAATACTTTAATTGTCAATTAATAATATATGTATATATACATATACATATACATGTATTCTATGCTGTAGGGTATTCATGAATTTACAAATTAACATAACATAGATCACGATCCCTCGTCTGATTTTAATTATAAAAATTGTTATTTAATTTTAAAATTTATTCCTTTCTGAGTTCTCTTAAAAGTAAATTTCAATTATTATTTCCTTTGGGAATTGTTTATTTGACAGTTTAATCCGCATTTAAAAAAAAAAAAGTCCACTGCTTTCTGCCTGCTGCCTTTTTATCTATTTTTCTGTGTTTGCATTAAACAGTTATGTCTGTTTCTATAAATATAATATAAGCTATTTATAAACGTATTGTGATTCTTTCGTGACATAATATGTCTATTTTATAGAATCTTTAATGTTGCTTAGTAATGTTTCTAATCAATCTGCAGCTTTTATAAAGTGTTATATGAGGTCAGTTGAGTATTGTCGACATTCCTTCATTATGAACGTTGTCGAGAAATTTAAATGTTTATTTTCCCTTAAGAGGGAAGCTATCACTATATATATAAAAAAGTAACGTGATTGGTAAGGTATTTTTTTTTATTTTACTGCTCTAACTTCTGATACCTTCTTATTTTATGCTAAGCATGACGTTTTTTTTATTGTTTGAGTTGGGGTTTTCAATGTTATACTTATATGGAATTCTTAAACAAATATTTCATAGGGAATGATAATTTTTTTTTCGCACATTTCGATTCTTCAACAACTTACTAGAAAATTTGAGTCAGTTGTTCTCCGTTAATATTGTAGTTTGTTTTGTTCAAGGACACTAAAACATTTTATTTTATGGAATAATTTTTTTTTTTTTTTTAATTTGGCTAAAGAAGCAGTGAACTTGTACACATAACATTTTATTATAACATCATTTTTTTATTTCTGTAACAGCAGAGATAGTACCTACTGAAAAAATATCTCTAGTTATCTGAAATAAAAATCGATCTTCCTTTCTTCGAAGGAAATAGATCTTAAAATCCTCGTAATCCTACCTTAATCCATTTAAGCCTTCCAATTAAGGATTTTCCACTGAATGAGTTTTCATCTGTCTTTATAAACCTATTGTTTTCACATTCAGATATGAACTTTAATAAAACACTTCCAGATATAAATAAATAATAAGAAAATGAGACATACTTCTTAATTTTCTTTTTATTGATTTCTTGTCTACCTGAAATTTAGGAAATATGGTAACCGAGCAATTTTTCCCTGATTTTATTTTTAATTTATTGAAATTTAAAATAGTATTAAAAATACATTAAGATCAAACATATTTAATATATTTCTTAAAGAAGTGCAGTAAATATATATATATGCAACAATAAATCTCCAAATATGCAATTAGCTTAAATATTCAAATATACTAATTTGCCTACAAAAAGTTCTAATATAAGAAAGAAATTTGACTAATAATTCAACGAAAATTATTTCAAATTTTGTTGTATTTTTTTATGAAAACTGTTTCATCTATGGTATTGTTAAGGTCCATCCAAGATTTCAATTTTGAAGGAAACGATGCACTTATTTTTGGCATTTTAAATTATAATAAATATTACTGCTTGTAAATAAAGTAAGCAATAAAATGAAATTGAATCAGTGTAGTGTTTAAAAGGGACAAGAAAAGGAGATGTAATACCATAAAATTAAAAAATGCTCTATATCTATATTCTAAGAAGTCAATTATTGAACGTTGCGTTATTTCGATGATTTGTTATTTTGTTTTATTCATTGAAAATGAACCTACGATTATAATCTAGGATTTCTTCTTCAATGTCGAATTTTAATTTGTTGTTTTTACATTTTTTCCTTAATTGAAATCGTCAAAATATAAAATGATATGCATTTATCACCAAATATGCAAAATAAAATTTGGCTCGTTGCATCTAAGGATACTGATTCATAAAGCTATTTGGCTAACTGTTAAAAAAATGCATAATTGCATAAAATCTCTGGTCATCAGCATATGAAGTGGGGACAGTACCCTGAGAGCGTAATGTGTTTTAATGCGTACACAGCTTTCATATAAATACAGAGCGATCAGATTTATTTCTCTACTGTTATACGTTTTTCTGGAACAATTGCAAGTATAAATATATACAAACAATAATTTTTTGTATATTTTTTAATACTTTTCTATTAACAATTTGTCTCCGATGCGTTGATTACATATATAAATTATGTATATTTAACAAAATTTATAGTGAAATGTATTATGGTAATTTTTGTCCAATATCTCCTTTCCTTTATTTGATTTTTTTTTTAAATGTTAAACTCTAAGGTCATTTTAAATTAAGATCGTAAACCGTGGAAGTCCTTTTTTGTGAAAACAACCTCAACAGCTAATAGTTGAAGTGAGTAAAAATAAGAAACAAAGAAAGATGTCTTACTAATTATTTTGTTATTGAGTAATATTACATTCTGTCCCAATGAAGGACAATGGTTAATAGTGATTAAAGAGTTCATATATACTAATTATCACGAAATTATCTAACAGTTAATTCATTGTTCATGTCATTTTTAGAATCATCTTAATCGAATAATGTATTAAATAAAGATTTTCCATTCCTGAATAACGGGCTTTTGATTTTGATTTCTCCTATTTCAATTTCGATGTTCTTTACCTTTCAACTTTACTATTCTCTAATATTGTCTTTATTAACGAATATAAATGTTTGTTTATTAAGTTTAACACCCTTCTTTATTCCAAATAGAGCAGAAAGAGTGGGTGACACTAAATGTAGTGTCGCCCAAGAAGGTCGAGATTTATTCCGTTGGTCCGCTATTATAAATTATTTAATTTATAGCGGCTGATTTAATTATTTAATTCAACGTTCGCAGGCCGGATCCAAGCTTTTCACCCCATCGGTCACCATGCCTTTAATATTAATTTATTATTTAAGACAAATGGTTCAATTTATCACTAATCCATATGATTTCCTTAACTGAAGAAAAGAAAAAAATCCAGTGAAACTATAGAAAACACTACAATTTCATGATACCTATTAACCATTAGAAATGTATATATGTATATATATATATATATATATATATATATATATATATTTATGGTTAATATGTATCATGAAATTGTAGTGTTTTCTATAGTTTCATTGGATTTTTTCTTTTCTTCAGTTAAGGAAATCGTATGGTTAAGTGATAAATTGAACCAGTTGTCTTAAACAATAAATAATATATATATATATATATATATATATATATATATATATATATATATATATATATATATATATATATATATATATATATATATATATATCCACCTTAAGTATTCATATTCTACTTTATAGAGAATTTAAATTATTTCTATCTTACCTTATAGAGGATTTTGAAACCGTGAGACGCAGCCAAGAGCTGTGCCACCTGAAGCCCTCCAGTAATTTCGGCTGCCCATAGTTGGTTCCCTAGCACCGTTGGGACCAGTGAAAAAACGGACAAAGCTAACCAGTAAATCTTCATATTTCCTGAAATAGACAAATTTAAAATCATTTCTACTGTAGCTAATTTTTGTACGTTTTTATTTAGTATTATACTATTAGGTAAACTACCTGGGGATATGGTAACAAATAACAAAACAAATATTTTTGCATTTATTTATATTTTACATGTTATAAACAATCACATATAAATAATCATTAAGATTATTTATCTGATTGGTTTTTAAATTATATAAAAAGTTGTGAAAGATGATCAAATAAATAAATAAGCAATAAAGCTTGGGTTTAAAAAAAAAGTTGTAAAAGATGATTAAAAAAATAAATCAACAATACAGTTACGGTTTAAAAAACAAAAAACAAATAAAAATGAAAAAAAAAATTAATTTGAAGCCAAGCTAGAAATTAAACACCTTTAATCATTAATAAATGTTAACGATTTCTTAATTCATATATTACGGCTATAATTTTAATCCCAACCGGAATAATCAATAACGTAAATTAAAATTATCAGGGTTCGTTCGGAAAATTCTCGTTAAATCCTGAAGTCTATCTGATAAAATTATATTGAAGTATCTTTTGAACTTAAAATTAATAAAATAAAATAAAATAAATAACTTAAAATAAAATATTCTTGTATATTGAGCCCACTAATTTATTACATATTTTTTAAATTCTATTTTTGGTTACTACTCTATTTCATTTATTGAAGTGTATTATTAATTTTTTAATTTAATTTATTTTATCTATAAACATTAATTTTGATGATAGACATGTGTATCATGAAAGATTGATCTGATTCACAAATATAAAGATGTAATATCTAATTAGATATTTCAAAATATTGTAAATCGAAAATTCTCTCCATTTTAATATTTTAGATACATATCAACGAATTTATTTATTTTGATTCCATATTTATCCGTAAACTATCACTTAATTTCCTCATTTTTTGCGATTTAATTTGGTAAATTGTAAAGTACTATTAAAAGTTGAAAGTTTTATATTTATATAACCATTGTATATAAAAAATGTTATAATCTAAAACTAAATGATCAATTTCTATTAAAAATTAGCTATTTCCTTTTTGTAAAACGAACCATATTCTATGAAATAAATATTAATGTGTCATATCGAATTAGACAGTTCTTTTATACGTTGATTTATTTTTAAATAAGAAATTCCCACAGATAGAAATCCAAAGAAGTAAAGAATTTTAATTTGGGCTCAAATTAATTTCAAAATGCGTTAAGCTGATTAAGATATCTGAGCAGCATATTAAATATTTCAATAGCATACTAATATATTTTTCAGTTTCCTAATAAAAATATAAAATTTGAAAGATGATAATTATCGTTTTTTGTTTTTATTTCTTTCTTTTTTTCGTTTTATTTATTAATTGAAAATCACTCAACTTCAATACTAGCTAATTATATTTCTTTGAAGAAATAGTTTTTCAATAAGTTTAAAAAAATGATTTAGGACTTATAATAAACAAAACAGTTTCATGAACTTTACCTAATTTAAGCTATGACCGTGCCAGCTCGTGAGGTTTTGAACAGCGACTGAGCAAGACCATTAGTAGGGGCCAATTCCAGCTGCCTGGGGTGTTTAGTGTCTGCGATCCCCACCCCACGCAGCTCCTCAAGTCTTTGGGAGGGTTCCGTCATTGAGGAAATGAGGAAATAAAGGTCATCATGACACTATTGTGTACAGGGATCTCTGTCTTGAAGTATGGCCTAGAGATAGTACCTGAGATTTCTGGCATTCATTACTCAAACGGATTAAAAACTGAAATACAAAGCGGAGGTTTCAATAAAATAATTCGTTTATGACTCAACTCTTGGATTGAGATTCTTGGAAAGCGGTTTGCCGAAGAAGATTGATCCTATACCGTCACTATAATGTTGAATATGGTAAGCATAAACTTTCTATATTGAAACAAGAGACAGCCAATCCTTACACAATGTTCTTTATCAGAGGAATTTCATTCTGCCCGTGTGGAGCATTGGATTAAACTACTAACGCAGTGCGTAGAACAGAAGACATGTAAGCCAACCTCCCTCTGATCTGATAATCAAAATCTTTTAAGTATCGTTGATTTCGTTTTCAGTATTCTCTAGGCGTATTACAGGAGAAAGAAGAAGGTGTTAATATCATCATGAATTCATCTGAAAGTAAAGTGAGAAGAAGTCGAGTTGCACTGAAAATGCAGTTCCCATTATAGTACCATGCATTGCATGAGAGGCAAAGAAGACGTGGGATGTACTTAAGGAATAACAACTGTATTTCGGTCTCATACTAGAAGTAATGAAACCAGTCCAAACTGCTATCAGGCAAAGAAATGTAATGGAGTTCGTACTGGAAAATCTTATGAGCAAGAGTATCCAAGGCTTTTGACATTCGTAAATTATAACTTTCACCTGACCAATAGAAGTTCGAATAATTTTTTAACGTGCAGATTATGTAAAGTAGCAAGATACGATATTTGTTTCTAGAATATGCATTTGAGTGGGCACAGCAGATATTTCTGTTGGCGCTGCAGACCATGCAGATCTTTGGGCACGCCATGTTGTCTTCTTACTGGCATTTTTCGCTTACGGTACCTCAGACAATCTGGATCCAACCTTACGTTGCTACGAACAATGGTTTCCATAGGGCAGCGGCAGGCTACCCTTAGCTATAGAACCTATAGCTATAGAGGACAGACCACAGAGTCTGTCACTTAGGTTGCGATTCGGTAGTGTCCTTCCCACACCCTCACTCGGGTTCAAGAACAGTTTGACAAATCGGTCCAGATCCACGGGCTTATGGCTGTAAGAGGTCAGCAGGCGCGCGAGGACCTACCTATATTTCCCTTCTCGAAGAAGGACGCCCATAGTCCATACGGGCGCCTATTTGACATCCAGAAAGACCGTAACGCGATTTGCGATCAAGATACACATGGCAGGGACATCACGCCCGGTCTTTTTGAGTTGCCTCCATTGGGATAATTATAGCCAATCAAGTACTAACCAGGCTCGATGTTGCTTAATTTTGATTGCAAGTGCCTTAGCCCGTTTGTCCACCCCGATTTTTTTGTGGTAAATTTCTTTGCAACAAGCCTAAAAAATTATCATGTATACTAATAACAGTACCACGGAGGTTCAACGAATTCAGTTTAGTATTTTTGGAAGAAATTATACGAGAATTCGAGACTATTTTTGCGACAAAAGTATGAAATTAGTAGAAAAAAAATGATATCCATTAAAAATTAATACAAGCATGAATGGTACCATATTTTTTAGTGTCAATATGACTGGTGATTAGTCATTTGACAGCTGGCTGCTCAATAAAGTTTATAATGTACAAAATAATGTAGATCTCACTAATTATCAATAAATTATTTAAAACAACAGTTCATTTTAAATAAATGAATATAGTACCAAAAATTTGAAATAGATTAAAAAGCAAAACAAAAAAACTGAATTAATTTAGTCTGTTTAACAAAAATTCAAAAGTGGATTGTGTTTATATTTTTTATTTAATTTATTTCGAATCTGTCTTAGCACAGACTTAACATCAGTGTTATTTATTTTACAAAATAATTAATTATTACCTTTTTAAAAAATATCGTCGCCACCACTTATAACTAATGAATGTGAATTTAACTACTTTTTATGAGTCCAAAAAAGATCTTTACCTTTTACTTGTAAATTTCTCTTTGCGAATAATGTTTTTATCTCTCGGTTTATTAAGTTCTTTGAGTCCTAGATATGTGTTTATAAGATTTTATTTTACAAATATGCTTCTGGTGAATTAATAAAACTCAGGAATTCCGAAAATAAGATTTTTCACATTCGTAAATTGTACGTGGTGACAACGATCAGTTTGCGGCTTTTGAAAAAGATTTGACGGAAGTATCTTGTCAATTTCATTAACAGATTTATTTTATAAGACATTGAACAACATTCAATTTTAATTTTACTGGACAAACGGTAGTCATACCATTTCCATCCACATGGCAGAATTTCCCTGATGCAGTTTGTTTGTGCGATAAACCTTATCAGTTAGGGACATATGTCACCTCATGAAAAAGCACTGATTTTTTTAATATCGTAAGTTTACCATCATTATTCTCTATGATTGACAGCAATAATATAATTTAATAATGATATGGCACACGCACAATTTTTTTCAGCTCATCCCAACAAACAACCATCGAATGCTAAAACAGTTCGGCGCTTCAGGTTAACTAGCAACAACCTATATGAAACAAGAGTAACTCTGTTGAACTTTTAAGAGGATTTTGCCTTTCAATATTTTAAATATATAAACCAGTTGCAATTGAAGGAATAATAGAACATTATTAGAAAACTAAGTATAAATTTAGGGATGCCCGTTCATGACAGTAATATACAGGGTGTCCAATATAAATCGGCTCAAATACATCTCACGATCTAAATCAAAAAATGCCAGAGGAAAAAGTCTTAGGTCTACTTCTATAATTTCACCAACGTCTATTGGTTTTTTTTGTTGACGTAATATGTGCGGTTGACGCGCGAAATTTCTGCAGAAATTTGGGATCTGCAGATAACACCTAATTTTATAAATCGCTAATTTATAGCCATGAAAAAGTTATAAAAGACCATGGAAATAGCATTTCGATATCTTCAAAATTGAAGGATATAAACCATTTTAGAATCTCGTATTCTGAACGTCATTATTATTTATCAGACATCTCATAAACTGGAATCTTGGAGACATGATGCATAATTTTTGTTTATTTTTGTATCGGCTTTCTATTAAAAATATTGACAAGCCTGTTGGCCAAATATTTTTTTCCGAAAAATACAAAACAGTTATTTCTGAAATATTTCCACAATTATGAAAGGGAAATTGGTTGTCTTAATTCTTAATATTTATTGATATAACAATAGAAACCTTGACTTCACACACGGTTTACATATTAAAAAATAAATATCTGATGTGGATAACACATGACTTCCTTGTACGCCTATTAAACTATAAATAGGTGGCTCAAAAAGTGATCCTGAATTTGATTACTAGTTTCAGAAGATTGCAATATCTCAAAAATGACACTCGGCGTCGCAACACCCATTTATTGACACACACACACAAATGAGGAGGAAAACCAGTTTTAATACACTCAATTTTAACACTTAAAAGAAGTAATAAAAATGTTTAATTAGATTGGAAACCAAATTGCGTCTGTAACCTTTATTACCGAAATATATGATTTATGTATTTAATTTAAATATAATTTTGGATGTAATCTTATTATGACTTTCAAGTAAATTACCCTTTTCGGCTCACCAATTTTAACCAAAATATATTAAATACATTCATATCGATATATAAGTCCTATTTACCAAATTTGAGACGTTTTAGATAATTTTTGAGGAAAGTCTAATATGACCTTCAAGTAAAGTACTGCTTCCGGTTTTTCAATTTAAACCAAAATATAGTATATTAAATAAATTTATATATATATAAGTTATAAATATTAAATTTGAAAAGTTTTGCATAGTATTTTAATATAATTTTTGATGAAAATCAATTATGACCTTGAAGTAAAGTACAACTTTCGGTGATCAAGCAGTGACCAAAAAGGGAAGTTCAAAACTAGATTTTACAATAATCCTAAATACGAAATTTCAACTTTCTACGGCTAACGGTTTTTGAGTTATGCGAAATACGAACGAACGCCACGACGAAACTAGTCAAAATGGATTCAGGGATGGTCAAAATGGATATTTCCGTTGAAATTTGGAAACCGAAAATTTTCGCGAATACAATACTTCCTTTACTTCGTACAAGAAAGTAAAAAGGCATAAAACAACTATCGCTTCTTCAAACACCATAATCACATCAATAAGTTCACTTGATGTTTATGGAGCCATATCTTGGAGGTTAATATTGAACATATTGACAACTAACTGAAAATGAATGCCCTCATAAGCAAACAGGATTCACCACTTTAAGGGTTAATCCCTGAGATAATTAAGTCTCTCAAGGATTAGTGAATACGGTCTAGATTTCAGAGGGTATAATGCGCAAAGCTCGGCAAGGACAAGAAAGGGTCCAAAAGATGAATATGCTAATATTATTGTTAGAGTAAGGAGGCTCCAGCAAATCAGTATCGAGCAAAATTTCACGACAATAAAAAAAAACAGAAACTTTAGAAGCCATAATGACTGAAATGCGTGAAAATGTTTCTATTGTTAAGTCTATAAACATTTTGCATTCATGCAATCAATTTCTCTTTCATAATTGTGAAAAATCGTTTCTGATAATACTTTTGGTATTTTTAGAAAAAAATACAAACCTTTTGCAATATTTTTAATACAATGATGATGAAAAAATAGATAAAAATTATGTCTCGTGTCTTTTAGTTTTTCCAATTTATGAGGTGCCTGAAAAATAATAATTACGTTCAAAATACAAGATTCTAAGATGGTCTAAATCCTTCAGTTTTGAACATAACGAAATGAGATACTTTTTAATGAATACAAATGAGCGTATTAGGTATTACCTGCAAATCTCTAGTTTTGGCCGCGCTTCAACCACACATATCGCGTCAAAGTAAAAAATAAATTGTGGTTGGTGAAACTATAGAAGTATACCTACGACTTTTTCCTCTGGCATTTTTTGATTAGATCATCTGTTTGGCCGTAAGAAGCATTTGAGTCGATTAATATTGAACACCAAGAATATATGACTGTCGTGATGACGAGCTAGTAAGACATCTCCCTAATTAGACTACGTGATCAAAACTGCTTGATTAATTTTTCTCTAGCTTAATTGAAATGCCACCATAAAAATTATCAAAACTGGTTGTTACCCAAACTATACCAATTTTTTTCTCGAGCGTACCTTTATAGTTAAATGCATGGTTTTGCTACAGTGGTGAAGAAACCTTAGTTTGGATTACATTGATGACTGTTTCGGTTGAGCATTGTTTGAATCATGTTTAAAGATAATAAGAGTAATTCCAAATTTAGTAACTAGGGGTTCAAATGTCCACTTATTCTAACTAAGAATTTGTACCTGAAAAGATTTGTATTTGCATACTGTGCAGCAGTGGCCATCACAAGACCATTAATTCTTTACGTATTGCGTAATATTGTTCTTCGTAAGTTATCATTCTTGGCACTCTGGTTAACAATAATTATAAATAATATGGTTCGACGCCGATATCACCAGCTAAAATTGATTTTGAAATTATATAAATTTTTGGAGCCGTTGTCGCAAATTCCCGCGAAGTTAAGCCGATTTTAGTTAGTACTAGGATGGGCAAACATCCGAAAAAGTGTGATGCTCTCCGAGAATAACTACAACCCAAGACACACTGATGATTATTCCTCTCCCCTCTCCTCCAGGAGTTAGGTTTGTCAGCCTGTTAGAGTAACTTAGATTAAAGGCTCTAGCAGACGCATCTTTTTCAGGACATTGGGATAATCACTTAGACGTATGGTGTATGGATGGTCCGTATCGGCGAAAGACATTTTGATTCTAGACGTACTGCCAATCCAGATCTGCCATTAGTCGCTATTATAGAAAACGATTGTGTGAACGTACGTCGTTGAGAAGGGTACGGCCGTAATGTAATGAAATGCGATATTGTTTGCTTATTG
Source organism: Rhaphigaster nebulosa (assembly GCA_948150685.1). NCBI lineage: Eukaryota > Metazoa > Arthropoda > Insecta > Hemiptera > Pentatomidae > Rhaphigaster > Rhaphigaster nebulosa. The sequence continues at coordinate 46,163,092 of OX411311.1, read as the reverse complement.
CTGCTCCTTCGAAAACACGGTTTGCTACAACGTGAGGTTGGGTACCATCTTAACACTATCTCTACTCCCAGTACTTATAAATGTGGGTTTATTTGTTTTTGGTCCGGACTGGCTTAATCGGCTAGTCGGCGAACGCCGAGGCCCCCCGACTCAAAGGGGTCCTAAAAAAGTCTACAGAAAAAATGGTTAATATTTTTTGTTACTCAGATATTTGTCTTTTTCTGAAAAAAAAAATCCTTTATACTTTTTTTTGAATCGGATTAATTGTAGAAAATCGGAAATATTTAGAAACTTCAAAAATTTTGAAAAAATATAAAGGCGAAAAAACCTCCTGGCTTCGACGGTATAGTGCCGATATATTTAAAAAAAAACTACTACCAACATGAATTAAGACAGGTATGCTTTATAAAAGCAATGTTTAGATAAAAACACTATCCACAGATTTGGAAAATGGCCACCTGCCAAAGCAATCCCGCAACCTAATAAGCATAAAGATAATGTAGAAAACTAAAGACCAATTAGTTTACTATCTGTTTTTTAGAAAAAAATCATTTTCCAAAGAATAAATGCTGTAATTATTATTCTTTTATATAGTTAGTAGCTTACCAAGTGGTTCAACACAACTTGTATTCAAGTCGCCAGAAAAAGGGTGTTTTCTAGTTTAAGATAGTAAAAAATCGAATTAGGTTTACTTCAAGCAAAGATCTTATGTCTAAATGAAGTTGCCAGGATTAGTGAATAACTGTCCAAAAAGTTGTTACGTTAGGATACTTCTTGATTTTTATTGGAAATAACCTATATGGACCGTTTTTTCATTTGATTATAAAAACATAATTGCTATAAAATACAACTTTTTCCTTATTAGATAGTGGTTTTTGTAAGGGCCATCCTAAGATATTCGGCGCCCATAGGCTACTAAAAATAATGCGCTCCTCTTCGTAACTTATGCAAATATATAATACTTTCTATTTAGTTATTGAACAGATTATTTGCTTATTTTTGTCATAAAAAGGTTTTGAATAAAAATAACTAAGTTGCTAATACATAATAAAAAAATATGACACCAATAAAAATTTCCGCCCAAAAGGCTTGCGCCCCTAGGCTATAGTCCATTTAGCCGAGTGGTTAAGTTGGCTCTGGTTTTAGCACAGGTTAAGTATCATTATCACCCTCATTTTCAAGTAATAATCGATTACTATTGCTTCCTCACTACTAAAGATAGGTAAGCTTTGTATTCATGTAGGAAGTGGAAAAAATGTTTGTTCTCAGAATTTCATTTTAGACATCAAGAAAGATTTTGTTTCGTGTCCGTCCGTATATCTTGTCAAATCCATGTGACGGGCATAGCACCTACTATCGTTAATCTTATTTTAATGAAAATTCTGTGGTTTGATACTTAGATGGCCTCATATTAATTTTTGTTTATTTCATCGGCTACTTATGCACCAACGTATTTTCTCAGACACACACCAATATTTCGAAAACGGCACCACTGATTGGCCTAAAGTTGGAGGATAGGGTGGAAATGGTACTTTTATCAAATTTTATCAAATTCTATCAAACTGCTTTTACTTACGCATGTGCAAAAGCATTTCTTCTGATATACCAATATTTCGAAAACGGCTCCTTCGATTTGTCCCGTAGTTGGAGTTAAGCTGTGGAATAATGTTAAAATGATCCAGTATCAATTTTATCAAGTTCCATCCACTACTTTCGGTAGCACACGCAACATCTACATTTCAAAAAAGTTCGTCCCGTAGACTTTATTTCTCAAACGACAAATCATTGACCTTGAAATATTTGAAATTGTGAAAAGCTATACAGACCTACTTGCTCGACGCTTTTTTATAGTATACATATATCAAGTTTAGATATAATAAAAATAATATAAAAATGTATTGTAAATGTAAGTAAACTACAACAGACAAGCTTAATTTGTGATTTAGATCTTTCCTTTACTCCTTTTCAAGCGCCAAATTGAAAATGTGGTTTTAAGACATGTCATTCCCGAGGAAAGACTACAATATCTCCCATCGATAAGGTGGTCCTTCTTCGGTCTCTAGCCAGGGCCAACAAAGTAGGTAGTCCGGGTCTGTTTTTTTAATTTGGATTTAACGTCCTTATGCACTCCAAGTAAGGAAGGAGGGGCGGGTTATCCTACAGGTTTAAAGCCTTTCTAACCAGAGTGAGAAGGTTCGCATCGAAATAAAAGTCAATCATCTCCAGGCTCCAGGACTGAAGAATGCTGAGGTGCTGCCTCACCACGCTCCGTTACCAAGACCTCTTTAAATTTAGATAAAAATGCCGCCAAATACCTTGTTTATAATGCTCAACAAAGAAAAAAAAATAGATGATGGAACCTACCTTGTATTAGATCATGTTTACCCGCATTGATAAGTTAAGTACATATAAAACAAAATATATGAAAGTAAAAGGTAATATTAATACTTATTTTGGGTCATCATTTTAAAATTGGCACCTACTTCCAGTTGAAACAATCGCACTGTCAAAGCTTTAAGTGTATTTTAAATGTTTTGCCGAGAACGGTTAAAATTTCCACTGTTTTCATATTTCTTTGTTTGGAAAAGAAAATTTGAAGGACCTGAATGCTACTTATAATGCAGGAAACAAATCGATATATGACAATAGTGCGAGCCAGGCGGAGTGATATCATAGGAAATGATCCAGGGCTACCAACCTTACTGGAAATTCCCATAAGCCAGAGGAAGTATTGAGCAACTGTTAGCAAATATGGCCTAATTAAGAAGTGTATTCTTCATTATCTTCGTGGTAAGGCAACCATATTTGCCTTATTATAATGCTTGATATCAGTAAACAAGACTACAGAACGCCTTAACCTTGAAAACATATCTTCAGCATTCAGGTGGAAGGTGTTAAATGATACTTTGGTTAGATTTACTTTTAGTAAACTGTGTCTTTTATTATTCATTTTAACTAATTATAAATAATTATTATTCCTACATGTTTTACCTGACAACGTAGTTGCTTTAGTTTTCGAATTCGAAATCGATGACCAAGACTCGGATTAATTGTAAAAATTGTTAAAAGCTGCCTCTCCATCTCTTCGTAATTCTCATTCTTACCATCCTTTGAAATATCTTCACAACCACCATATTAACTCCCACAATTCCTTTCAAAAACCTTTCTGGTATGCCGGATTAAAGTGGCTTTATCCTACTTTCCTACAGCAATTTATTCATGTTACCATTTTAATCCTATCCTTATGAATCGAAAAATTCAATGAGAATCTTCCCTACCTTCGATAAAAAAGAGTTTGAAGTGAATAAAGGCATGCATCATGAAATATCGTTTCAGAATTATTTAACAGTGAGTTTCCTGAGATTAACGGCATTAATTATTTGCATCTTTCAGTTCCGATCACTAAGAACAAAAAATACTTTTTATGTTCTCGATTTTCTCATCTGTGTCCACTTCTCGAATTTATTTTAACATATACGAGTCACTGTATTAAAACTTATACCGTTCTCTAGGTGTTTGTGTGACTTTTTTTAAGAGAGTAAACAAATTTATGATTTGTTACCTTATTTGTTTCTCACGATATAAATGGCAATGTGTGCTCAATTTTGATAACTAGCCATATTTAATGTGAAAAAATGACGCAACATGGTTAATTTTCACTGATACGTAATTTATGTTATCAAAGGGTCTACACCATTAGTCATAGTTTGAACAAAAAATAAAACAATAAGACACATATTTCTATAGACATGACTACGTAGTGATGAAATATCTTCTTCTTATTTTTTTAAATAAATATAAAAAGCCAATTCCATATCACACTCCACAATAATTCTTATAGATTCAAAAAAAGTGCTGATTAAAATACAGCTATGAAGTAAATTCCATTCAAGACCTGGAGTGTAGAAGTTTGATTGCTTAGTGGATGAGAATTTTCAACTTTTGACCACTGGTCTTAATCAAGCACTGAATCCAAGTCCTTTCCTGAAGTGGTATAAGTGTATACACTTGATCCAATAAATCTGTACTTAGTGAGGTAAAAGTTTCTCAATCGTTGAAATGATACGCTTTTCAAAGTAATTATGAATATCTTTCACTTGAAATATCACTATTAGGCGGGTTTATTTGTTTGAAGGTTATGAATAATAAGAACTAGATAAACAACCATGAGAAATACCTATATACCTAGCCCATGCAATATTTGGACTGTACACAGGCCTGCTTATGCAATGTCTTATCAGTCAGCAATCGGACAGATGCTAGAAAATTGAATCCTATAAAGAAAGATTTTCTGTCCGGACGTTGTATAGTGGGAATTGTGCTCAAGATGGAGGCTAAGGTGGAGGTAGTTCTGGACAACACACGGCTTCCGCAGACTCCAGTGGTCCATCCTCGAGTTGAACAGATAAGGAATGAAGGACAGAGACCGAGTAAGTTCTTTTACCCTATTTCTGTTTTGGAAATTGAATTATTTTAAAATGAATTCCGAATCATAAGATTTATGCTTGCTACTTACTATACTAGTTTGTTGGGTAACAGGTTTCAAGGCCGTTACGAACTCAAACTAAGGCAAGAAGATCGGCTAATCCTGCAAGTCACTAACCTATTCTAGCCGGAGTGTTAACATCGTTACTATGTGTAGCCCGTTTGCATTGGAAACTGAATTTCATAAAGTATTCGTTTGAAAAAATAAAATAAATATCCTGAATGCAATTGTGTTAAAGTCAGAAAACTAGGGAAGGTGATGATTCATCCAGCAATTGCTAATGAGGCATGCCAAAACGAACCACTGCGACCACCACTTGACCTAATAATGGAAATATCTATTTAGATTAGATTTCCCATTAAAAGAGGTGCATTTAAAATCTTAGGCATGTACTGAAGCCGTATTGGTTCCAGCTACAGCTTGGATATTAGTTATAATATTTTTTAAGATTCATTTTAGTAATCAAATTAAACTAGCATAAAATTTGTAGCTATTAATAGTATTATTTATAAACTTAATGATCTGTTTCAGAATCCAATAGCCTTTCTTCGGTGGATTTTGAAACGGCCATCTCGAAATCCGGTAAGTATTACTTTATTCTTTGTAATAACATATGTAAAAACTATTGAATAATTATAAATTCAGTAATATCACTATAAAATTTAAAGTATTTGAGCTTCATGAATAACAATATGTAGGGTAAATTCAATAGTAGTAGAGATCTCCACTTGATGTCTTTTAGAGCAATAAAGATAAACTATAAACTTGTTTTGACTGCTCAGATCGATTAACTGGCTAATTATTGGAATAACAAGCAATTCAGAAACAAAGGAGGATGAGATAGTTATTTTTTTAAAACTGGAGATTAGATTTTACCCACAAAATTAGACATCATAGTAGACAGGGTACTGTGTTAGTAGACACAAGACGTCAACTATTTATTTCTTATTCTGCCTATAGCCCAGTCACTAAGTGGGTAGTGCACATTCTAGTGCATCAAATAGAATAGTGGGTTTCTTTTTCATTTTGTATGTGATGGTACTGATTTGTCAAATCCAAGTTTTCGACCTCGGTGGTCCTCCGGAGCAGCTAAAAAAAATCGAAACTGCTAAAATTTTTAATGTACAATTTTTCGACAAATACCATTCTATACATTTTTAAACAAGATTAAATTTGCAACAATTTGAGACCAAATTGCTTTTTGTAAATGCAATAGCCTCTGAGATACATTTCCCATTTTTGCCAATTTCTAGCTGTTTTTCATTTTCATCTATATAATCGGTCTTAAATCGTCAATGATCTCCCTCGAATGTTTTAGTGAAGTAAAAATTATGTACTGCAACATCGGGAAGGGATGGCGGGGAGGAGAGTGGCCGAGGGCAGCAGACCATCAGAGTCATGAGAAAAATTTCTTTGTAAAGAGGAGCTGCAGATCGAGATTAATTTACTGTTCACGGCCAATCCGTATACCTTTCGGCCGTTTGTTATTGAGTAGTAAACAACCATTGGACTTTGGTTTAGGCCTTCTCCTTAATTTCTGTATCAATCTCTACTGCTGCCAATAACTTGAGTTTTACCAGACTGCGGAAACATGACTTCGAATGAAGGCGTCGGTAAAAGGGTTGAGGTAACGATCTGCAATTTTTGGAATGGTGAAATAGAAGACATCTGGAGTTTTGCCTCTTCCATACTTCTGGAGCTATATGTTATTTTGTGTAGGACCTGTGAGTCCAACCAGGACGTTTCCTCACCTACAATTGCCACTCTCTCACAATCAAAGGCCTTCGTTCTTTAGTCTAAAAAAAAAAATTTTTTTTTCAACTCCTGGATAAATTTTAATTTGATTTTATGGGTAGATAAAAACTTTGCTTGTGAATTGTGAGGTTTGGTTGTCTCTTCAAATATCGCCTTCGAAAAACAATATACCTGAGCTGGGTGATTATGGTTAGAGCTCTTTTTTTGAGCCTCTGTTGGGTACCCGCCTAACACTATTGCATCGAGATACTGGCAGATGTCAGAGATATCAACCCGAACGAGGAACTTTGGCCACAAACCGCTTTGCGAAGGAGATGGCCATCGTCTACAACAGCAAATTTAGTTCTTCGTATCTCATAAATGTTAACAGATGGGAATGCTACATAGAAAGTGGATTAGGCCCACTTTCTCGTTCCCTCTTTAGATTGATTCTCATATACTTTTAAATTTTGTGTCCCATGAAATTTTCTGCCAAATGTGACACAATATTGTAAAACTTTAAGTGCCAGCTTTTTTATTTTATTTTATTATTATTATTTTATTTGTTTGCTGCATACTATAAATCATACTGGAAGTATTTCTGTTGGAAGCAATTTAAGGCAGAATACACCAAACGTCACTAGCTTCCCCTGTCCCAAGTCACAAAATTACTCGTTCAAAGTGTTATCGCTCTTAACAGCACTATACAATTTAAAAAATAATATTCGTACAGTGTTACCACATAATAAAATAATATTTTTAATTTGTTTTACAACAATATAATCAAAGAAGGCGCGATTATAGGTCTCAAAATACCTGTCCTAAGGTTTGGCCATCATTACGTTCTCCTCTGTTTTAAGTGCATTTTCCTGACAGTAGGTGGTATCTAGAAGATAGTTTGAGGCAACATATCATTTAAAAAAAGGTTTTTCACGATTCAGGAGGAAATCCAAGTGTTTTCTGCATTTGAGTGAAACAACGGAAATAAAACAAAAGCAAGAAAATGTGTACATTGTTGTCGTTATTACACTCCCTCCTTTTAAATACTTTACCTTTATTTTATTATTTACTCTACAATTATAATCAATTTCATCTAATAAATAAATGATGCCAAACAACATTAGTTGCAGCATTTGCAAGCAAACGTAACGTCAATTCCAGCGAGACAAAAAAATGTAATGCAGTGTCATTAGATTCCTCGTCAATATACTCCCGTAATGATAGACAGCAATCAAAATTTTCAGGCTGCTCAATTTTTCATTAAAAATTAAAATAATTTATTGTAAAAAAATAAAATAAAAGTTTCTTTATTATATACACACACACATACATATAAATAGGTAATTAAATCGAAAATAATTTCTAGGTTGTGGCAAGTTCAACTTCGCCATGATGATACTAGCGATTCCAGCAGCTTGGACCAGTGGATTCGTCTCGGGCTCGATGTCTTACGTTATCCCCGCAGCGACAGCTGACCTGGATCTCACACCCACCGGGAAGGCAGCACTGCAATCTGCCTGCTATGCAGGTAACTGCTCTCTTCAGAGCTCAATAGTTTTATGTTACTTTTGAACTTCGTGATTTATATAACTTCGCGGGTGTGCTAGATCTTCTGGACATCACTTTTTAGAAAAATTATGACCTAAATATAAGTAATTCATTATCATTGACACACTACTGCAGTATTTTGTTTAGTAGCGTGAATATTATTAAAATCATTAGATCTGTTCCAACTCGAGTTTGATGATTGACTCTTGAGAGTCTCTGAGGAGTTCCTCCTCACTATTTTGTTCACTTGAACTCAGCACCATGTTGACACATAAAGCGTGGAAAATCGAGAGTTCCGTCAATTCAAAAGAGTAGGCAAGAGAGTATCACAGGACAATAAAAAAAAAACTAGCGGCATTAATAATTTTGAGTGTTTTGTTTAAAATGAGAAACAGGAATTCTGCGATATTTATAAAATGAGAAACAGGAATTCTGCGATATTTCTGAATGATCAGGTCTGAACCAGCAAACTCTCGGAGGCAGAAGCTTTGGCGAGTATTCTCAGAGCAGTTTTCACTAGTGTGTTTAACTCTTGAGAGTGAAATAGTCTCAGGCAGTCACAGTTATTCTATTTTTGCACATGAGCACGTGATTCTCCTAGCTTTATAAAAGAAAAATACAATTACCTTATAGTAGTCAAAATAAACAGATAATATTTATTTGAGATTGATTAAATGGAACGCCTTCTTTCTGTCAGACCCAACTAGCATCACTGGAGCAGTGATCTGATCCCCTAGATTGGGCTTGGAGGCAGAGAGGGGATTGCATTGCAGGGAGAACTGTGAGACCTCATGTGCACACAAAATTTGTGTTCCAACCAGTCGGTGCTCGGGTATAAGGATTTTTTACAACTAATTTACTATACAAATGTTAAATTCATTTACAATCCATGCATCAGATATTCATTTTCACTATAAATAAATTATTCTTAATTTCCCAAAGAAAAATGACACTTTACAAAATTAGCTCTTATATTGCCTTCTTGCTGTTTGAAAACTGCTTACACTGACCTAACTTGATTTGTAAAATCACAAAAACTGAAGACTTTTCCGTTTGAGTATTTCACATCATACTTTGGAGCTGGTTACTTTAAAGATTATTTGTCACCCATTGCTACTACCCAGGAATCAATGCTGCTCCCAGAGAGACAGACACCATTATATAATCATATGATTTCTGCTGTACTATATGTATGATGTGTAATAAATTGAAGACCATAATACCATATTTTTTAAGATCAGATAAGAAATTAATTCTCATGTAAATTTAAAATATGTTTAAGTTGAAGGTAGTAAAAAAATATTTGAACTAAGAGATTACAAACTTCAGACTCTGTGTAATTGAATTCTCTTCTTCAAAATGATTTTTTTGTAAAATATATTAATACTTAACAAGAAAATTTATTTAAAATCCGATTGATTGAAATTAATGTAATTTTTTATCCATAGTTTTTTTTTTTTTTTTTTTTTTTAATTTTAAATGCATTGTCTCAAAACAATTCTCTGTCTTGGCCACCATATCCTCTCTGCCCATGATTTAGAGATTACTTGAACATAGAAAACAGTAAATACATGTAAGCTATTTTAATGAATTGTAAAACCTTGATGAATGGTAAATAATATAAATATATGTTAACAGGCATGATAAGTTCTGGTTTTGTTTGGGGCTTTCTTTCTGACAAACTTGGTCGCAAGAAGCTCTTGGTCATTGGGTTTCTTCTAGACTTTCTTATGAACTTTCTCACTGGAATAGTGCCATCATTACCCTTTATGCTGTTCTTCAAGTTCCTCTCAGGCTTTATGTAAGTATAGAAATGCTTGGATATAAATAACATCTAGTCAACTCTTATATTACATATTCTTATAATTAGTAGTGAATGTTTAAATAAAGAAGATGAGCAACTAGTAAAGGACAAAAGACAAAAAAAAAAAGTAATAAAAGCAACAAAATTGAATTTATAAAACAGTCAAAAAACGATTATAATCCAAAATAACATAATTTTAAATTTGTAAATTTCAAAGTTTGGTGTCTTCTCTTTATTTTCACAATAGTTTCAATTACTTCTTATGCAGATTTATTGAAATAATTGTCAGATTTATAAATAAAAATATAAGGTTTGACAAACCACTTTTGGAGTCTAATAATAATTTATTTTTACGATATATTTCTGTAGCTGACTATTAACCTCCAGTCTTTAGTTAATTTCTCAGTTAGGTTTGTTACTATCAATCCAATTTGTTGCCATCTCCTGTTATTTAACCAATCAAATTTCTTATTTAAGGTAAAATAAATTAACTAGCAATTTTTTTTTTAAGTACACACTCAACCATATATATAAATAAACAGATTTCCGATATAAAGGAATTATTTAAAATAGATAAAAAAAAAAAACTTTTCTGGCAAAATATCTGCATAAGTCTATCTATCCATATGAAAATGGGTTTATGTAGTTTTTTAGTTTAATTGTAACTCTGTATAATGGTCAAATATTTTCTATTTGGTTATAGTGGAAGATATTTTTAAATAATTTTTAAATTTGATTATGGGTGTGAAGTCAGATTTCTTCCTTTCAATATTAATATTTATTAAAAGTGCTTTCACATGTTTACATTATTTACATTTCGGCGAAATTCCCCATCTTCAGGATAATCCATTATTTGTCTTATGTGTAACATGAATGTTACATGTGGCAATGATAAGAAAAGGTGCTTTTTACACTCTTTTAAGTTTTTTATGAGATCAATTTTAACTTCAATTGACAATATTAAATGATATTATAGATAAATGGACTAATAGAGAGAAAAATAAGACAAATAATGGATTATCCTGAAGATGGGGAAATTCCCCAAAGTTTAGATATTGTAAAGATGTGAAAGCAATTTTACATCTTTAAAGCAATCAAAAGTGTGAAATCATTTATATAAAGTCGCAGTTAGGTTTTTGAAAAATGCTGCTGTATCCAAACATATGCAATTTCAATTTTGTACAACTTTTCGTTTTTGAGCGTGGCTGTTCACATAGGCCACACATACACAGCCACGCACGCGCGCACACACGCACACATACGCGTACACACACAAACACACATACATCAACCATATTTCGAGAATTGGTTATTTGGACTCAGGACACCTCAAAACGTTTCTTTCTGTTGAAAACTCGAATTAAAATTTTTTCACAATCTCAGTACTCTTTTCTGTATTATACTCTCAAATAAAAGTAAGTGTAAGTAAAAAGGCAACAATGTGCTATTTTATAGTTTAAATTTTCAGATTGGTTAATGTGAGACTATAGAAAAAAATAGTTCTAAGATCATTTATCATAAAATCAAAGTTGTAGATAGTTAAAAAGTGAAACATTCTGTACCTACGGCGTTTGTTGACGATTGCCGAGATATTGATATATCTCCATATCCGAAACGTGGCTTGAACCCTATATCCCTTCCACATCTGTGTCCCTCCCGCATCACATCCTTATACGTCATGACAGAATCGACCGCACAGGTGGTGGAATAGGACTCTACGTTCACACAGCCTTAAAAACCAAGATCTTGGCAACTGCCTTCGCTCATTCCGCAAGTGGAGTTTCTTCGTGTAGAGATATCCTGTGGTCGGGACAATCTCCTTTTTGCTGTGGTGTATCGTCCTCCTAATAACCCATTTGACCTTTCACTAGAGACAGCTCTCTACCATTTCCTTCCTTTTTATAAAAGAGTAATTATTTCAGGAGACTTTAATGCCAATTTCCTCTCTTCATCCCGAGAAAAGTTATATCTTGAAAACATTTTTCATCCTTTAACCTCCACATAGTTCCCTTCAATCCCACTCATCACTCCTGCTTTGGTGGCACTTGGCAAGATTTATTTATAATAGACTCAGCTGAAAAGCTCCTATGTTCTTCCCAACATCCTGTAACGTTCCTCTCCCAACATGACCTGATACTTATCTCCTACAATATGTATGTACCCACCTTTGTCCCTCGAACTATATCCTATCGTAAACTTGACTCTCTAAATTATGAAAACCTCTAAACAGACCTGGATATGCTTGATTGGAGCCCACTATATTCCTCTTCCTCAATAGACACTATGGTGAAAATCCTCTCCTCAAACCTCCTTTCCCTTCTTGACTCACATGCTCCCTTACAAACCCGTACCTTCCGACGTCCACCTGCTCCTTAGATTAGTGATGAAATCAGGGACCTGAGAAGAAGACATGAGGCGGCTCGAAGGCGTACTGGTCTTCCCGAAGACCGTGCAATCTACACTCGCCTTCAAAACTTGGCCTAATCGAAGCTCCGCAGTGCTCGTTCTCGTTATTTCCACGACGCCTTTGCCACTACCTCCGATTCGAAATCCAAGTGGCATCTTCTGCGCCAACTATCCCTCTGCAATTCATCCCAGACCAATCCTTCTTTCCCTGCATCTCCCGATGAGTTTAATGCACATTTCTCTTCCGTATCACAATCACCTTCCTCCCATATTTTTCTTCCGAGCACAATCTCTTTTGTCCCCTCTAACATCTTCTTTTCCGACATTACCCCCGATTGCCTCCTATCTGCTATTTTGAAAATCAAAACCAAGTCGATTGGCTGTGATAGCATCCGTATAAAAATAGTAAAGACCTGCCTCCCAAGTATCCTCCCTATTCTCCTTCACATTTACAACTTTTCACTGCAAAATTCCGTCTTTCCCTCAGGTTGGAAACAAGTAATCGTAAAACTCTTAAACAAAATCCCTAATCCCTCTTCTCCGAATGATTTCCATCCTATATCAATTTTATCCAACCTCGCCAAACCACTCGAAAAAATAGTACAATCCCAAATATCTACTTACCTTGAAAACTCAAATCTTTTAAATTCCTTCCAATCTGGTTTCCGTCCTGGTTTCTGCACTCAGTCAGCTCTTCTCAAAATCACCTCTGATATTCTGGCTGCAATGGATCTAAAAAATATCACTATCCTAATTCTCCTCGATTTCTCAAAAGCTTTCGACACTTTTGACCACTCCCTTCTAATTGAGAAACTCAAAACCCTTAAATTTTCCTTAAGTGCTCTTACCTAGTTTCATTTCTTTCTTTCCAATCGCTCCCAAATTGTTTCTATCCCTAATAAACCATATTCCAATCCTTTGCCCATTCACTCTGGCGTTCCTCAGGGCTCCAGTATTTCCGCTTCCCTCTTTTCCTGTTTCATTAATGATTATGTTAATGCCCTGAAACACTGCTCATATCACCTCTATACCGATGACACCCAAATCTACCTTTCCTTTAATCCCTCCGATCTACAAAACTCCCTCATAAAGATTCAAGAAGACCTAAATGCGATTAACTCTTGGGCGAATAAGTTATTCTTGAATCCTAACAAATCCCAGGCTATTGTGTTCAGTTCCAGTTACCTTCTTAATTCCCTACCTCCTATTCCTCCATTCACCATCAACCATCTTCCTATATCCTTTTTCTCCTCTGTAAAAAATCTCGGCATTATACTGCATCAAAACCTATCATGGAAGTCTCACATTTCCACTGTCTCCTGCCATTGCTTTTTCACCCTCCACCAATTGCGCCGTTCTGGCTTTCTCCTTCCACGTGACATCCGCCAGCTCATTGTTTCCTCCCTAATCTTCCCCCACTTCGATTATGGTTGTGCAGTGTATGGTGGTCTCTCTGGGGAGCTGGATGCCAAGCTAAAATGGCTCATGAACTGCTTTGTACGTTTTGTATTTGGCTCCCCAAGATACTCACATGTTACCGATCTGTACTCCGATTTGAAGTGGTGGATTTGTGGTGGTATCCCTCTACACGCAGGAAATATATCCTTGGCTCCTTCCTATATCAAATAACATCCACTCACTCCCCTCCCTACCTCTATGACCTCCTCTCCCCTCTACACGCAGGAAATATATCCTTGGCTCCTTCCTATATCAAATAACATCCACTCACTCCCCTCCCTACCTCTATGACCTCCTCTCTTTCAGATCCTCCATTCACTCCAGACATACACGCTGCCGTTCGTCCGACCTCTACCCACCTTCTCACAGATCTTATCTTCAGCATATAGCCGCTCATTTCTTATTCGTTCCTCGATCCTCTAGAATTCTCTTCCTCTTGAAATTCGCCATGCTCCTTCCCTCCGTCCTTTCAAATCTCTTCTTTTTTCATACCTCCTCCACAAACAAAAAACACAGGATTGAGTATAACCCAGGTTATAATTAAATTTTAATTTCATAAAATATGGATAACCATATAGTGTGGACCTGAATACAATATATGTATATATTATTTATGTGTATGCATTTTCATTAATATGTAATTTTAATTATTTTAATTACCATTATTGCAATTTATTTGTATAATTAATTTTATTTGTTTTTATTTTTTTGAAAAAATGTTAGAAGGTATATTTTTACTTCTGTATAAAGTATTACTTAATTTATTGTTTTTTGCTTTTTTGTAATTTTTATTTTTTTAGTTTTTTTTCTTTTCTGTTCTTTGTACTTTTTAACGATAACAATTTTTATTTGTTCTCATTTTTATAATACCAGGCTCAGAATTGTCTTATGCATTCATTATGTAAATATAAGTTATTTAAGAGGGCAATAGTCCCAGAATAAAGTTAAATTTTCTATTTTATTCTATTCTATTGATGAATTACTAGAAGGACTGAGCACCCACGGCCCACTCCTCCTCCTCACCAAACCTGCTCTTGGGAATCCTGGCACTTTTTCCTTATAATACTTGCATTTTCCTACTCTCTACGACCCCCAAAACACGAATCAGTAGAGAATGATAGAATTGTAGTATATATATATATATATATATATATCTTTTTTTTTTTTTTTTTTTTCTGTTGGCACCACAGACCGTGGAGATCCTTGGCCGCATGATGTGGTATCATACATGGGAGACCACTCCGCGATTCTCAATTTTTAGGTACACGGGGTAGGGTCATCACTCCCATGCCCGGCCTTTGTTGTGAGTTGCCTCCAAGTAGGCTGATGGGCCTCACATACTCGGGAGGGCGGGATAAATTGCTTGAATTATTTAATTTAATTTAATTAAATTCATGCTGGTGCCAGGATTCGAACTCACGACCTTTGGTTTGTGAGTAAGTGCGTTAATCCGCTCGGCTGCCCCGACCCCCCATATATATATATATATATATATATATATATATATATATATATATATATATATATATAATTTTTGCTTTAAAATATCGAACCATTCCTTTGAAATTCTTTCTATAATCCAGAACAAGGTTTTTTATTGATTGAGCTGTGGGGAGCGTATTATTTTTCAATCTTTCAATTATAAAGATATTTTCTAAATCTCAAATCATTCAATGCAGGATTAGTCAAACAAAATAGTAAGAAAGTGGTTGATCAAAGATTATTAAAAAAAGTAAATTTTAATATTATTTAATATATTTATTTAATTTTAATATCATTTTTATTAAATTAGATGTAAGTTATTATAAAGTTCCAGTTGTTCTTAGTACACGCTTTCATTTATAGGCTAACCCTTTAATGAGTATATTAGTATCCGATACCGCAATGGTACCATTATAAACAGCTAGGAGGTTGATGGTCGGTCCTTAAGACCCAGCATTCTGTGGCACGTTCAGTTGGCATCCTTTGAGTAATGGAGAAGCTTGACTTCCACTGCTTTTCAGAAAATACCATTTTTGTAAAGCATTTGCTGTATGTCATACCGATGTGCCTTGACCTGCACAGTATTTATCAGTAGATAAATACCGATGCGATTACCTATTTTAATTCATATCACTAGTTTCTTCATATGTTATTTTCTATAACTGCATTTTCTAATTTTAAGAGACTGATTAAAATAAAATATTATTAAAAATACCTAAGGCTCATATCTATTTATAGTTACGTTTGTGTATTCCAAATGCAGAATAAATGATTTGTTAGTGTTCATAATTCAGTAAAATATAAATATACATATAATTTTTTTTTTATTCCTTTTATATTGCTTTATCTTTTTTTTTTTTTATAATGCTTGAAAAACTATCTATTTTATTTTTGCTGACTAATCTTATTTTTATGTCCACGTTTATGAAGGTGTATTTTTCTAAAACAAGAAAGAAATATAATTGATCATATTTTTAGTAATATGATTGATAAAATAAAACTAATGAATATCAAATAATTCATTTATGAAATTGAATGTTCAAACTAAATAAGATATACATTGTTAATACTAAATAAAATTTTAAATTTTGATTTTGCCCAAATTAAAAACTTTATTCCAATCAATGAATAAAAACATTAATAATTATAAATATTGGCAACTTGTATGAAATACACTTGGTTTAAAGTTCTGATAAATCTGTTCTCCTTTTCAGGGTTATTATCAGAATCCAATAAAATATGGATATTCAATAAATATTTATTTACATCTTCAGACTTATTCCAACATAATAAAAAGGTAAAACATAATTATTGTAACATGAATGAATGCCGATATTTAAAGTTTATTTTAAGAAATTATTGAATTTTTATTATAAGATATCAGGAAATAAATAAATATTAGTAAATGTGTATACACACTATATTAATAATTACATAATATTTAAGGTTTTATTTAATGGTATATATTGCCTTAACTTGTATTTCCCATGAAGGGTTTTGGGTTCAGTACTTGGTAAAGACCAACGGTTGTACAGGAAGGTGATCTGGCCTGAATTGCATTCAACCACCAGGTTTTTCCCTTAATTATGTGTGACCTTTTTTTAGAGGCTGAGAGTGCCCTACAAGATTCTCACAACCCCAGGATCGATCCACATACATTTCATACAAATATATCCATAAATACCCATATATTGTCAAATATTGTTTTAAGGGTCTTTTAAGTTTCATAACCAATTTTAATAATGTAGAAAGCATTTATTGTGTAAACTATTTAGGGTATATAAACCATAACAGAAAAATAGAACTCCTTTGATAAATTTAATGTGATACAGATTGGACGAATTAAGGTAAATATTGGTAAGTTATAAATCATAGAAGACATGTTTCTATACATAGTAAAATTTATAAATTACTAACAAAGTAATATTGGCAGGGTGGCTGGACCATTTTCCATCTTCACTGCCTATATTTCTGAGGTATTCCTCAGCAAGCGGAGAGACATAGCAGTATTATCAGCAGGAATTTTCAGCTCCATAGGAAACATTACACAAGCAGGTTTGTCAGTTATTGTTCCAATTATTGAGAAATGGATGTTAAAATAAGCAAAATAATATAAACAATTAATTTTGTTTAAAATTTAAAGTTGAGTTATGGTTTAAGAGAATAGAAAAATTCAAAATAAATAAAAATGAATATTCATAATGATGATAAAAGCAATTATTTCTAGTAAATCAGAAAATAATCTATCTATAATATTCCAAAACTATTACAGTTTGTATTATATACTGTATTGCAAAAAAAGTTGCCACACTGTATCATTTCTTCTGATTTTCAATCAATTAGTTATTCATACATATTTAAAGTTTTTCATATTACACAAGAAGCAATTTGAAGGATATTAGGAATATAATTAAAACTCAAAATATACAGTATTAAAAAAATTGTTCTTAATTATATTACTTTGTATAAAATTTTGAATTAGAAATTAGAAATAGTATTAATTCTTCTTCCATTTGCATTTGCAATTTCTAAGCAATTCTATCACAGCAATTCTTGTAAAATTGGGAATCTCTTTATTCATATTGACAGCTCATATTATAGATATCTAATTGGTTTAGACCATAATTTCTGCTCAATGTAGAAATGAAATATTTGAGTTAATCATGCTTTCAAAAGTACTAGACTTTTGAAATATTAAATATATGTTTGTAAAAACAAATTTAATCATACAATGCAAACTGTTGCATGCAGCCCTTGCCATGTGGATAATACCATCAGAAGTACCATTCCAGCTTCCTCTTAAATCCTGGCAGCTTTATCATATCAGCTGTGGCATACCATCCCTAATATGTGGCCTTGGGTGCATCTTCTGTGTCGAGTCACCAAAATTTCTAATTGACCATGGCGACCATGAAAAAGCTCTAGAGGTCTGCAGGACAATATATACCATCAACACAGGCAATCCACCTACTACCTACCCAGTAAGTTGCCTTATTTATTTCAAAAATTGCGTGACAAGTTTTAGATATTGTTATGGGATCTGAGGTTTTATTTATAACAAGCTCAAAGTAAGTTTTGAATTTCACATGCTCATTCTAAAGATAAAAGTAGAGTCTTAATTATTGCTTCAGCTTTATAAATAATTATGAAATTTTCACTTTAATTTCTAATGGCATCTTAAGTTTAACACATTAATATGACTAAGGTTTAAAACATTAAAAACCTCAACAAGCACTTAATATAATATTTTAAAAACAATTATTTATAATTAATAATTATAGGTGAAGAGACTACATCATCAGATCAGTAAATCAGATGACAAAAAATCATTTCGGGATAGCATGGCTGAAACTGTTACAATATTCAGACCACCATTTGTCAAGAGGGCACTGCTCGGCTTCATTATCCAGTTTATAGTAGTTGCAGCGTAAGTTCTGTATTAATTTTCAATTAACAATAAAATAATCTAAGCTTATATTGAGTTCAATAAACTTGGTTGCATATATCTTATACTTGAGATATTAAAATAAGTTTATTTCATCACAAAACTAATTAGAATTCTATCTAATGTGGAAATCAAACAAATAGAGTAGTCTTAGTTTAACAAATAGTTTAGAAACAAATAAATGGAGTAGTCCACATAAGTTTGATTCATAAATAAGTTATTTTATAGTTGATACTATCCTTTTCAATGGCTTATTTATAAAAATCTTTCATTCCAAAGTTACAGCAGTTTTGCATCAATAAACAAATATTTAGGAATTCTACCTTATATACTATATACTATAAATATACTACCTTTTTTAGTATAGTTAAATTTTGATAATATTCTCTTTTTGGCAACTGTAATATTCTTTATTATGTCAGAACTACCTACATTTTTCTGAGGAAGAAGCAACCATAAAAAGAGCTGTTATGTATTTCTTGACCACTGACTGTTCGAATTCATGAAAATATGAAAGGTTACAGATTTTAAACTGATCCAAGCAAAGCAAAAGTGTAAGTGAGTTATCATTACATACTCATCATGAACTTTATTTAGCCTTTTAAGTGCTAATTTTTCTTACAATATAATAATAATATTCATAAAATAAATTTATAAAAAGTAAAAAAATAAATTAGAGACACATAGGTAAATTAATGAAGAAAAACCATTCAAGGCTTAAACTTGTTAAACATAATTTTTGTCCAGTACAAAATAGTTATCAGAAACATAAAAAAATGAGGTACTCATGCAAAATTGCATTAGAATTAGACACTGCGACTTCTTAAGATACCAATAACGTGGCTAGTTCATTTGACTGAAAATAGAAATGAGTTTTATCTACTACTGCTACAAAAATCCCCATAATTCGAAATCGTTCTCTAACTTTTGATAAATAACCTTTGATTCCAAAGTTCAGATGTTAATTTTTATTAATACTGTATTGCTCATGATTTAATTATTTTTCAGTTACAACAAGTATAGACAGTATTAAAAATATGTTGGTGTGTTATTAGTATTTATCTATTTTCATTCATAATCATTAGCTATACAATAATAAATTCAGCAATTAAACTACTAGTACTACTATACCTTGAAAACGTTTAATAAAATACCAGCCATTGTAGATAGAACTGTTACAGTAACTGAGGCTATTATCAAAATAACTATTTTTCAATTAATTTGCACAATGTTTACATGTATCCATCTTCTAATACGTCAATGCGTATTATCATAAACACTTATGTCAGAAGTTGAGTTAATTTCATGGCTTGTTGCAGAGCTAACACTCTCAGATTATGGTTACCAGAGATGCTAATGCTTGTTAATTCCTCTGAGCTGGACACTGATCAAGGACTTTGTACACTCCTTGTTCAAGGCAGAAGTGCATCAACTGAGTTGTCATCTGTAAGTAAAAAGAATAGCTCAGAGGTTAGATCAGTAAATTCTGTAGTGAATAGAAAGCGAATTGTCCTCAGAAATATTAACTATGCCTGCAAGAATAAAGTTTTTAGTTAAATTATTAATGATATTATAATATATAAAAAGTGATTAGTGAGTACTCTGTTATCAGGAGCAGCAGGAAAATCAAACTCAGGTATACACTGAAATGATGTATGTCAATGTAGGCAATATGTTTGGTCATATCATCTTTATCCTGGTAGTTAGCTGTTTGGGGAAGAAGATAATGCTTGGTAAGTCAAATTCATTACTATCAATATTTAATTACAGGGAAATTGAACCTTGGTAAGCAAATTAAAACATACTAAAATAATTCTATTTATATGTTTTATCTGGTATATACTTGGGCTCAGTAAAAACTCATCTATTCGCCAAAGAATTTAGAAAAGCATTAAAATATTCCCTGAGAGAAACTCATAAAAACTGAATGAAAATAAAAAAACTCTAATATTGCCTTTCTTTTGAATAAAATTAAAGTTTTCCTCTTTTTTTAAAATTGTATTCCAATCATGGAAAAAGTAAGATAAACTAAAATATCTTCAGTGACTTAAGACCAAGTAGACAAAACAGCAGCTTGGGGTGCAGGAACTGTGGATGCAGGCTCATTCCCTTCAAACTCACTTCATTGACAGGGAGCCCACTGTTATCAGTTGGAAGATTTCTATAAGACGTGTTTCTCTCCTCTGCTATGTTCAACTTGAGTTTATATTTTTTCACAGGATTTTAAACTTAATGATTAATGGAGTGCAATTTTTATTTTATTTTTATCCATTTCTAGTCAAAAACTCAGGTTGAAGTAAGTTTAAAAAAAAAATTATCTGAAGAAAACAAAAATGAAAAAATTAGTTACAATGAGAAAATAATTGTAATAAAATTGGCTAGGATAAATGCAACAATACTAAATTGAAAAAAATAGAAAATACTAAATTGGTTTGGTAAACTTTCATAAAATGAATGAAGTACTAGTGGATAGTAGTTTTTAATTAGGTGTCTGTTAAGTTACTATGGTTAGTACTCCAAAAATGTTCCTTTTTCCTCCAAAACTGCAAGCATACATGTTTTTTCACCTTTTTCACTCTAGACAAGACCCCTACCAATTAGGCTCCACCAATAGACCTAGAAAGCTGTGTGGTAGCTATCTCTATCAGTAGAAAAGGGTCTGTGAGCCACAAAGCAGAACCGATTTTGGTGATTCTGAATGGTGTGATTAAGAAACAAATCTATATTTGTTTTTCATCTTTAATCTGCATATAACGGTAACAAAAAAAAAAAAGAATTAATAATATAAGATTATAAATAGAAATGCAAATTAAAATTAGCTCATTCAAAATCTAGAAATCACTCATGCATATATTGTGCTGTTTATGGGGACTTTATCGTAACTGGAGTAAGTTAATCAATAATGCTGAAAGGAATTTTGCCAGCTCTAGGTCAAAACTGATTAATTGGTGGATTCCTAATCTTTGAAGCACTTTATTTTTTATGCATTGTAAAGTTGAAATTAAAAATTAAGGATTGATAAATTATTTGCCACTTCTATAATTTTGTTTTTATTGAAAACTAGTTTTAAATGGTATACATTCATCTTCAGATCTAAAAACATACAAAAATTCAAAAATAAGCAATTCAAAATACAGCTTAGTATTATTATACATATTAAATTAAATGTAATATAAATTAGTATTATAAAACATTTATGAATTATGAATTTAATTAAGACAAGAAATCAAATACTTGTTGGTATTCACCAAGTTTTAAGTAGATTATATCAAACAGAAAAGTTTGTACTGATTTGTCTTCGCACTGAACTAGTAATGATAGAAAGGTGGGGTGGGGTGTTTATAGGTAAACGGTTTAAGGGTCGGGGTTTTTCCAGTAATTCCAATGAGTAATTGTTTTTTCAGTTATAGATGGGAATAAATTTAAGATTGGACTATTGGAGATATTTATTTTGTCATTTAAGCAAAAATCTTTATTAACTCCTGAGTCTTTGATGAATTTATGTTTTTTTTATTTAAATGAATTGCTAAGTTGGAGTTCTCTGTCTTATTATATGTATATATATATCTTCATTTAATCTCTGATTTATTGATCTTTCAGTTTTTCCCGTGTATTTGGTTGCACAATCATTACAATTTAGTTTGTATACTCCGCTTTTTTGGAAAAGGTCTATTTTGTCTTTAGGAGAAGAGAAATATGAGAATAGGGTTTTTCTATTTTAAATGCAGGGCTTAATCCTAGTTTTTTCAATTCATTTCTGACTTTGGTGGATATAGGTCCGTAATATGGAATCAAAACATAATGTTTCGGGATGGGCCTATCTTCTGGAGTTGTTGAATGGATATCATTAAATGTCTTTTTTTGTATTTGTTTTTTTTTTAAATGTGATTGATAGTGGTTTTATGCACCCGTTATTTTTTGCTATGGAATATATTATTTCAATTTCTTTATTATAGTTCTTTTCATATAATGGTACGTTTAAAGGCTGCAAATTTTTACTTTCCCTTACCTATATACGAAGTATATAGTAAGGGGAAGTATTGCTGAAAATTTTCGAATTTGAGTTTTCAACGGAAATACATGTTTTAAGGTCCCCTGAGTCCAAATGACCAAGTCTCGCGAAATGGTCTGTGTGTATGTGATCAGTCTAGCTCAAAAACGGAAAGCTGTACGATACTGAAATTATATATTTAAGGTTAGCACATGCATGTGATGTTACAGCAACATTTTCGTCAAAATCGACTAATTGGAAGTGCCACTTTATATAATCGATTTTACACATTTTTACAATTTTCTCGAAAACGGCTCTAACGATTTTGATTAAACTTGCCTAAATTATTCTTCATAAAGACCTTTAACTTTTCATTTATGTAGTAAATCATCGAGGAATTGCAGGGAAAAAAGTTATGATGAAAAGAATATTTTATTTGCTCATAGCTTAAAAAGTATGCATTTTACGGTAATTTATCTATAGACTTTTATAAAAGGTAATTAAATCATCTAAAAAAGAATAAAGGAATCATCAAAATCGGAACAATAATAGCAAAGATACAGCGCATTGGACTAACCGGAATTAGCTATTATATCATGGATTTTACAGTTGTTTACATTTTTCTCAAAAACGGCTCTAACGATTTTGATTAAACTTGCCAAAATTATTCTTCATAAAGGCCTTTAACTTTTCATTTATATAGTAAATCACCGAGAAAATGCAGGAAAAAAAGTTATGAAGAAAAGAATATTTTATTTTCGCATGGCTTAAAAAGTATGCAATTTATAGTAAATTATGTACAGAATTATATGAAAAGTTATTAAATTATCTAAAAAAAAAAAAAATCATCAAAATCGGACAAGTATTAGCAACGATACAGTGTATTTTATGAGGAGCATAAAATAGATGGATAACCGAGCGCATCCGAAAGGAGATAGATGCCACCGAATCTCCTCCCACCAATCCGCCAATCTGTTGTAAACAATACGCTCTGTAATAAAGTAATTTAAGAATACAAAAATGGAAATTAACTTAATAATTTCTACTTTCACATTATTTAATGGAAAGAAAATGTTTCCATAGAAACCTAACCAGCAAGTTTTAAAATATATTTGCAACTTGACAAAGTTAAAATATATAGGTAGTGTACAGAATTGTTGTACTAAAATTGTTTTAAATACTATTTTATTTTACTTAAGTGGGAGAAGAATTGAATGCTGCTGAGTTTATTTCAAGTATTGTTTATGTGAACCCTTTAGAATTATATTAAAAAGATAATTATTATAGGGCGGTAAGGGAAAGTTGTGTGATGCGTGCACCGCACCAGATTTTTTTTAAATGTGATTGATAGTGGTTTTATTGTACCCATTATTTTTTGCTATGGAATATATAAATTCAATTTCTTTATTATAGTTTTTTTCATTTAATGGTACGTTAAAAAGATGGTAAATTCTGGTGTTAAAGGCTGCGAGTTTATGTGCTATCAGTCTCCTAACTTCATTGTTTATACCGACATCCTCATGGGTGGGTTTTCCGGTAAATTCTAAATTCATGATGTTTGTTTTTTACTGAGATTTCTAAATCTAAAAAGTTTATGTTTTTTTTTCCAATTCTACTATAAATTTAATCGAGGAGTAAATTTCGTTTATTTCCTTTAAGAAATTATTTATTTGTCTTGCCGTTCCAAACCATAGGCATATAATGTCATCTACATACAGATACCAGTATATGATATGTTGATCTAATTGAGAATTGTTTGGGTCAAGAATTTTTTGTTCTAATTTGTCCATAAATAAATCTGCCAGAAGGGGGGAGCCCATCGGTAAGCCTTGTTGTTCTAGCGGTGACAGATTCGATCGGAAGATTAACTGTTCTAAAGTTTCTGTTGTTAGGGATGGTGGGATACTTGTGAAAAGATTTGTGACGTCGAATGATATTAATTTATTATGTTCTTATGGAATATTCTATTAGGGAATTATTATGTTCTTAATTTTGTTGATTTCTGGTTTGTGTATTTTTGGTAGGCCATATAGTTGGGGAGATAGCGGATTCATCTCAACGAGATTGTGTTTTTCCCA
This sequence comes from Rhaphigaster nebulosa, assembly GCA_948150685.1. Taxonomy (NCBI): domain Eukaryota; kingdom Metazoa; phylum Arthropoda; class Insecta; order Hemiptera; family Pentatomidae; genus Rhaphigaster; species Rhaphigaster nebulosa. The sequence continues at coordinate 46,138,660 of OX411311.1, read as the reverse complement.
AACTGGAAATTTCTATAAGATCAGTCGTTACTTAGAACAATAGCCAAATCTATAAACTTGCCCATTACTTGAACAATTTATTCAAAACCAGGATCTCATTTTTCCCACAACATGTGGTAAAAAACTCTATAGCGTTAGTCAACAAAATTTAGAACATAGTGATTCCGGAATAACGCAAAATTAATATCATTTGACGTCACAAATATAACAGGAAAAAGGCTTACTGATGCGCTCCCCTCTCTCACTTCTTCTGGAAGATTTATTTATGGACAAATTAGAAAAAAAAATTTTGACCCAAACAATTCTCAATTAGCTCAACATATCATATACTGGTATCAGTATGTAGATGACATTGTATCCCTATGGTCTGGTATGACAAGACAAATATAAAATTCTTTAAATGAAATAAACGAAATTCATCCCTCAATTAAATAAACAGAACTGGAAAAAAAAAAAAAAAAAAAAACATAAACTTTTTAGAGTTAGAAATCTCAGTAAAAACCAAACATCATGAATTTGGAATTTATCGGAAACCCACCCACACGGATGTCATTATAAACAATGAAGTTAGGATACCGATAGCACATAAATTTGCAGCCTTTAAACGTACCATTATATGAAAAGAACTATAATAAAGAAATTGAAATAATATATTCCATAGCAAAAAATAACGGGTGCATAAAACCACTATCAATCACATTTAAAAAAAAAAACAAATACAAAAAAAGACAATTAATGATATCTATTCAACAACTCCTGAAGATAGGTCCATCCCGAAACATTATGTCTTGATTCCATATTACTACCCTATATCTACCAAAGTCAGAAATGAATTGAAAAAACTAGGATTAAGCCCTGCATTTAAAATAGAAAAAACCCTATTCTCATATTCCCTTTTCCTAAAGACAAAATAGACCCTTTAAAAAAAAAAACGGATTATACGAACTAAATTGTAATGATTGTGCAGCCAAATACACGGGAAAAACTGGAAGATCACTAAATCAGAGATTAAATGAAGATATATATACATATAATAATAAGACAAAGAATTCCAACTTTGCAATTCATTTAAATGAAAAAAAACATAAATTCATCAAAGACTCAGGAGTTAAATTAATATATCACGTTGAAAACAACCTCAAATTAAATATATATGAAGCACTTGAAATAATAAAATCCTTCAAATGTAATAAAGATTTTTGCTTAAATGACAGAATAAATATCTCCAATAGTCCGATCTTAAATTTATTCCCATCTATAACAGAAAAAACAATTACTCAACATAATTACTGGAAAAACCCCGACCCTAAACCGTTTACCTATAAACACTCCACCCCACCTTTCTTTCATTGCTAGTTCAGTGCGAAGACAAATTAGTACAAACTTTTCTGTTTGATATAATCTACTTAAAGCTTGCTGAGTAGCAACATATATTCGATTTCTTGTCTTAATCAAATTCATAATTCATAAATGTTTTATAATACTAATTTATATTACATTTAATTTAATATGTATAATAATACTAAACTGTATTTTGAATTGCTTATTTTTGAATTTTTGTGTGTTTTTAGAACTGAAGATGAATGCATAACATTCGAAACTAGTTTTCAATAAAAACAAAATTATAGAAGTGGCAACAAATTTATCAATCCCTAATTAGATTAATCCTTCTATACTATGATGCGGATGTCAACTGAAATTAAAAATCTTATTTTGGATTCATTTTACTGAGAAATATTAGCAGCCGTCAAAACCAAACAGGTTTAAAAGTAAAAAAATGAACTTATATTTGACCCAACATGGCAAGACTCCTTTGAGCGATTCAAGAGCTATCCTTTTCTCTAGAATGAGATTAACTAATCGTAACCTCATAGAATTTGTTTTTAACGATAAATTATAGCCATATGATGCCTATCATGTACATAATTTATAAATTTATAAAACAAAAATCTACAAATTTCCTGCTATTGTCGCAAAATAAAAATTCATTCATAAAAAAATCATACAAGTATACTGGAAAATTCTAATTCTGTCACTGATTTTTCGAAACTTGAAGTGACACAAGAATTATTTCTAATAACTAGTTAACTATTAATTTAATAATGAATATCTAAAAAAAGTTCTTAATTAATAAACTTTTGACTATGCTAAACTGTCTTTTTGATCCAGAACCTACTATTGATCATTATATAATGTTTAATTCGATCAGTTTAAGAAGGGAAATCAGGCAATAATTGGTGGGAAATAAAAATCTCATGGCCTTGAAATTAAAAAGACACGCCATCTCAACACGTGGTTTAGATGATTTATCAATTTCTAAATGTATTTCTAATCAAGCCATTAAGGATCACATATAAAAAAATATATCTTCTTTTGCAGTTGGCTGCAGTATCCTGAGTGGAATATTTGCAATTATCGTTCCAATGGTAAATAGTGCCTATGTTTTTCTTCCAGCCTCTGCTTTCATTACAGTCAACAATGTTGCATTCTATTCAAACATAGCCATAATAGTCAGTGTCTTCCCAACAAGAGTGAAGTTAGTATTAATTTATATTCAAATACTTATATTTAATCTTGATAAAATGTTTACCAGGTGTGTAAATATGAAACCAGAATTTTTCATTTAAAAATAATCATTTTGGCTTTCAATCGAATGGAAATGGCCTCTCGTGTCACACTTAACTGATCTGCGAGTTGTTGTTGGCTTTGAGTGTCATCCTCATCCAACAATGCTTGCAATTCACTGTCTTCAAATTTTTTCGGTGGTCTTCCACGTGTCTCGTTTTTGATGTCAAAATCACCACTTTTAAATTTCTTGAACCACTCAAAACACTGTGATTTTCCAAGAGCATACTCACCATAAGCTTCAACAAGCATTCTATGGGATTCTGCTGCTGTTTTCTTTAAAGGGTAACAAAAAATCAATGCTGTCCGCAAATCGTAGTTTCCAGGCACAAAATTCGACATGTTTACTGTTGTTTCCAAAATACACTGTTGTATGACAACTGTTGAGTTGAAACACCTTCACAGATGATAACAAAACAAAATGGTGCCCCCCAGCGGGACTTCACGGTAGCTAAATTTATAGCTAGCGCTTTCTATTGGCAAATTCCGGTTTCATATTTATATACCTGGTATACAAAAAATTGTATATATAAACTTTCAGGTTCATAGGCACAATTATTTTTGTTATGAAAGCGCATTGTTTCTTGTATTTTCTTTGAATATTTTCTACCAGTGTAAATAGTATTTTTTTATAATTTACTTATATTTACCATTTTACATCTTATAAATGGTAGAATACTACTTTTTTAAATAATAAAACATAGTATTATAATTTCCAAGACTTTGTAGATGCTGGATATTACTTATAGCAATCTTATACTAAAGTCTCATCATCAGCTTCAGAGACTTCTTCTTATTCTCTGACGCAACAATCCATTGCTGAATCTACGCCTCATCCAGTAGCTTCCGTCAGTAGACTCTATCTTGTGCTGCAGCTGTCCAGTTCCGTATTTTAAGAAGCAGTTCAGCATCCGCTGCCACTCCATCTAGCCGCCTTTTTTTTTGGCTTTCCCTCTCTGCGTGTCCAATGGAGGCCCAACGAAGTCTCCCAAGCTTGACAAACTTTACCACATCCATACTTAGGTACCACTCTTGGAGCTCCTTGTTGGTGCGTCTTCGCCAAACGTCCGCTCACGGATTGGACCATAAATCCTCCTAAATATTCTCCTTTGAAATATACAGAGGCAATTCTCATCTGCTTACGTTGTGGGCCACGTTTCTGCTCCATACATGAGTACAGGGTGGATGAGTGTCTTGTATAGCCATAGTTTAGTAAGATACAAGGTAAACCTGCTTCTCATGTGCCGGGAGAGGCCGAAGTAACACCAATTTGCTGAGCAGATTCTTCTACTTATCTCTTGACTGAGATAATTTCTTGAATTAACTACAGAACCCAGGTAGACAAAACTCCACTCGTTGGAACCTCTCCAGTCTCAAAGTACTCGGCCAAGTTTTCTCCACGCATGTTTTAATTTTGGCCTCGTTTACTACTAGACCGAATTTTCTGGCTACCCGCTCAAAGTTCATAAAGGCTTCTCATAGGGAATACTCTGATCCAGCAATAATGTCGAAGTCATCGGCATATCCCCGTAGTTCAATCAGTCGATTTAAGATGATCTTACCAATCTGGATTTGGGATTCCCTGATGGCCATTTCTTGTGCTGGATTAAATAACAGGCAAGCCAGTGCATCTCCCTGTCTCATGCCAGCAATCATCTCGAATTCCTCAGAAAGGTCTATTCGCACAAGGCATTTTGTGCTTCTCATTGTCATTTTCACCAGCTGGATCAGCTTCCCGGGTATACCCAGCACTTCTAGGGCATGGTATAGTTCCTCTCTGTCGACACTGTCATAAGCTGCCTTTAGGTCAACGAAAAAATGATGCATGGCCATATGATATTCGAGGCTCTTCTCCAATATCATTCTCAGAGAAAATATTTGGTCTATAGAAGAGCGACCCTTTCTGAAGCCAGTCTGATATTTATACAATAGTCTCTCAGCATATGGCATAATATTCTTAAAAAGTGTTCCCGACAGGATCTTGTAGGCACTTGGTAGGTGCGAAATACCTCAGTAATTCCCACATTTAGTCATATCGCCTTTTTTAATTACTGAGAGAATCATAGCCTTATTCCAATCATCTGGCGTACTTTCTTCTATCCAGATAGAGGTCACTAACAGTAAACACCCTAGGGTTACCTCCCCTAGGAAGCCCCGGAAGGGGTAGTATGACCATGTACTCTAGGAGGCAGCCCCTCCTCCTGGCTCGGAGGCAGCGTGTTAATTCTAAGTAAAGTAAGTCTTAAATTCTAACTATTACGGAACACAACACAGCTGAAGCAGGACTTTCACATCGGATTTGACCCAGGAACCGTCATAAGGACTTAAGAATAGATTTCAAGAGTGTATCATTAAATAAACTAGGAGCCCTTTGGTTGCTTCTTACAGAACTGGACCACCTTGAAGTTGATATCGCTGCTGTCCAAGAAGTTCAGTGGACCTGCAACGGAATAAGTGAAAGAAGATTGCATACGAGAAACAACTTAAAGAGCCTCAAACTAGTGAATATGAAAATTTTGTTCAGGTAGAGGAACAACAAAACAACTATTTATACTTGGGACAAATAGAGCAAAATGGATAGGATGTATACATGCTTGTGAATTTCAGCAGGGACTCATACTATGAGCGAATTTCGAATTCCTAAAAAGTTAATATGGATGGTCAAGATTTGTATAGGAGAGTGTGCACAGTGTACTAAGGATGCAAGGAAAACTATCGGCATCATTTGAAATCAAGTCTGGACTAAAAAAAGGTGAGAGTTTGTCATAATTTCTTTTTAACATGGCTCTGATAAGCATTCCTTGGCATTTATTGAAGGAAGAAACTAGAATTCAGTTACGAACCAAGATTAACTAGTTCGCCCATGCTGATGAAATGAAAACAATTCTAAAAATAATCCAGCATCCCGTCAAACCCAGCAGCAAGGCCAGGTATAGTTTTTAATGAAGAGAAAACAAAGAGTGACTTACAAGAAAACCCAAGTTTTCTCTTTATACCTGGAAAGTAGATTTAAAACATTTAAAAATAGAGTATTGATTTGATTAGTTGACATCCCCATGATGTTATAGAAGGATCAATCCCTAATTGGATTGATTTGGCTTACCACATTAACTGACAGCCTGTCATCCTGGACAGAAAGAGGTGGAAGTAGAACATAAAGGTGGCTAGAATCAATCTGTAATCTACAGATTAAGAGTAAATAGTACTGGCTAGTCTGTAAATGTTATTTTAATATAACATATATTATGTCCCACACAGCATTACATTACATTTTCATAAAATAAATGTCATTAGATTTCCAGTTTCTATAATGATAGTGAATTTTTAAATTCCAAAGTTAGACAACAGTAATGAGAGGCTTGATTAGTAATTCTAAAGTAGTAGCATTTATTATATTCATTTTTTATTTCAGGGCCACTATTGTGAGTACAACTATGTTGTTGGGAAGAACTGGAATATTGTTGGTCAACTTCCTTATTGCTAATCTTATCTACTCATTCTGCCAGTACTTCTTCTATTCCCTAGCTTTGATGTCTGTAGGTAAATTGACTTTTTAATATACATCATGGGTACAATCAGTTTGCTACGTTGTTCTCCTTTATGTTTTTTGGGTGCTTTTTACTAATTTCTACTTCATTAGCTCAAATTTTTCCAGCAAATATAAAAAATAGCTAAAAAAATAATTTCTATATTCAGTCTTTATTTATTTACAATTTAGACTTGCGCTCACTTAAAAACGGAGCGGCCTAACAAAAAAGTCTTTGGAATCAAAATTTTAGATAATTTACTCTCCTTGAAGTTATTATAGAATGAATATTAAAAGGTAAATTGACTTTTTAATATACATCATGGGTACAATCAGTTTGCTACTTTTAGATTAATAAAACATAATTACATAGTTATTGGAATTCTACTTGATTCTCAATGCGGTGTGGGTAAGATTCTCCCAAGTTTATCATTAATGCTTATTTTTTATTGATCCTACAAAACTAATCTTGGCACTTTCATCCAGGTTAGAAAAAGGTGACAACCTCAAGCTAGCAATCTATATTTGGCTAAAAGAATCAACACTTCCTCTGCTACACTTGGTCCTTTCACCATTAGCAGAACTAGTTTTATGGGCCAAGTCATTTAATCTGTTCACAGTTTTTAATTTGAACAAACCTTTCTATTCATATAAGAATAAAAATATCTCTTCCTGTATAAGTCTTTAGACTGAAACCAATTACATTTTTTTTTTTTAATTATTGTGGAAGACATCTTTTTATTATTTTAGTCTAAATTGCTGTAACATCAAAAGCCATAATTTAAGAATTTTCTAGCCTTGCTTCGAGAATTAGATAAATATGAAAAGGACATCATTTATATTAATATTCTTGATTTTGAGATATCATTTATGCTAAACATAGTAAAACATGTAGACCATGTTCTTATAATAAAAACATTTCCACCAATTTCTCTCTAATAATCTAAGTCCAAACATTGATATGTATTTAATTATACATATCAAATTTGAGGGAAATAGAAATACTAAAAATTAATATATATGAGATATTTACAATATAAAACCTAATTGCTAAAATGATTAACACAAAAACAGCAAAGCATTGCCTCTATGTTGATATTATTTCATTTGTTTTAGGGTTGACAATACTAGCCTCCTTCCTGTCATTGGAGCCAATTGCTGAAGGCCCTCCACACCTTAAAAAACAGAAAAACAGTGATTCTAAATACTAAATATTTAGTATTTAGTAGTTCTTCTTTAATGTTAGTCCAAAGGATACAAATGTGATATATTTATTATTATTTAAGTTTTTTTATACTCAAGTTGTTTTTGTGATTATAAACTTCTAATTAAATTCTAGTCCAAATAAATAACAATCAATCAATGTTGTTTAATTATTGTCTCTTTAGGTATTTTTTAGCTCCTACAACAATTCAAAGTTTTCATAAATATATATATATATATATATATATATATATATATATATATATAGAGAGAGAGAGAGAGAGAGAGAGAGATTTGCTTGGCTGAATTTAAAAATTTCTGTGTATAATGGACGCAGAATTTGATGCCCTACTGCTTTTATGCTATGCATTTTCCTCTCAGAGTACTCATTTTCCAGCAGTAGACCCATATATGGTACTCACAAAGACAAATACACTTATAAGTAAGAATTACTTATTTTGTGCCAATGTTTCGGTCTAAGTTTTAGGCCATCATCAGGAATAAAAAGAAAAATCAAAAAACAAAACTATTTTATTTTATTTTATTTACTTCAGTAGAATTGTAGAACCAGTACAACCTGTTGTACATCCAAATTACTATATGTGGTAATACACATAACAATAAAAATTATATTTTCATCATAAGATTTGTCACTGTACAGGTTATAACTTTGAATGGATAACTTTGTTTACCTTGGATATAATGATACCTGCATAGTGAGCTTACAAATCTAGTTAAAATGTTGAAGATCATTACAGCTACCAGATATGCAATGCTTATTTCTTTTAGCAGATTTTGCTGGGACTATCTAGATGGCAGATAGTTAATAAGTAGTTTTGAATCACCCATACTTAAATGCATTGAACAGGAAGTGACTCAGAAAGTTCTACAACAGGAATATTTAGAAATTTCATACGAATGGATGGTTGTATAAAGGGATTGTTAAAAAAAATAATAAAAGCCATTTATTTCTATCAAATTACTCATAAATGAAGAAACTTACTTGGTTTGTATTTATATTTTTAGCATGTATTTTTTCTGAATGTTCAAAAATAAACAATATTATGGACTGTCGCCCATGACTCAGTTCATAACTAAGTTAAAATAAATGCAACTTTGAGGTCAACGAATCAAAATGTTCAACGAATCATTATTAAATATAATTTATGCAAGTACAATCACACTAAATCTGCAAAAAATAAAGAAATAAATAGTCTGTGGGTCACTCACTATCTCTAGAAGGATCATAGACTGCTGTCAGTTAATGGTTCACTTAATTAGGTGTAGTGTGGTTAACCCTTCAGAGCATTTACTCAATTCAAAATTATTAAAAAATTTTATAGTAATTCATTCAAATAAATTTAATTTAAGTAAAACTTTTAATTTTATTGTTTCATTTGTCACTGCCTTAGAAGAGAACCAAGAATAACATTATGAGATAAACTATTCTCTCTTTGAATATTTTTAGTAACTAACAACCAAATAAACAAAATATTATTTAATTAAAATAATATGTCATGACGATCTAAGGCAATTTGATGAATATGTAAAAAAAACATAAAATTATAATGTTCAACATTTTATTTAAAATCTGGGCGACATTGAAATATTTAAGTTTCATCTATGCAAATTCTAGGTGGCATGTAAAATATTTAAGTTTCATGTGTAGAATGATGCACTACATTCTATAAAATGCAAGATTTCATAACTTGACAAAACAAATACATATGTGATATGAAGAAATAAAGTTTAAATTAAACTTTTAATAAGCAGTAGTATTCAATAAAATATGGCACGATCATTGGTAGTTAGGGAGATGAACAAGGCTTCAGGTCTGCCACTAAGAGAAAACTCCAATCTTGTCCCACTCAAAGAAGTAACACAACCATTTCTCAATTGGTAACGCGTTACATGTTACATTTGTAACATTATGTAAAATTTTAGTGACATCATGATGATTTGACTCGAATTGCGGTTTATTCAATAGTTTTGATATACTATTTAGCTGATGTTAAACTTATTTAGAAATGAAATAACAAAGAAACACCATATATATTGGCAATAAAATTTTTAAAGTGATGACGAAACTGATCAACTCTTATTCTATCAAAAGATTATTGTTGCCAGAGAGAAAAACACAACAAAATTGGGCATCAGAACCTACTTGCCCCATTTCTATCATTCTCATGAATTATATTACATTATAGTAAGGGCAAATAAATTAAGTTAATAATCTCTAGTTGTTAATTTTTAACTAATGTAACAAGTCCAAAAGAATAATACTTATTGATAATTTCACAAATTTACAACAAAGAAAAAATATTTTTAACATTATTTTACTACTGTTTTCTTAGCCAAAACAAAACTTCAAATACATTTTTCTTGGAGGTGCTATGATACACCAACTTGGAACTTGGAACATCACAAAAACATATTAGCCTGTTATAGAGTTAAAACATCCATCCCCATGGTAGTATAAAAAAAAGGACATGGTGGAAGGTGAGGAAAATTAATGAAACAATGTAACATACTAAAAATTCTGTTTATGTATATATTTTTTCAATACACAACCAAAGAATAAGTTAATTTATGGAGATAAACATATAAAGATATAATTGCTATAATAATGCTATTAAACATGCGACCTAATGACAATAGATTTAGATTTTGAAGAGTATGGACATTAATATACACACAAATACTCCTTACGCCTGCTTCATTAATTCTATCTTTACATTTACAATATTTACAAATTAAACTAAATAAAGAGATACCTTAATTAAAAGTTTGGAAAATTTTGTGATTATTTCAATCCAGTTTCCTGAATTTAATATTTTAATTAAGGGAATAAATAATCAGGATTCAGTCATGATTTTTTATTATATATAAATTTATGTTGATTGAATCCTGATTATTAATTCCATGATATACATCACAGTCGACCTGTGATCTACTATCTTTAATTAAGGGGAAATATAACACTAACAAATTAATAACAATGTTATAAAAAATTATAAAAACAAATGCTCATTACTTTGTGCCACAATAGTGAGAGTTTTATAAAATTGGATTAAAAGTTTCAGCCAGTATATTCTCTAAATCTAAATTATTTATTTTAGTACTAATGTCAAATCCTGAAAAAGTTCTGAATTTTAAATATTTCTAAACTTTTCAAAAAAATCAATAATGTTTCCATATTTTGAAAATCAGACATTGTATTTTTTAATAATATAACTATAAATAATCAATAATAAGTCTTATATACATTTTTAGATAATATATAATATTCAACGATTCAACAGCTGAAATAGTCTGCAATTGCCAATGTAATATAATTAAGAATGTTACATATTAAAAATAGTATTATGGATAAAATGACTTTCACAATAAATATAAAATATTTATAAAATATAAGGTTTCAGTCCTCTACTATAGTAGTTAAAAAATTATTTCTATAAACCAAACTGCTGACTTTAAATAGAAAGTTAATGATCTATAATCTGAATTTTTCTTTTGGATGATAGACGATATGTTTGTGAGAGGGATAAGATGATATAAAAGCCATAAAATTAGCTAAATATATGCAATATAAAGCACCAAGTGAAATTAGTTCATGTTGAATGGTATCCATCCAAACAGATATTCAAAAAGAAATGTTCAAATTAATGAATAGCACTAATGATATTCATTTTTTTCTTAAAATATATAATTGCCTAATACCAATAAACCATCAAAAGATATCATACACAATACACTTTAGAAAACTTATAAAAAAATAAAATAAAAATAATCATTAGTCTTATATTTTAAATCCATAAAATTTAACATATTAGTCACTTGGTAGATAACGAAAAAAATTGAGCTTTACTAAGAAAAATTAATTATTTAGAAGAAAAAAAGGGTTTATCACAGATTAATAAATAATGCAATATAATAATGTTGCATGTCAACCTACAGATTGCCATTGACATGGAAACTGTGCAGTGGAGCGGTTGTGCTTAAGGTGACTCTTGACTAAATGGCCAGCAGCAAGAGCAGATAGTAGAGATATTTCACCAGCAAGTACACTGCCACATACCACCCGGGCCAAAGTATTGGCATTCTCACCAGGGCATTCTTGATGAGCTCCACGTGCTCCAATGATGTCCAAACAAGCAGCTTGTGGTGGAAGCTGGGTGCCACCGCCAACAGTACCAATTTCTATGGAAGGCATAGTGCAAGAAACATAGAGATCCTCACCATCTTCACCCCAAGGCTCCATCAAAGTGATGCAATTGCTGCTTCCTACATTCTGTGCAGGATCTTGTCCAGTAGCTAAGTATATTGCTGTAACAATGTTTGCTGCATGAGCATTAAAACCCCCAATGCTCCCAGCGATTGCAGACCCAATCAGGTTCTTGCTTATATTCACATCAATCAGAGCTTGAACAGAAGATTTTAAAACAGTTTTAACAACTTTTGATGATATAATGGCCTCACAAACAACTGATTTTCCCCGTCCTTCAATCCAGTTCACTGCAGCTGGTTTCTTATCAGAGCAAAAATTTCCGCTCAAACTGAGAATTTCCATATCTGGAAAACTTTTTTGAATTTCGAGCAAAGCAAACTCAGTAGCTTTAGAAATCATATTCATACCCATTGCATCACCGGTTGTTGCAACAAATCTTATAAAAAGATGTCTTCCAGCAATACGGCAATGTATTTTTACTAGTTTTATAAACCTACTAGTAGAATCAAAATGAGATTTTATATGAGAAAAATTTTCACTGCTCTGTATCCATGCCATACCCTCACTTGCACGAGCTATTGAACGAAATCTGACAACAGGACCTCTAGCCATGCCGTCTGCAACTATTCGAGTAGTAACGCCTGAATAGGAAAGGGCTCTACAACCTCTATTAGTACTTGCAACAAGGCATCCTTCAGTTGTCGCCAAAGGAATGTTTACTTTTCTTCCATCTAACAAAAGGGGGCCTGCAATCCCAACTGGAATTGGAACATAACCAACAACATTTTCACAACAGGTTCCTAAAACTTTACTGTAGTCATAATTTAAATAAGGTAAATCAGAAAAAGCTTCTAAGATACCATACCTTTCACCGATTAAATTTCTTCTAATTTTAACACCTCTTTCTGGATTATTCAAAATTTTTTCTAATTGATAAGCCGGAATCACACCATTTTCCGCAAGTAATTTTATTTCATCATCGTTTAATTCTCCAGCAATGTCACCAGAATTATTGATCTCAACACACTTTTCTAGAGATCTGATACCATCTGGAAATTGTATATCCTCTTTTATATCTGTTTTACCTTCAGTTCCCAAAAATAATTTTTCAGTTTGAATAGCTACATGCTTGCTAACCGTAATTATGGGAACCTTCCTTTCAATTTCAACTCTTGGTTTCTCATTTAAACCATATATTTCACTAGGGATCATTTCATCTTTATCTTCAAAGAAAATAAATTTAACTGTAAGAGCCAGAAGAAGAATAAGAACAACTATGTGATCAGCACCAAGTGTTATCCAGCGAAGTAAATAACCCTGGGCAGCAGGATTAGGTGTATTTAACTGAATTGTGTGATCAGAAGTCATTAGGGGCAAAACACTTTCTTTTATATCCATCTCTTTTAATATCCAACGACTATGAAGATGAACAAATACTAGACCTCCGGACATAATCATTTTTACTCTTTGTAACACTGGATTAGGCTTTTGGCCATGTTCTTTTAGTTCAGTTATAGCCTTAAAACGACGATGCCATGAAGGAGTTTTTCCAGGATCACTACGTGCCAGTTCCAGAATAAGACTGAGACAGGAGGGATAAAATGTCATAAAAACAATATAGTTAACCAAAACTGAGAGGCATGCAAAGTAGCACAGAATTTCTAGCCTTCTAATTCCAGATAAGGTTCCAACACTAACTACTAATGTTTCAACGATTGTATCCAATGTCAGAGATGGTCCTAAATGAGCCATTCCACGAGCGATATTATGTTTTACTTCTTCTTGGCTTGAAGCACTCAGAGCAAACTGGGCCAGTAATGCTGCTTTAGACAAATCGATTAATAGGAGGAAGCAGAAGAGTGCATCTTTAAGATCTGCAGCATCTCCTGTGAGGCAATTTATAACGCTAGAGCTGAATACAAAACTAGAAAACACTGTAAACAAACCAGCAATGCCTAAAATATATTTAGAGCCTAATTTATGTAGATTTCTAAACTGATAGTAACTGTATAGAACTGCAACACACCTAATAATAGTCATAGCAATCACATCAACTGCATTGTATTCTTGGCACGGAGGTGTTTCACACAATTTTTGAGAATATGAATGAAAAACATTACCAGTATCTATAGACAGAATGCAGGCTGTGAGAGTTAAAGTTGCAACGATCACCTCCCAAGGGTGGCTGGCGCAAAATTCACCATGTGCCCTGTACAGCCCAACCATTGTGCCGTGAAGTGAAGTCAGCAGAGTATGCAGGAAGAGCTCCGTTTTTGAACAAGAAGATGATTAGAAGTCATTGCTAGGGCCACGGCAACTAGTCAGTCCTCGCTCAGCAATTGGGCCCGTGTAACCTCACACTTACATCACGGATCGATTTCACAAAGCCAAGGACGTCCCCCTACTTTCTACGAACTTTCACTAACACACTCAGCTGGCAGACCGTGTAATCATCTCCTGCCAACGGAGAAAATATTTATGTAACTTAATTTAAAACTTGTTACATGATTTGGTGCAATTTCACTTTTTCTTTGCCACGGGCAGCTTAATCACTAGTGTTTTTTAAAGTTTATCAAGATCCGACGAAAATGTTGGGTTTTAAAAAAACTTTTAATTTGATGATATTCGGCTCATTAATTTTAAGATAGACAAAGGATTTTTCCATCTGCAACTAACATATTGATGTGGCTAAATTACATATTAGTTTGCCTCGACATATTTTCTTGAAATGCTGAGATGAAAAAAATTACATCATATTTTAATTTTATTAAATTGATATCTACTTCAGAATCTAATAGTATAAAGCAAGATTTTTTTTATTCATTTGTATCTAATGATAATACATAATTATTAGTAAAAAAAAAATTGAATTTTTTAATTAATTTTTATAAAGCGAGCTTAACGTGGAATCTATTGTTAAGTTATGAAGTGTTTTACAAAAAAATCGTATAGAATAAACATTTTAATTTTAATTTTTTTATTTTGTTTTTATTGAACTTCGATTAATGCAGATGAACTTTAAATTGACAACCGGGAAAATGCTTCATTGCAGGTGGCGATCATAACGCTAAACATCGAGGCAGAGACTGTGTACATCAAGAGATAGAAATATCTGGTCTGCCCTCGATTATCTTCCTTCAGACGTGATTGTCCCAAATTCACTGAATAATTGGCCCACTTCCAGACGTAAAACACATCACTTAAATACTTGATCTCTTAAATACTAAAGGACTGAGAAAAGTACCATTTGTCATAAATACAACCCTGATAGCTCCCAGTGAACATGGTTCTCTTTAATGAGCCTTCGGAGGCACACATACGACCTATGCTCATAAAAGGTTATATGGACTCTGTAGAGAGCTTTCAATAAAAGCACATTATACCTGTTAATAAGGCTTTATTCAACTCAGCATAAAGTATAACCAAAAGCGAAACTTAGAAACTGAATCATAATTTTATCATATGACATAATTAACAGAAAGTATAAATTTGAGCGAAATTTAGAAATTGAATCATAATTTTATCATATGACATAATTGATTAGATGCAAATTAAAGAATAGAATAAATTGGTACATATTGAGGAGGCTATAAGCAATGGGGTCATACAACATTCACCCCATCTTTATTTTCTTTTACACGTAGTCTCGATACCACTCAGGCACTCGTCTGTCTTTTTTTGAGCGTTTGAGTATTGGAGAAGATTCTTGATTTTGTGGCTTCCCTTTCTGATCCGAAATCTTCATGGAGGATTGCTACCCTTCGTATCAATCAACTCTTCGGGTTCTTATGTCCTCCCACGAAAAGTGGTCCAGGATTCGTGAGCCATTGTGATCTAGATATTCCATAGTAAGTTCTCCGGGAGTGATGAAACATCTATTCATGAGGGATTTCATTCGGAACAGTGCACAAAAGGGATCGGATCGAGTTTAATACTTCTGCTAGAACACTCTCCCACTACCTTGATGTTTTTTTATTTTAGAATTAATGAGATAATCCTCCAGTTAATGTCGTTGGAGCTCTCCACCTGTCAATTTCGACCGATTTCACAATGTAGTTTGTATGGTCGATTACTTTCTTCGGTAGATGTTTAAATCACAGAAAGTGTATCAGCTACTATATAGTGTTTCCTGCTCTGTAGACTATGTTGTATGAGAACGGTGCGAGCTCCAGTCTCCATCACAGTATTTTATTATTCCTCTATATCGGTGATTGAACATGTTAGAGACTGATGTTTGTATCGGTAAGGAGTTTAAAGTAGCGTTCTAGTAGAAAATGTCTCCATTCCATTAATGATTCGACGATTGCGAATGCTTTCTTTTCGATTGGAGTGTACTGTTTTTCTCTTTCAAATAAAGTTTTTGAAAAGAAAGCCACTGGCCTTTCTACTTGAGATAGGTTCACGGCGATGGAATGATTTGAGGCACCTATCTTCACAGAAAAAGGAATTTTTCGCTTTACTGAAAATATACACGATTTTATTGTTTACCTTTAAATGATGTTGAAATCCTGGGCCTGGGTATTAAAAGAAAATATTTTAGCAGTGATCAGTGAGTGTACTTTTCAGAAAATATCGGGGTACACTATGAAATGAATCGGGGCATAGTAGGAAAACTTTGAAGGCTAGCCTTATCTGTCAGAACAGGAAAATTCAAGAGCTTCTTTAGTCGATCCGGATGGAATGGGCATATTGCTGTTTTTTCAGCAATGCACCGCAGTATCGGTATTTGACTGAGAGAGAGCTTACATTTATCATGGTTGAGGTTGAGATTATATTTCCTGGCGACATCAAGAAATCGGTTGAAGTTGCGGTCATGTTCTTTCTGATTTATCCCGAAAATGACATCGTCTAGGTATGCAAATGCAATTTCTCAGTTTCACTTATTTTATCAATCTTCTTTTTAAAGCAAGCTACTAGTGACAATTAAAATAGTTAATTTTAAAAAGAGCTAAATGAAAGAACTTACAACTTTTATTATTCACTACAATAGTGGTTACAAAAATATAGTTAACATAGTGTTATCAATAGACCGTACATTGAATTTTTTCATATTCCTAACAGTGACTCCAAAAGATATACACCAAAATTTATATATAGTCTTCTGTTTGCTTCGAAAGCTATATACGGTTTGTTTTCATCTCGTATGAGAACTGGTGATAGGCTCTCTTAAGCCTATAGCACTAAAAATGGTTATACTGGGCAATTTGACCGACAAAACATTCAGTTTGTTAAAGGATAAGCGTAAATGGGTGAATTTGTTGATTGTCTGGGAATAGTCGATGACGAGGCGTTTTTTTTTTTCCTTTGGAGATTGCTATTGTCTGAGCTCTCCACGGAGAGCTACCGCTGTGCTCTCAACAATACCCACGGATATCTTCTATTATTCTTTCGGATAAGAGTCTGGTTGTCTCTTGTTTTATAAATTTGGAGTCCTGAAAGAAGTAAGAGCGAGATCTTATAGATATCGGTCTGACGTTAAGAGTTGGGTTTTGAAATAACGATAGTGATGTTACCTGAGCATACAATAGACTTCAGACATAGAGACTAGCTCTTTTTCCTCCAAAATTGAACTTAAAGCTTTTTTTGTTCACTAAGGAGGAATGAATGAATGAATGAAAATAAAATTTTATTCTGGGACTTTTAGTCCCCTTAGAATAACAGAAATGATCAGTATTAATACTATTTGTCTAGCTTATATACAGTGAATAATTAAGATAAGTTAAGTAGTAAAATAAAATAAAGGAAATTTTAATAATTACAGGCATTTAAATCGTAATTAAATATAAATGTACACCTGTCTACTAACGATAGACAATAACTAACAAACATTAGACATAATAATAATAATAATAAACATAAAACTATAAACAGTAAATATAAGATATAAACATAGAATGAATATATATATATATATATATAACTATAGTACTTACATAAATGCGGAAGATTGACAGTTAAGGAGGTGGAGAAATAATTGATGCTTGAAGGAGGTTAAGGATGAGGATTTACGAATGGAGTTGGGTAAGGAATTCCAAAATAAAGTAGCTCGAAAGGTATACGATCTTTTGAAAGAGGCAATTCTACGAAAGGGTATATACAAGTTTATAGATTGGGATCTGGTGTTTAAGGAGTGTATAGAGGAACACGGGGTGAACAGATCAAGAATATAAGGAGGCTTTTTGGTTTTGAGGGTTCGGAAAAGATAGATACCTAGGAAGTATTGCCGTCGGAAAACAGGTTGAAGCCACTTTAACTCGGCATAACAACTGGAGACATGGGAGCGCCTGGGGATTCCGAAGATGAATCTAATGAAGCAATTCATTAGTCTCTTCAGTCTCATCTCAAGCCCACCAGACAGTCCACCATACACGAGGCAGCCATAGTCGGAGTGTGGAAAAATGAGGGAGGATACAAGGAGCTGACGGGTTTTAGGAGGTATAGAATCTCGAAATCTTAGGAACTGTTTAAGGATAGCAATGGACTTTAGGGTGATTTGGGAAATGTGATTGTTCCAGGATAGGTGTTGATCAAAAATTATTCCCAGGTTTCTGACAGTGGTGTGGAAATGGATAGGTAGGCGGTTGAGGTAGAGTAAGGGATAATAAGGAAGGGAATTGAGAAGATGCTTGGATCCGATGAGGATGGCCTGGGTTTTTTTTAACATTCAGCCTCAAATCGTTGCGTACTGCCCATGCGTTTATGCAATCTATATCTTCTTGTACCTTTCGGATAGCCTCAAGCATCTCGGTAGGATGGAAGGATTCGTAAATTTGGAAGTCATCAGCATATAAGTGATATTGTGAATGATGAATGAAATCGGGAAGGTCGTTAATATAGACAGAGAAAAGGATTGGCGAGAGTGAAGACCCTTGAGGAACACCACGTGCTAGTAGGAGGCGGGAGGAAGGAGGTTTATTGGGGATGATAACTGCTTGGGAGCGAAGAGACAAGAAGGATAGGAACCACTTTAAGACACTATTTGATAAGGAAAGATCTTGGAGGATGTCATGGCCGATAAAAATATGAGTACATATATGAGGCAAAACAAGGAATTTGACCTCTGAGTATTTGTGGCCATTAACTCGATATCTAAATAACAATGGCTAGTTGTTGACTAATTAATTTGATGCAAAAATGTTTTTGGATGGGATAGCATTTAATTTTATTGGATAGGACCGTCTCCAAGGAGACTCATTGGAGAGTCAGAACTTCCTCATAAGCTTGAACTGATTTACCATTTATGAGAATCACAACTTTGGCTTTGGATAGGCATTTTAGAGAGGCAGCTATGGTCGAAGCCAAACAGTCATAGAGTTAGCTGAGTTCCGGGGATCTCGGGATTTATTAGATGTGCATACTTTTTAAAAATGCCACGACGAGAGTTGTATATCGCGTTTTGGGCAGGGCAATTAATCGGAGGATGTTTGGGAGAATTGCAACAATAACCACGTTTTCCAGTTGAAAGAGCTGGTAGTCGATTTTCTGAGGAAGAAATAGACAATATAGTTCGATGTTTGATATAGAGTTAATGGAGGATGAAAAATTACTATTTACCTACTCTGAAGCAAATCTTCTTGGATATGCAGGATAGGAGTGCATTCCGGAAGCATTACAGCGTTTAAGGAATTATATACCAGAGTTTTATAGGAGTTAGCTTGATTTTCAGCTGCTTCTAAAATAATAGTATGATTGTAGACATCATGGAGAGTTAAAGACAGATTTTCCGGAAGTCTTTTCTTGATTCTTGGGGAAGCGAGTTCGTTGGGAAAGATTTAAGGCGGTTTGAAATTATTCTTCATATTATGAAATGATTCAAAAGTTGAATAAATTGTAGGGAACTTTCAATAAAAGCAACAATTCAACTTAAAAGAAAGTACAACCTTAAGCGAAACATAGAAATTGAATCATAATTATGTAATTTTATCATATGACATAATTGATTAGATACAAATTAAGGAACAGAATAAATTCGTGCATATTTAGTAGATTATAAGCTATGGTGTCATAAAATAGACTTCAACCTTTCTGTTCCAGTTTCGATTTAAAAACCAATATGAACTTGATGAAACAGTTGAAACGTTCATAAAAAGTATACATGATACAACATGGTTCTCGTTAATGATCTAGGCCACAAAAAACAGTGAAATTGTCTCATTATCCATATAAATTACACATAGATACATTATCAGAGCAATGCTCACAAAGTATGACAGATTAAAAGACTTACATCTGACAAATGGGTTTTTAACATGATGAATAACGAATCTATACGACAGGATCAAAAGCACAAACAATTACATTACTAATCTTTCGATAGACGATATAAGTTTCTGGAGGCACACCAGGAATCTTTTAAAGCATCCTGAAGTCAGCATCCCTTCTTCAAAGAAAAGATAGTGCTTGGACCGTGTCGGACGAGGTAAGGTCGGAACTTTTCGCTAAGTATCTATCCTCTGTTTTTAAACAGCATCGAACTTTAATAATACAGAACACAAGACTTTTGTACAAAATAATCTAGACACGCTACAACAGCTCAAACCGCCTCCTATCACACCATCAAAAGTTGCAGAAGAAATTAGACAATGGCTGAAAATAAATACCTCTGGATATGACTAGTTAAGTGCTGAAGTGCTCCAGCTAATGCCTTCAAAAACTCTAGTGTTTTTTACGAAAATCTTTAACAGCATTCACAGAATCACTAAATGTCCTCTTATACAGTGGAAATAATCTAATATAACTCGGATTAAAAAGCAAGACAAAGACAAAAATAGATCTTCCTTCTATAGACCAATAAGTTTACTTCCTGTGTGTTTTAAATTATTCTAAAAATTATAGTATCCACTACTCTACTCAATCGGTGCGACAGCCAATTATTGTGTTCTGGTCTCCTCAAGCAGCTTCCGACAGTTCGTTCGGTGAAATGCAGCTGTCCAATTCCGAACAATAAGCAGGGTTCTGGAATCCTCTCCGATACCGTTAGACCATCTGAGATTTGGGCGACCTCTCGGCCGGGTTCGATGCAAGTCCTCATCGAGAATTTTTCTTGGGATCTCGTGAACTCCCATCCTGGAGACTTGGCCCTCCCAACGAAGCCTGCTGAGCAATCATTTTTGTGACATCAGGCTCATTTAGCAGTGAATACACTTCTGCATTTGTTCGCCTTCTCCATATTGCACCATTTCGTACAGGGTCATAGGTACGTCGTAATATTTTTCTTTCAAAAATTAAAATGTCCATTTCATCCACCTTTGAAAAGCCTTGGTCTCACATCCGTATGTCAACACTGGCCTAATCTGCGGCTTGTACAGCCTTGTTTAAGTGGCTCGGGAAATTAAGCCACTTCCTAAATGTCGACGCAGTCCAAAAGAGCATCTGTTGGCTGATGTTATTCTCCTCATCTCAGACGAAACATCATTGTTAGTATTCACTTGTGATTCCAAGTACACAAATTCATGGACACTTTCAAATGAGTATGGCCCGAACTTTACCGTTATTTCATGGGGACCTCTTGTTTGACCAGCCACCATATATTTAGTTTTTGAGGAGTTGACAGCCAGCCCTAGCTTCTTAACACCATCCTCGAGGGCAAGGAATGCTTCTACTATATCAGTTTTTGATCTTCCTGCAATGCCAAGATCATCTGTAATAGAAATATTAACTGACAGAAAAATAATTACTGGCCATCAACTGCGGAAATTATTCGCAAATGGGGTATTATTCGAAAATGTCTGGTACCAGAGGCTTTATTACTACTGTAAAGCCTGTAGGACTGTATTACCATGCACCTACTTAACCCATCATTATTTTCCCACACAGATTTTTCTCTTCACGACATGGCTAAGGACTATCCTCAATTCGATCGATTTTAGCCGATCTACCTCAGGGATCAATCCTTGCTCCAGAAAGGTACATAACATACTCACACGGCATTCCTCAAAGTACTCTCACCATTGTACAGAGATACGCAGACGACACGGCTATCATTACTAGACACGAAAATTCTACGCAGGCATCACTTATCCTACGTCACTTACAAAAAATACTCGATTAGTGCAAACTGTGGAAGAATAGAATAAAATATCAAGTCAAAACATATCATTTACACTCTTACAATTAGACTAGAAACATGACCATAGTTTAACCATACCAGACAACATACCGATTCCACAAACGGACAGAGCAAAATGTCTAGGAATAACATGGGTTTTTGACCTCGACAGGAGAATGATATGGTATCCACATTAAAAAAAAAAAGTGCATCCTTATGTCTAAGACAAAATTATGGTTGTCACTGTTTAGAATATAAGTATTTACATAAGCCTATTATAGCCTCTTTGTTTTATGTACTACAAATATACGGCACTGCAAATAGACACCCGTAAAACGACTGCAATCTTTTCAGTCTAAAATGTTACGAATAATTACACAAGCACCATGGTACCTGAATAAGAACACTTTACACACTGACTTATTCATCACCACGGTCAATTAGCTCATGTGGAAGTATTAAAGATCATTTTATGATAAGTTGAATAGGTAGTCCATCAAATTATTTAAATAAATGCCCACAAATCTAATGCCAGAAATACCAGAAGAAGACTTACGAATGTATGGATGAGGAATCTACTTAAATAATTATATTAGTAAATTAAAACCATTTTTTTCTCTCCCTTTCTCATCTAATTACTATCTAATTACTAATCCATCTGCTTATTTTTAATAATAGTTATTGACGGATGCGATTTATAAATAAAAGTTTTAAAAAATATATGTTTAAATATTTGGATCATTTTAGGTCATTACCATAGCTGGGTCAAATACCGATTTCTTACGAAAGATTCAGTGATTGGGATAGGTTGAACCGGTTTTAAGGTATTTCAAGGTTTAAAATAGCTTCTTCTGGCTAGAAAGGTTTCTGTTTAGATTTTTAGAATTATTTTTTCTCATAGATAGAATTAGATGAATTGAATTCATAAAAGATAATATAAAAAATCGGAAAAAGGAATATTATTTATTAAATAATTAGATATTAAAATTTGATATTTGTATCGGCTATTTATAATTATGCTATATAATTGCCTAATATCTTCATTATTACCTGGGTTTTTTTTGTTAAAGACATTTGAAATGCAATGTCGGTTTGCTTTGAAATTATACTCGTAAGAGGGCTTTAGAAGAAGTTGTCCTTGAGCCCAATCTCGTTTGACCCAGAAACCTTAAATAATAAAAAAAAAACTGGTATAAATAAATTATAGGGAATACGTTTACATATATAAACGCCAATCAGCTTTCATTCATCGATCACATCTTAGATATTCAAAAAATTCAGATAATTTAGTGAATCTCCAAACGTTTCGAGTATAATATAACGGCTTAAATTGGATGTTTTGAATTGTTTATCTATATATCCTTTCCAATGGTATGCATAACGTACTTATTTAACAAATACAATAAAGCAAAATCCAGGATGGTGTTTTCACACTCAATTGAAAATGGAGGGAGGAAGGAAGTCATCTTTAAACCCAAACAAAATATAATCCTGCCGCATATTTTGATAATTTAAAAGAAACTATCAGATTTTCATTCAGTAAAAAAAAATGTATTTTTTCTATTTCATGAAATTATCTAATTATGAAAGATTTTTAGACGTTAAAGGTGATGTTAAGTTTTTACGTTCCGGAAGTGTTTTTTTAATTCGTATTTAAACTAAAATTCTAGGTCTCTCCAATTTTAACACATTTAAAATGAGCAAATAATCAACATTTTGCCTCTTTGGGCATCTTCAGGGCTAAAAAAAAAAAAGGATACACTAATGATGCCTGTATAGATAAAGTTTTGAATATTTGCTAAGCACAGAATATAGAATTAACTAGAAGCGATAAGTGCTAATTCGGGGGCAGTACCAATTGCGAAATGGTTTTGAAACTATTTGGGTAGATCAATATTTGCAATCGAATTATGATCAATATTTACAATCGAACTCGTATACATGGACCTCAGCTTCCGATTCCTTCTAAAAGAGCTTCGGGCCACCATAATGACAAATACAGGTGAAGTACTTCCTAAGAAGCCTCAGGCAAAAAAACGAATGTGTGGCCTATGTGTCTATTTTTCGCTTAATTTGAATTTATATTTTCCTACTTTGTAATTTTTTTTTTTTAACAAGACCTACAATTATTTTAGTAATAAATGTTCTTTAGTATATTTCTAAGTTTTGTTTTCCCAAGAGTCTACTAAACAGCACAAAAATGAAAATTAATTATTGTCGGGTCAGATTGACCCAGTCTTATTTGTGTTTCACCTCAAACCTTACCATTACAAGATTAATATCCTGTGATCCACCTCTTAGTTCTCCAAGCTGTCTTTTCTT
The DNA here is from genome assembly GCA_948150685.1 of Rhaphigaster nebulosa. Lineage (NCBI taxonomy): Eukaryota > Metazoa > Arthropoda > Insecta > Hemiptera > Pentatomidae > Rhaphigaster > Rhaphigaster nebulosa. The sequence goes on along the minus strand of OX411311.1, from coordinate 46,114,708 downwards.
TTTTCAATGGATTTATAAATATGCTTAGGAGAAACGTCATTACTTCCAAAGATATACATCAGGAACAGTACACTTTGTTAAGTCTAATCGAATATGAAAACTATATTCAACTTTTTTCGAAGTCTAAAGATTTTCTATTCCTTTCTTGCCAATGCGCATGCAGAATGACTGCTGTACTAAGAGTAAACATTTACTGGCCTCTTAGCAACAGCTTACAATTGATTTTACACGTGTAACCTTACTGGGTAAAAGTAAACTGACTTTAGTGCAAATAATTATAATGTAGCGTAGTTAAAAAAAATACCTGATTAAAAACAATACTTAAATAAATTACTTTCCGGGCTCCCTAGTGCCGGGGATCATCGGTGGTCGGCGACAGTCGTGTCTGCCTCAAATTATTCACTACTCTTAGGGAAATTTCTTTTTAAAATGTATATTTAAATTATCAATATATTTTATATGATCTCTTATAACCTCTATAAATTCAAGGGGTTCTCCAGCAGAATTAGGACAACAACTATAATAACTACCTGACCATGTGGTGACTTGCCTACATTTAACAGTGCGGACTGCATTTCTCGTTTCCATTGCTCTATTTCTTTTTCTCCAAATTTTTTTACTTCCACTATTATCAATCATTTCAATTTAAACTGACCGGAGTAAAATAAATGGTGTAGAAAAAAACAGATTCCACAATGAAAACGAGAAATATAGTACGCTCTATTAAACAATGGTAAGTCGCTCATGACCTGGGGTAGTATGAATGCTGCAGAAGTGGGATCCCTTGAATTTATAGACGGTATAATGGATCTTATAAAATATACTGACATTTTAAAAATAAATCTCCTAATTAGTACTGAATAATTTGAGAAAAGACAACTTGGAGAACAAAGATGTGGATCCTCTATAATGTGACGAAACGGGTGGTAAACACTCTCAGTCAGAGGTTATTAATCCTATAGAGCCTTTGTGCATATGGAATCCTCTGTGAAGGATCAAGTCAGGAAACGCGATGATTCTAATTTCTATAATTCAAAGAGTGTTATTACCGAGGAGTGGAACAAAATTCCTGCATCCTTAGCGTAAAACTAGTTAAAGCCAAAGATGGCTCCACTAAATATTAATAAACGTTTTACTGCAAATTTAATATAGTAAGATAATAGATATAATATAAAAATAAATAATGTGTACGAATACTTTTGACCGCTCTGTTGATTGATATTTTTGGAAAATGAATTTACGGTTCTTCTTCTTCTTTTTTTAGTAATTTCTTCAATAAGTTCTCCTCAATCAAACTCTGCCTGAGCAGGTTCCTCCACCTCTGCCGGACCATCAATTCCTCCTCCGACAGTCCCCCACCAGCCATACTCTCTATCACTCCATCCTTCCATCTGACAGGGGTTCTTCCTCTGCTTCTTCTGCCCAAAGTCTCCCAATCCATTATCAGCCTTGGTATCCTGTTATCATTCATCCGTCTCACATGGCCATAGGGGACATTATTGAATTCACTTTGTTTCTAGTCAATTGAACAACACAGAAATACAGAATAAAACCTTCTTTATAAAATAAAACAAAACTTTACTGAAAAAATGTCTATTAACTAACCCAAACAATTCTGAAATTAAATATGAATTGGAACTGGTCCTGAAAATAAAAATAAAATAAACATCGACAAATTAAAATGAATAATGTTTAAATATTTAAAAGAAGGAAATTATTTTACCACAACACTATCAAAAATACGAACCCTAATTAAAATAGAAATATCATGAACAATAGAAGCAAAGATAGAAGTTTTAATGAGGGCAAGAATGTGTAGTGTCCTCTCTGGTCTTTTTGAAAGTTTGTTTCGATAAGGATATTTTTATTTTAAGTATGTTTTGTATTTTTATTGTTAGTGTGGTGGTAAAATTATTTTCCACACAGTTTTATTTCATTCAGTTCAAAATAAATTTTGTACACTTGTTTAATTCATTACAGTAGTAAACTGTAAAAAAAAGTATTTTTAAACATGTGCTTATCCTTTGAAATAGATCGGCTTATTTTGAAGTTATTACTAAAAATGTGAAATGTGTTTACGTTTACGTTCGTATCTCGTATAACTCAAAAACGGTCAGCCTTAGAAAGTTGACATTTTTCATTTAGGATTGTTGTAAAATTTAGTTGTGAACCTCATAATTGATTTCCATCAAAAATTATATTAAAATACAATGCAAAACTTCTCAAATTTAGTATTTATAACTTACAAAGTGATTTAAATAACATACTAGATTTTGGTCTAAATTGGAAAACCGGAAGCGGTACTTTACTTGAAGGTCATATTAGACCTTCATCAAAAATTATATTAAAATATAATGTAAAACATCTCAAATTTGGTAAATAGAATTTTTATATCGATATGAATGTATTTACTATATTTTGTTAAAATAAAGTGTACTTTATTTGAAGGTCATAATAAGCTTAAGTCAAGAATTATATTTAAATTAAATACATAAATCACATGTTTCGGTAATAAAGGTTACAAACGCAATTTGGTTTCCAATACAATTAAACATTTTTATTACTTGTTTTAAGTGTTAAAATTGAGTATATAATACTGTTTTTTCTCCCCATTTGTGTGTGTGTCAATAGATCGATGTCGCGACGCCAAGTGTCGTTTTTGAGATACTGCAATCTTCGGAAACTAGTTACCAAATGCAGGATCACTTTTTGAGCCACCGATTTATAGTTTAATAGGCGTAAAAGGAAGTCATGTGCTGTCCATATCAGATATTTTCCAAATGTGAAATATACGTTTTAAAAAGTAAACTGTAATGAATAAAACAAATATATAAAATTTATTTTCGGACCAAACCATCGAAGTAAAAACGGTTTTAAAAATGAAAAACCAAGGTTGTGGTTTTTGCTTCCAAAAGCGTATTTTTACTGATCCTAGAAAATGTCCATTTTTTTAGTTTAAATGCCTTAAATTATGGTGTAAATTAAAATTTCAAACTTCTGCACTGTCCAAGAGAAGCAGGTAAAATATATAAAAAATATTTTAAAAACATATGCTCTTTTAAGTAACAAATTTGAAAAAAAAAAATCATTTTTGATTCTGTAATATACTGGACTACTTTTCCGTTATAATATAATTAATAAACTGCATTTAAAACTCCCAATATAATATTCATTTTTATTTCATATTACTCTTGTTCACGCTTCGAGAAAACCATCCCATCTTCAGAACTTTCATTCATTAATTGAAACCTCTCTTGTAATTTTTAGGAGTGACATATCTTTCACTTTTTATAAATTCATTATATTGCCAGGGGATGAGGGTTTTATAACCTCTTATAAAAATAGGACTTTAAATAAGTACACACTTGACTTTGACTAATTGTTGGTCAATGGCCCATATCCTGGCAATTTAATGAATTTATAAAATAATGAACGATATTTTACTATTAAAGAGACAACAGGAGGGAATTCATTGAGAGAATGAAAGCTCTGGAGGTGGGGATGGCTTTACATGTATGGTTTTACTTGTTTCAGGATAAACAAGATTGAATATGAAATAAAATTGAATAATAACAGAACGTTAAAAAAAATTATGAGATCATTTCCAAGAGTATTGAAAGAAATATTTGTAATAATAACGTGTAATTAATTTTATTATTATTATATGTTTGTGTTTAATTACTGGTTTCTATCTTATGTATTTTTCCATGGTTTTATCCCAAAGTCTTGGTCTGGCTTGCACAAATGAATTGAGCAAGTCAACATCGATGTTATCACACATTTTAAAAAGCAAATAAAAATATCAACTTGTGCCAATTGCAAAACCTGATTTGAACCGTACATTGCTCTGGATCCCCCTCTGACAAATCTGGCATTTGGTCCATTCCAGTCCTATAGATTCAGGTATCGAACAGTGGCGTAGCCAGGATTTCATTTGGGGGAGGAGGTGTCCATCCGAAGATCTACTTTAAAGAAACCCATTCCAACCGCGTATGTAAGGGAACTCTCTCTAAATACAATATTTCATATGCCTAGGTATGTTATTTATGAAATAACATTCAAATAGGGTTATACGATTTTTGTTTAAAGATAAGAATAATTAAAAGTATTTTGGGTACAACTTTACAAGAGAGGCGCGTTATCATTGGTTCCTCCCGAACTTACCCGAAGCATACTCTATCGCCATTTGTGCTAACTAACTGCTTTGCATTCAATTGTAATATTCGTGTTCATTGGAATTATTAAAACTATTACTGCTTTAATTAGATATTATTTAAAATTATTAGTGCTGACGATTTCCGCTCATAACGTTCAACCAAGAATTAAACAAAACAGCAACGGATCCTTTTCAGTTGAGGTCGGGTTCTTACCATAATTTCAATTATTACTGCTTTAATTAGATCACAGCTGTCGACTTCCGCTCGCTACGCTCGCTCAGGAGATAAACAAACCCCAAAAGTTCCCTTTCAGTTGAGGTTGGGTCCTTACCGTAATTTAAATTATCACTCGTTTAAATTATTACTACAACTTTCCCAGATCACAGGAAGTCGACAGCGCTAACAATTTTAAATAATATGTAATTTATATAATTAAGGCAGTAATAATTCCCATGAATACGAATGTTAAGTATGAATACAAAGCAGTTGGTTAGCACAAATGGCGCTAGAGTGTGCTTATCCGGCGACCAGTGATAACGCACCTCTCTTGTAAAGTTATACCGTATTTTGTAATTTCGGTGTGAGGAGAGAGTCGGACCAGTGGACCTCCTCTCCCCTCCCCCCTGCGTACGCCACTGGTATCAAAGGGTTCATTGGAGTCAGAGATTGTTGGTGGTCTTGTTGTTTATTTTTAAAACTACTTTTTAGGTCTCAGTTTACCATAAAACAAGTTATGAGAGTTCGATTACCACCAGCAGATGAGGAAGGAAGAGCATTACCTCAACTAAATACGGTTGAGAAAGTAATATACTAAAAACCAGATATTAAATTAAAATGCGAACGTACGAGTGTTGGGGAAGAGAAAGCAATCAAGATGTTTATGTCTAGTCAGTAATTAATAATTTATGGCAGAAAATGAAAATAATGATTATTGCTTACTCAAATATTTATCGATAGTAGGGCTATTACACGCAAAATGACGATTTCGGGTGTGATCAGTTCAGCGTGCACACTCTTAGGGATGTCGTGATTCGAACATTTCTTCAAAGACTCAGCTGCTGGGGCCTTCATTCTGAGTGTTATCGATATAATGAGTTTTCTCTTTGGGATACTCTTCTTTGGCAATTTCTTCATTGGCGAGAGGGTGAACTGGTGAGACATTAGATCCAGAAGAATAATTTGGTGTTAGTGCTGTGTGTGGTATTTTCCTTCGAAGATTTCTTCTCAAGATTCAAAAAGTTTTCGGAACTATCTAGACTAGCACGGGATGTTCTACGTATTATCTTAATCTCACACCGTCCTCTCTTCATATTCTTCATAAAAGAAGAAGGATCAAAGTACAAGTAGAAGTAGATCAAAGATAAAAGTAGCGTCAGGAGGCAAATTTTCATCCGACTCCATAGCTGTCTGGACTTCATCCGAATGTGAGTTTCAAAACATTCAGGGCTGTCTACGTTCCTTTGCAAAGTTTTTGAGAGCTGTGAAACGCGTTTTTAGTAAAGACTGTCACGCAGGAGTAAACATAAAAAAAATCTTTGAACGTGACGGTCTTTACAAAATTACTTCAGTATGGCTGCCAAGAGAAGCTAAATCACCCTCCACCATTGGTTGAGGTCTTAATGTTGCATGAGCCCCACAAGTAAAACTTTTGTAACTTGGAAACATTGCCTGGAACAGTCAACAGCAAACAGTCTTTACGTAAAGTATCTAAAAATCATGACCTACTTGATGAAAATTGGTTCTTGAACTCTGGAGAAATGAAAATAACACTTGGGACAGATGGGAAGCGTCTTTCCTTACGCCCACATAATGGCTGACTGACGCCGAAATGGAAATTTCTCAAATTCGTCACCAAAGAAATCTGCTGGTAGTTCAAAGTACTAAAAAAGATGGTCGCATCTAATTTTGAAAACTGAACTTTCACCAACCATTTCATAATTCAAACCACTGGATACACGGGACTTTCTTCAAATTTGCAGCTTAGGACTATATACTTCGGTTTGAAGAAGACTTCCAGTGCAAATATGCTGAAATGCAAACAATATCATGTTCGAGAGACCACTCACCCTCTCGAATACGCGTGACGGTCTTTACATGTTGATGCTATCATATCAAATTTCAAGTATAACTGATGTGATATGACACCAAAAAATTATTTCCAGTAACAAAGGATATTATTCTCAATGTTTAGAAAAGATACCGTAATTGTTTAGGTCAGTGGAGACAAATACAGGAAATTTGGTCAAAACGTCAACGATTTTGGTAAAAAAAAAAAAAAAACGATGAAGATGAATATGAGGTACTCCATGTCACAATTTTTATTTTTATTTTACTTGACAGCTGATATAATATTATATATATATATATATATATATATATATATATATATATATATATATATATATATATATATACATACATATATACATACATATATTTACCCAGATTTAAATATACCATCCTTTAAATTAAAAAAGAAATTATGGTGACATGGCGGATTTGCCCTTCTTTCAAGGAGCGCCTCATATTTATTTATTTGTTTGTTCATTTGATTTAACATCCTCAAACAATTCAACTAGGATAGAAAGGTAGGGTTATCCTACAGGTTACGTTCCTATTCTAGCTAGAGGGTGAAGGTGAGATTTATTAGTTGGTCCACCATAAAACAAAAGTCAGCCATCTCAAGCTGGTTTATAATTCGAGGACCATCTAAGGTCATTGTATTGAATATTGAAAAGCCGTGGAAAACATTTCTAAGGACACAATTGGGTATTCAAACAAGTAGTGAATTAATAATTCCATTATATTTATTATAATGGTCCATTATTAAAATTAAAAAAAAAAAAATATATATTATATATAAAAATATATAAAAAATATATATATATATATATATATATATATATATATATATATATATATATATATATATTACTACTCTTAATTCCGAAAATTTGTTTTCAACCTGGTAAAATATTTCTCCACTTTTCTCCTCATATTTAACCATTTTTCATGACTACTAACAATTAGAAGAGGAAGCAATTTTGAAAATTCGGCAATTAAGACCTGTCAGACTATTTCAATGAAGAGAAGTCCCAGCTAATGTTAAAGACCATTTAATTGTACTTTGGTATAAAGAGTTTGGTCAAAATCGCTACAGTCTTTTTCAAGAATATTGCAGAAATGTGTAAAATCAATGAGTGGCACGTCTGCTGTCGATTTTGGCGAAACAGTTGCTGTAACATCCTAGGCATATATATGCACCTTATCTATATGTCAGTTTTGAAGAACTATTTGTTTTTGAGCTAGGGTTTTCATACACACACCGACACGCTCAACCACACATACACACCATTTTGCGAGACTTGGTTAATTGAAGCCAGAGGACCTATTCAACATGTATTTTCGCTGAAAACTCGAATTCGAAATTTTTCACGATCATAATACTCTTTCTCTTACTGTATATTCCATGTGTAGGTAAGTCAAAATAAAAAATAAAGTTATGGCTTTACTGTAACCGTTAGTAATGTAAGATTAACTCATCAACTCTTATTACTAACGGTTGGTGGCATTGAAAGTTATTTAGCGTGCCTTAGTCCTTCAATGTGACGTGAGTTGGCAAGTCTCTATTTCCGGCTGGCTATTGACTGTCAGACTTTTTTTGTTTGTCTCTTGACGTAGTGGCTATTTTTTAATTGTTCAACTGTTCTTATCGAGTGTGAAATTTATCGTGGTTCTCAAGGCGATAGAAATGACATTTTTGTTTCGCAATAATGTCTAAAAGAAGCCTTTTTTGGCCAAAGCTTATTCTAATTTGTTTAAAGCATGCTCGGAGATTATACATAATTTATTAATATATTACATTTATTCTTATCTGATCAATGATATTTCATTAATTTTATTGGGACGTTGCTACATATTATGCTGCAAGTTTCGTATAGTATCAAATTTTAAAATAATTAAAATAAATTAGGTACGATTTTACAAGTAACTGATTGGATTCCTATTTTTACTTCCTTGTACGAAGTAAAGGAAGTATTGTAATCGCGAAAATTTTCGGTTTTCAGATTTCGACGGAAATATCCATTTTGACCATCCCTGAATCCATTTTGACTAGTTTCGTCGTGGCGTCTGTACGCACGTTCGTTCGTATTTCGCATAACTCAAAAATGGTTTGCCGTAGAAAGTTGAAATTTTTTATTTAGAATTGTTGTAAAATCTAGTTGTGGACCTCCCTTTTTGGTCACTGCTTGATCACCGGAAGTGGTACTTTACTTGAAGATCATAATTGATTTTTATCAAAAATTACATTAAAATACAATGCAAAACTTCTCAAATTTGGTATTTATAACTTATATATTGATTTAAATAACATACTAGATTTTTGTCTAAATTGGAAAACCGGAAGTGTTACTTTACTTGAAGGTCATAATTGATTTTTATCCAAAATTATGTTAAAATACTATGAAAAACTTCTCAAATTTAGTATTTATAACTTCAAGATACGTAGAATCCAAATATCGAATAAAAAAAAATCCGTCCGCAAAATTTTCTTGCTAATCGGACCACTACCATATAATCATAGCTGAGATATTGCATAAGGAACTTCTGAGACTGATTCTTCTGGCGGCTAGTCATCCTGCTTCCTGACTTATTTATTGGGCTTCTGATTTCCTCTTATCTCTCTGTTTTATTCTTCCTTGGATTATTTGTTTACTTCCTTTAGCTTCCTTAGTCTTTCCTTTTTTTTGTTTCCTCCTGAAGTGCACATAATGTGAAATAATTTGCAGCGTATTATTACTTGTTTTAAGTATTAAAATTGACTCTAAAATACTAGTTTTCCTCCCCATTTGTGAGATCAACAAGTCCTCATCATAAGAATAAGATATTAATTAACTGGGTTTTTCCGGTTAAAATGTCGAAACTGTCCATTTTTAAAGCTTTATCCAGTGATATTGACAGTTTTATTGTTGTCATGGAACATGAAGAAATATCTTGGAAACTAGTTGCCTACTGAAGGAAAACGACATATAATAACGGAATGAGACCTCCAGTGACAAGAGTGTGTGTTTGTGTGTGTGTGTCAATAGATGGATGATGGGACGTCGAGTGTCGTTTTTACTGCAATCTTCGGAAACTAGTAACCAAATTCAGTATCACTTTTTGAGCCACGGATTTATAATTTAATAGGCGTACAAGGAAGTCATATGTTGCCCACATCAGATATTTTCTCTTGTTCATTTGTTATGGCTTAAATAAATAAGTTCATTAATTTTAGATATTATATACTTTTATTGTTCTTTTTTGAGAACATTAAGAAACACAAGTGAGCCAAAGCACAGGCAGGAGTCCCAGAATCAGCATAGCTAATCAAATCTTCTTAGGAGGATCTGGTAGGTCCCTAGGGTGTTGGGAAGGCCAGTCCTACTGCTCTTCTCCGGGGATTCTTCTCTGTGTCAGGCTGAAGAGTGGATTTGATTCAATTCTCCAGCTTTTACCCCTGGTACCAACATAACATAGAGGAGTCAGGTTGCAGAAAGCTGTCATCATTAGATCTCTACATGACTATGATTGCCTCAATAGTTGGCAAGTAACAACTAATAATTAAGTTATATATATATATATATATATATATATATATATATATATATATATATATATATATATATATATATATATATATATATATATATATATATATGGGTTATGTTATCTCTACAGAAAGAAAATTACCAGAAATAGAGACAGATAAGTTTTATTTATAAATGAGTCGCTTACAAAAACAGCAATGTGTCAATGAATTAAACTAGAAACGATAAAGAAAGTCAAATATCAGTATGTAAATCTAAATAAATGTGGTTCCAAACAGATCTCATAGCAAACAAATTTCAAACAACATTCTTGTTAACATAGAAAAATAAAGTAAGTATCTTCATATTACTTTTATAATTTTTAAAATACCAAATAATCTAGATATGTATGAAGCAGTTATAATTTTTGAAAGTTATTTGTTATTTCTATGCAGTACTGTTTTAAAAAAAGAGTTATCCATTTATTTGGTACGAGTGACATCTTCAATTTCAATCCTGCATAGAGGACAACATCCATTTCCTGCTCCTTTCCATTGCTCAAAGGCGCAATCAAAACACATACATAAATGGCTGCATGGGTGAAGCATTGAGTCAACTCTTCGCTCACAGCAGACAGAACACTGTGGAGCCATGTATTTGGAACCAGAACTTATGCAAGAATGAGCATTTGACTGGTCCACAACTTGCTGCAAAATAAATTAAAGCAGCATATTTTACTGTAAAGAATTATCTTTATTTCAAAAGGAAATGCGTAAATGTGAAAAGCTTTCTATACGATGGATATGGTTGAATTGGGTGCTAGAGAAATAGTGTGTAATCAAATAATTATATATTTTTTGAACTAATATTAAATTAAAATTAGTTATTATTAATGATATTATATTACTGATATAGTATTAGTACTGCTTGGTAATGTTAGCCTTGCATTGAAAATGTCTATCAGAAAAATATAAAACAATAGAGTAAGGACTATTTATAGATACTTTAAAAAAGCACAATGTTAAAATGCAGTTGGCAGATTACGTAAGAAGATTATGGAATACTTGGGGAAGAAGGTACCTAGAAGTAAATATTGACCATATTTAGAAAGAGTAATATTCATAGGGTAGTGAAGTAGTCTTGTTTGAATGAATTATTGATTAATTACAAATGTTTCTATCTCAAATCTAGACTTATATTGTATACTTATAAATGTAAAAGAACTTCTGTATTTTAAACATGCTGGTTTGACCTCCCTCCCTTCAAAAAAAAAATAAAGAAAGAAAGAATAGTAACTACAAATAATACTGAAATGTACCTCAGATGTTGACAAGGCCATTGCAAGGTATAAGTCTTCTTCTTCATTATCCTTTAATAATATTTAATAAAATATATTAGTATTTATAAAAAGAAATGATAAAATTGAAAATCATGTTTTAGATATCATTTAACATAAAATAAGAATTATAGCAATAATTGTTTTAACCAAAACTTAATATTACATGGAAGAAATATTGATGACTTCAATTTTTTGTTTTTAGTAAAATTCTCTGGTCAACAACATAGAAATAATAAAAAAACTCAAATTACAAAGATAATATACTATACTATGCTCACAAAGATAATAGAGACTGATGTAGAAGATACAAGTATGATTAAAACAGAAGTGACTTTGTTTATGTTCAAAAGACCTATTATTTGGCATCTTCTTCAAAGTAAAAGGTAGTTCATTATCATGGAAAAGTGAAATCAAATACCTCTGAATAGTAAAAAATCAATTGGCCTAATAATGTTAACCATTTGTAATAATGATGTTAATAATTGTGAAAACACGCAACAGGATTGTAAATTATTCTATAAATTGTTTAAATTATAAACACAAAACATTGGATCATATTTTTCTTTAAAATTGAATTGACATGCAAAGTTATTTTCATTATCATCCCCTTTATTGTTAGCGTGCTTTTATTTGATTTATTTTTTGTAAAATTTAGTTCCATGTGTGTAAATAGGTAGTTGGCCTAAAATAGTTTCTATGTTTGTTCTTTGTAAGTATTACAGGATTTTATTATTAATTATTGAAGTATTCATTATACATTGATTTTCAGTCAATGAAATTTTCATACAATAACAGCAGCTTTGTTATTTTAAATTTATTTAGCAGTATTATATTTAAAAAATTAAAATAATAAAATACTTCCAAAGTATAAATGGGTTGATTCGAATTCCTGCCTTCATTTCCAGTTAATTCAGTTGAATTATTTTCGATTTGATTCCTAAAAAATATTAACTTTATATTAATCCACTTTATAAAATAAAAAACAAAACATAATAAATTAACACAGAAGAAGTCGCCAGGTTCTCTCGCTATTGGCCTCATGCAAATATTTTTCTCACAGCCTCTTTTTTGAATCTATTACTCATTTTTTGTTATTTAATATTATAAGTTTAAGAATTCATTGAACATCTGCTACCAAGATTTATTTTATGTGTAAGCAAGTTGTGGTAAATAGAAATACTATATATATATATATATATATATATTTTTTTTTTAATAAAAGTATATTGAAAATTAGTAGAATTTATTACAACAAACAAGTATCATTACACAAAATTAGTTACTTTAGTTTAATATGCGTATTTAAGATAGTTATTTAATCATAGATTAAAATAGGAACAATTGAATTTTTTGTTAAAAATTGTATATTTGAAATTTTTTTTTTTTTAAAGCTAAAAACTTAACCGTAATCTTTTTTAGTTGTCTCAAATATTCATTACATTCATATGTATCAATGAAGAAAAACTGCTATGATTCTATTTATCAAAAGTTCATCATTGTAATTGTTTTTCTGAAAAAAAACAACTTTATTAATAAAATTTGTTTAGGAATTTTATTAATATTATTGGGGATTTAAAGAGGTCTTATTTTAATCTATGATTAATTATTTATTATAAATATTTTAAAATCCCAATTTTTTAATTTTAAAAAAATGAACAATCTAATGAAATATGTTTAAATCACAAATATTTTTATTTCGTTAAAATAAATTTTTAGTTTAAAAGACATTTCTCACAAAAGTTTTTTTTTTAATGAACAAAGAATTAAAGATAATTGTTGAAAATGGCAGATACCATAAGTAAACACCATGTGTTTTGAGCAAATTGGTTTTCCCCATTGATGATAACATTTTTTAACTTTCTTGATACATCTTTCTTGGATAGAAAACTCAGAACCCTTCTATGGTTGCAGCTGTTGATGTCAATAGCACATCAACCTTTTGTTGATGACTTCAGTTCCTTTTATTTTGTTGTAGTCACATTAATTATGGAGTGAGGTTTTTTTGGTAATCTCTTCTTTCATTTTTTTCATTTGTATTGCTGAAATATATAATTTGGATATTGATATCACTAATATAATTAAAAGAGTCAAATGCCAACAACAGCTCACTCCGGAAACTGAAATGTTTAATTTTGTGTATTGATAGTTGACCGTATGGCATATCAGTAAGAAGATCGTCCAGGTGGCGGTCAAGAATAAAATAAAATAGTTGTAACTATTTATTTAATGCCGACGTTTCGACCCACATTGTAGGTCTTCATCAGGGCTGAAAACAAAGATACGATGGAGTAATGTAGATATATATATAAACATATTGATGTCGTTTTTTGTAAAAGGCTTAAGCACCGAAAATTCAAAATTTAGGTTTCAATTTACTACTGGGATATATACACCATCTCTACCGATTCTCACTCTCGACGTATCGAAAAAAAAAATTGAAAATGGTCTAAGAATAACCTAAAACTGACGTAAGCACCAAATACTGACAACTCTAAGTCGTCAGTCTGGCCAAGAATTGTGTTAGAAGTCATAAAAATATATTGTAATTATAAAAGTTTTGCCACCTTAAAGTACTGTAAAGTATAAAATTTAAAATAAAAAAAAATTATTTTGAGAAAAAACATTTTATGTGTTTCCTGTAAAGTTTGCTAAATAATGCTTACACCTTTTTTCAAAAGTAGATGTCGATATATAAAAAACAAACCTAAAATTGAACAAATAGAAAATAGAAGTAATAAGTAAGTTGAAGATGAAAAGAATATTGACTGATATTTTAGTGTTACTAGTTGTTACAGCAAAGAGTTAAAAAACAGATACATAAATTCATAAAAAATAATAATTGATAAAATAAAAATGATAAATAATAACAATAGTAGCAATAAATAAGTGATAAAACCAATTATATTCAAAATATAACAGTTGATAAGTGATGTTTTTAAACCCATACATTACTCCTTGAACCCACACATTGTATCTTTATTTTTAGTCGTGATGAAGACCTACAATGTGGGTCAAAACGTTGACATTAAATAAGTAGTTACTACTATTTTATTAAATAAATTAAACTTTATGAAATGGTTGGTTATACGATGAGAGAATCTCTCACAGAAAGTGAGGCAAACTGAAGAGGAATGGCCAACCTGACTACTATTATTAGTTAGAGGGGGTTATAAAAAAGAAATAGTGAAGGTCTCAGGTACGAAACTTGATGAAAACATCTGAAGTTTTAAAAAATAAAACTTTTGTGAGAAAAAATCTCATATAACCACTTCCGGGTTAAAATATATAATTAGTTTTAAATCTTGTAAATAACATTTTATATGATTGTAATAGAAACTAAAAAGAAAACTGTCATCTAAAATCAAGGCGAGATTTTACTCAGAGAATATTTTTAAGATAAATTAAATATTTAAGGCACATCTCACCCAATAATTAATTGTTCACAATGCTCGCAAACCAGATTTATAATTTCATGATCATCATTTCTGCATATCAGACACTCGGTGCAGAAGATTTTCCCACAAACTTCACAATTTTTCTGAAAAAAAAAAGTTAGACGAATAATATGTAATAATATGGCATAGCAATGTTTCTCAAATGCAGATCACACTCCCTGAAATATTGATGAAAATAAAAATTCAGTTGATCTCTGTATTTTCATTAAATAAGGTATAACTAAAATATTTGCCAACATTATATTTTGTGGGTATTGAATTAGTACAAGAAAGTCATTTCTCTCCTGTTCTCCTCAAAATAATGACATGCATTATAGCCTACAATAGTTATAATTTTTCTATTCTATTATACCATTCAGATATCACTTATAAAATTAGTTCTGTGTAATTGAAGTTGAAACTTTATTTTTATTTTTAATTTTTTCTAGATTTCATCTATCTGTATCAATCTTGCTTTCAAATTATTTCTAGAAGTATCTAATTTTACCATCTCTTCTTGAAAAGAAATCATAAGGCATCTGTTGCAAGTGTTACTGTCATGTAGTTGCAGTTCTTCAATGGCAGGTAACATTATATCACTCTCTCGAGGAAATTCATAGCCTTCTGCTTTCAATAATTGAACTGTTTCCTAAAATTACGTCAAATGATGCAAAGATCTACATACATGCAAAGAATAAAAATTAATTATTATACAAATTATAGAAAGAACAGGGAAAAAATCACATTATACATAATAAAAACTAAAAAAAAAATATTAATTTTATAACTGAAAGAAAGATAATAACTTAAGAAGTGAATATCATTTTTTTCTTTTTTATACTGGCATCACTATGATTTTAAGGTTCCAACACTAGTTTTATAAATTTTTATTATTATTATTATTTATTATTAGATGTTCCTTGAATAGCTTACGAAGAGATAGGATGCTGACCTATTTTTTTTTCTACAGTTGGTACGCTGCTTTGTGGAACATATTGGGCCCATCAGATCCTTCTTTCATGGCTGGGTGTTTAGTTCTGAGTAAACATATATTCTTTGGTTGACTGAGGTTTCAAAGATTATTTTCAATGTAAATTGTTTACATTAATGAAAATTTATTTTGTATACTATTTTTTTATCTTAACTAATTAATATTTATGAAAATTATTGAATTTTTTTCTAGATGACCGATAATGGTAAATTAATATTGCACACAAATGGACCAGATTTTGTGAATAAATTATTGAAATTACTAAATGAATTAATGAATTTATAATGCTCCGTCCGTCACTGAAACCTTTAGTGACAAAATTTATAAGAAACAGTGTTATTATCTATGTTCATATAAAAACGACGGAAAGAAAAATTACATCGGTGTATAAGGCAAATACATTGTGTGTCTATAATGTTTCAAAAAGTGTGAAAAGAAAGTGTAAGTCAGAGAAATTAATATCAGTAAAACAAAGTATCACAAATTATTTTATTTGAAGGGATGTGAATAAAATATTTGTTTTTTCCTAATTTAAATTTTTTTTTAGAATGGACAAAACTTATAGAGTATAAAGTTTTACAAATTGAATGAAATTCTAGTCAACCAAAGTAAACATTAGTCAGTTTAAACTAATAATGATTTTTTTAAATAAGATTATTTGTCTGTATTATGACCATAAGTATATTGTTTTGAATCATTCTTTGTTTTTCTCTAATAGTTTATTGTTATTTAATTTAATTTTTTAATATTCTGTTATACTCTTAAAAAATAAGTATTAAAAAAATAAAATTTTCGTTTTCTGTACTAGTTTTTTTTTATTATTTATTATTTTTTTTTTTTTTTTGCCTGCATAATACCTTTTCTAGAAAAATTATGACCATAAGTATATTGTTTTGAATCATTCTTTGTTTTTCTCTAATAGTTTATTGTTATTTAATTTAATTTTTTAATATTCTGTTATACTCTTAAAAAATAAGTATTAAAAAAATAAAATTTTCGTTTTCTGTACTATTTTTTTTTTATTATTTTTTTTATTTTCTTTTTTTTTATTTTCTTTTTTTTACCTTTTCTAGAAAAATTATGACCATAAGTATATTGTTTTGAATCATTCTTTGTTTTTCTCTAATAGTTTATTGTATTTAATTTAATTTTTTAATATTCTGTTATACTCTTAAAAAATAAGTATTAAAAAATAAAATTTTCGTTTTCTGTACTAGTTTTTTTTTATTATTTATTTTATTTTTTTTTTTTTGGCTGCATACTACCTTTTCTAGAAAAATTATGACCATAAGTATATTGTTTTGAATCATTCTTTGTTTTTCTCTAATAGTTTATTGTTATTTAATTTAATTTTTAATATTCTGTTATACTCTTAAAAAATAAGTATTAAAAAAATAAAATTTTCGTTTTCTGTACTAGATTTTTTTTTATTATTTATTTATTTTTGGCTGCATACTACCTTTTCTAGAAAAATTATGACCATAAGTATATTGCTTTGAATCATTCTTTGTTTTTCTCTAATAGTTTATTGCTATTTAATTTAATTTTTTAATATTCTGTTATACTCTTAAAAAATAAGTATTAAAAAAATAAAATTTTCGTTTTCTGTACTAGATTTTTTTTTATTATTTATTTATTTTTGGCTGCATACTACCTTTTCTAGAAAAATTATGACCATAAGTATATTGCTTTGAATCATTCTTTGTTTTTCTCTAATAGTTTATTGTTATTTAATTTAATTTTTAATATTCTGTTATACTCTTAAAAAATAAGTATTAAAAAAATAAAATTTTCGTTTTCTGTACTAGATTTTTTTTTATTATTTATTTATTTTTGGCTGCATACTACCTTTTCTAGAAAAATTATGACCATAAGTATATTGTTTTGAATCATTCTTTGTTTTTCTCTAATAGTTTATTGTTATTCAATTTAATTTTTTAATATTCTGTTATACTCTTAAAAAATAAGTATTAAAAAAATAAAATTTTCGTATTCTGTACTAGTTTTTTTTTTATTATTTTTGAATCATTCTTTGTTTTTCTCTAATAGTTTATTGTATTTAATTTAATTTTTTAATATTCTGTTATACTCTTAAAAAATAAGTATTAAAAAATAAAATTTTCGTTTTCTGTACTAGTTTTTTTTTATTATTTTTTTTATTTATTTTTTTTTGGCTGCATACTACCTTTTCTAGAAAAATTATGACCATAAGTATATTGTTTTGAATCATTCTTTGTTTTTCTCTAATAGTTTATTGTTATTTAATTTAATTTTTAATATTCTGTTATACTCTTAAAAAATAAGTATTAAAAAAATAAAATTTTCATTTTCTGTACTAGTTTTTTTTTATTATTTTTTTTATTTTTTTTTTTTTGGCTGCATACTACCTTTTCTAGAAAAATTAATAATTGTATAATATATTGAATCGATGATATGTATACATATTTTTTTAATAAAAAGTTGACAAATAATTTTACTGGGTTTGAGAGATCCACCTGTTGCTAGAAAGCAGTAATTGGCACCTGCCCCGTTGTGTGTGAATAAACTGCTGGACAAAAGTATCGCATCAGTTATATTTCTATCTCTAAAATCGTGCCAGAGTCTAATACAGATTAACTTTTATTTGCTTATAGATAACTTATGCATGATGAACTGTTTACTAACCTTAACAAGAGTTAATACATCTTGGAAGATGCATTCCGCTTAGCACATTTTTTTGTTTTTCACAGGGTGATTAATTTCTCTTTGAGTTAATTGTGTATTTTTTAAATGTGTTTTTTTTCATATAAGATGAATAGTTTTTTCATTTTTAATGAAAAAAAAGAACACTAAAAAGAAAATACACCATTAACTGAAAGAGAAATTCAATCAACCAGTGAAAAACATGAAATGTACTGAGCGATTTGATCTTCCCAGATGCATTGACTCTTGCTTAAATTGGTAAACAGTTCATCATAACAAACTTATCTGTAACCATATAAAAGTTTATTTGTATAGGACTGTAGCATGATAGACATGGAAACACGAGTGATGCGATACTTTTGTCCAGCAGTTTAGATTTTATATTTTTTAATACCAATATTTATTTAATGCATCATGGATATTAGTATCTGAATGTAATGTATTATAAAACAAAGAAATTTCAACCTTATCATTCATTTGAACCTAAAGAATAATTAGGAACTTTACATTAATGCTTAAAATAACAAAGATGGTGGACTTCAACCTCAAGTATAAAAGCAGCTGGAGAAAGCAAAAATAATTTATTATTTAGAATTCTTTGAACACATTTTTTTTTGTGATTAATTTTATCATGTGACCAAAGTTAAGTTACCCTAATTATAGGATCTTCAAGAGTTTGAGACCAGTCCTGGATGAGATGTAAAATTTCTGATTTAATTTTCATATTTGATGTGTTTTCTAGTAATTCTTTCAATTTTTCCATATGTCTAACTTTAACTATTTCATCTTGAATTAATCTGCCACATGTCATCACCCAGGAATCTAAAATCTGAGAGAAAAACTCATTTTGTTAACTTAATAATAATGAATTTATTAAAAATGATATAAATTTGAAAAATAAACTGCAATACATACATCAATTGAAAAAATTACAACAAAAGGATCAGTGCTGGCCATTTTTGCAGAAATTGAAAGCAAAGCATGTTCCGGCCTAGAAAAAGTTTTAAAGATAATAAATTTAATTTTACTCCTTCATAGAAACTATATAAACTATTAAAGCTATTAATAAATTATTATTAAAGAACGGAAAAGCCAGGGAAAATTTCAAATTAAAGCAAGAGCTAATATGGAATTATAAAATGAGTTCCTAAGAGAAGTTGTTATCTTAGGAATATGAGTCTAAACACTGGACAATGACCAATATTGAACTGAAAGAATTTAAAACTAAATAATGTTTCTAAAACTCTTCAATTTGAACACACTTGGAATATGAAATATCAAAAATACCCTTATTATATAATTTGTACTCACTTAATAGATACTTACTCTACATCACCTTTGCTAATCATTTCCAAAAGTTTTCTTTTCAATGCTCTTTTACCTTCCATTGTATCAGGTCTTGTAACTATATCTGTAATGATAGTAAATTGAAATAAGTTAAAGTTTATTTATTCAAAACAAACAATGTAAATAAATAACTGAAACATATCTCAAGAGAAAATATTTTCAGTGTAGTCGGAATTGTTATCATTAACAATTAAATTAACATGCCTAGTAATTTATTGAATCTTATTTTGTTTGCAGACATAGTTTCCTGATCAATGCAGCATCAACTACTAGTTTATCAAGCAAATAGTTTAATCAGTTGCTATCAGTCATTCTTATGATGTGCTTGGGGTTTTCCAGTTAATTTTATCTACAGCAATTTATTATATCACAACCTTAGAAGATGACCGACATAACTCCAACAGCTGCACTTTTGAGAAAACAGCACTTGAAGTTTTCATCATCAAATTTTAACAGATTATTTCAGGTTTCCTTACAATTTTATAAATAGTTCCTTGAACCCATTTGCAAGTAAATGCTTTGAGGTAACTTGTGTGAGATATTTATTTATTCCAAATATATTTTTAGACTTAAATTTTGGACTTGTGACAGATTTGTTTAAAAAACAAGTTTTCATAGTGGTCACACAATCAATATTTTTTATGGCTCTCTTCATCATTAAAAGTAATCATCTTGTTGATTATGATTACTCAAAAATTAGAAAATCATTACTTTTTGAGTTGTGCAAGACATCTTCCAGAGTAGCAATATATATTTCTAGTAATTCATATCTTTTAATAATTAGCATGCAACATCATTCTGATTAAAGTTCAAAGTATAAGCTTGCAGCAGAAATTTATTTTTTTAAATGAATTCATTTAATAGGAAATGAATAGATGGTGCAGTATTGGTAAAAATGATTTTGGTTTCCCTCATAAATTAGGTAAAATATATTTGTAAATAGTTTGAATACTTTAGTCCAATCCATAAGTATTTGAACTTTGTTCAACAGGTATTGGTGATTCCCCCAAAACTGGGCATTAATGTTGGAATTTCATTAAATAAAATGTTAAATGATGGCAATTTCTTAACCAAAATCATTTCTTGGCTTGTTCAATGACACTTAGTTGCCAAATTTCAATGATAGTAGTTTTTGATTTTTACACTGTTAATTAAACAATATAGATATGAATGTATTTAAGATGAATTATTTTATTTTTACTTAACTTAATTTTTTTTTTCTTGGTTTTTTACTTATTTTGTTATTATTTAAATTGTTTATCCATTCATTTTTACTGGTAATGTACATTTTTTTTTTCTTTTTATATGATATTTAATTGTTTTTATTTTATTTCCTTGTTTTTTTTGTGTTTTTTTTTCATTTATCTTGTACATATGGTATGAATGGATTCTCATAGCCCTAATACCTATTGCCCTTGAGTGTGGCAGCTTGTATTATTTTTCAAATAAAAAAAAAAAAAAAAAATTAAACAATAAATTAATGATACAAAGAATGTTCTTCTCCCAATAACTGAATATTAATATACTTATGTTTTACTTAGAAACTAGCAAATGTTGGTGCTTGATATTGAATTTTTTATGAGCTTGAGATTTTAAGATTTTCTTTTAAATGTAGTATTATCTTGAGATTTTACTTGAAAATATAATTTTTTTTACTTCAAATAAAAAATAATAGATATGCTGTTGTCTTTGAAACTATTATTTTGCCCTGAGTGTTATTAGAAAGTACCATTAATTTGTAGGTATCTCATTATAATTATAGATAGATATCTATAAATATATATAGATATCTCATTATAAGTCGTCAAAGGAACGAGGATTTTGGCTTCAACAGGTGATACTGGGGTAATGAGGGTTATCTTTCAATTGAGGAAAAAAAAGATTTTTCTATAGCTTATTAGGTCATCCATTAGAAAAAGATAAAATAATAACATATTTACAAGATGATGTTGAGCCAAAAAGGAATTAGGAGAATGAACGAATACACTACAAATTACTTCCCGTAATACGGCTCTGAGGTTGTTGATTGTTAATCAAAACAACAAAGATAGTGGCAACACTTAAGGCGGGAACTACCTGTGTTGCTAAGCTTGGAACAATAATTAAGATACCAGGATAAGACTGACAGGAAATTCAAACTTTAACAAAGGAATGAGAATTTGATTGTGGGATTAGGATAAAATGAGTTGTGGATAACAAGTGTTTTGCATTAGAGGATTTTCCTTTTGTTACCTTAAAAGGCTTTAGTGCAAATAGTTTAAAGCTAAGTCTAGCTTAGACGTGCCATTCTCCTTACATAGTAAAAAAGTGCAATCTTATACAGGCCAAAGGAATGAGAATTGGATGGTTTATGATCAATTAAAATAATGATGCTTAGCGATTTCAAGATTTAAAAATGAATAAAGTAGTGGCCTATGACATATATTAACTATAATTAAAAATTGTGAACATTTCTTTTATACTTTTTTTTTAATAATACATATAACATTCTCATACACCATTTTATTTTTCAAGGCTTTGGAGTATTCACCCATCTTCAGGAATATAACTTACAATATGTGAGTCCACTAATAACTAGTACACTAATATATATATATATATATATATATATATATATATATATATATATATATATATATATATATATATATATATATATATATATGTTATGCTGCTTATAAATAATAAAAATAACCATGATGAAATACTAAAATTATTTAATAGCCATAATAAAAGGAAGGTGTCACCATAGAAAAATCAGAAAATAATAAAAAAAGATTTCTGGATATGGATATATTAATACAACAGAATAAGATCAAAACAAAATTGAAAATAAAGGATCAAAATACCAGCACAATATTAAATTATTACTTTAATCATCCATATAAATAAAAAAGTTACGTAAACAAAAACATGATAAATAGATCAATAACATTAACTGATAAAAAATATTTAAATAACATAAAAACGAAGGCATTATTTGAGAATTTCTATCCTAAAAAATTAATCAATAAAATATGGTTTAATATAACAAAATATAGCAAAAAATAAGTATGATAAAAATGAAAAGAAGAGTAATTAAGATAAAGCCACTCCTGTAATATTAATCAACTAAATAGAAAAGGTAATTCTAATTTAACAGAGAAAAATATTAATAAAAATATGACATATTTAAAACAAATAATATTTAAAACAAAATTACTATTTACAGTCTCCCAGTAATAACATTAGGATTATATAATGATAATAAGATACAATATAAAGCATTATGTTATTTATAAAGTGTATATATTGGGGTGACCTCAAAAAAACTCGCCACTAAACTTAACCAACACATTAATAATAATAAAAATATTGAAGCTACAGCATTAGCTCAATATAGCTAAAAGTCTAATAATAAATATTTTATTTTAAAAGACCTGAATTTTGGATATAGAAAAACATAATAAAAAAAAAGGAAAATAATAGAAGCCATACACAAAAAAGCATCAATTATACCATTAATTAGCGTTGTAACTGAAAATAAATAACAATAATAAAGAAAGAGATATGGAGGAGGAATAAAAGTATAAATATATATAAAAGTAAACAGATAACGATTAATCCAGAAGGTTTATGAAAAAGTGCAATATATATATATATATATATATATATATATATATATATATATATATATATATATATATATATATATATATATATATATATATATATATATTAGTCCCTGAGTCCATGCGGAGAAAAACGTGATTTATTTTACACAAAGGTTCACCTATTTCAGGCAGTTGAACTATTTTTTAGTTTTGAAAAAGAACTAAAAAATAGGCATCTGCTACCACGAAGTCGTCGAAATACAAAATGATGGCCAATCAAACATGGAAGTTTGATTAGTTTTTTTGGTTGTTTTCAGTAATTGTTATTTATAACTCCAAAACGGTGCTTCTTAACGAAAACTTTTATTTTCCAATAATTAAAGAATATTAAATTCTAAGTCGGATAAGTATCTAACATTATAAATTTGTTTCAGGAATATAGTCGAAACCGACGGTAGAAAAACAACAATTTTACCAACTTTGCCAAGAAATTCAATATAGTGACTATTATACGTCTGTGCAAGGAAATGGCTATTTTAAATTAAAAATCTTTCGAATGAAACTTGCAGTTTTATTACCATATACATATTTAGAATCTAAATACTATACAACCCCTTGTACGACTTACTCACTGACTCACCGGCAGTGAGTCAGTTTGCCTCCCTCATTTACTTATCTGTAAAAATTTTAACACACTTACTAGATGAGCTATAAACTTCAAAATTGGCACACTTGTAGCTTTTTGCCTGTAACCGACGGCGACATTCCAAAAAGTAAAATTTTTAATATTTAACTCCTCCCAAAAAATTGCGGACGTAACATAAAAATCTGTAAGATCTAAGTTTGAAGATCTACTGTGGCTAAACGGTAATGCCTGACAACAAATGGATTGAACCAACAGCCACTGATTTTTTGAGATCTACAATGTTGTTCCTATTATTCGGTTATATGTCAGATTGATCTAGTTTTTTTACGACCAGACCAAATTTGGTACTAATTCACAATTTTTTCAATTATTTCAATATTTAATGGACACTGATAGTCTTCAAACTTGGTAGGCCTATCGAAGTCAAAAAGATATACAACTTTGGTCCTTTGATTTTTTTATCGTATCTTCATCAGTTATAAATTCGATGTTGCTAAATTTTTAGATCTAGGATAAATTTTAGAACTTTTTCCAGTTTTTTTATCTATTACTCCAAAACGGAGGTTCTTAGTGAAACCTTTTCTATTTCAAGAGTTAAAGAACATTAAACTATTTAATGCTTGCAATAGGAAAGTTTTCGATAGGAAGCGCCGTTTTGGAATTATAAATAAAAAGTTCTAAAATTGGTCGTATATCTATAAATTTAGCTCCATCGAATTTATAATCGATGTAGATGCGACAAAAAGTCATAGAGCCAAAGTTGTATATATTTTTCATTTCGATAAGCGAATTTGAAGACTGTTAATTTCCATTAATCGTTAATTGAAAAATTGGCGAAAAAGTAAAATATTTTGTCTCGTCATGAAAAATTATCTGTGTCTAAGGTATAACCGATGGGGATACGACACAAATTGATAGGACCAAAACTATAGATCTCACAAAATTAGTGGCTGTTTGTGCCATCAGTTTGTTGATAGGTATATACCTATGTTGATAGGTTATTACCTAAGGTAATCCGTTTGGTCATACTAGACCTTCTAACATAGGCCTTACCGATTTTTAGGTTGCATCCGCCATTTTGATTTTTTGGGTGGTTAAACATTAAACATTTTAGGAAGAAGATGCTCCGAGTGGAGTTCAAGAATAAAATAAAATTGTTGTTACTATTAATTTAATGCCAACGTTTCAACCCACATTGTACGTCTTCATCAGGGCTCTGTAGGCTAGGACGGAGTCTTAGGTCATCCTTCATTGCCTCCAGAGCCCTGATGAAGACCTAACATGTGGGTTGTTGAAACGTCGGCATTAAATAAATAGTTACAACTATTGTATTTTATTCTTGATCGCTACCCGGACCATCTTCTTACTGATATGCCATATGGTCAACTATCAATACACAAAATTAAACATTTTACTTTTTGGAATTTCACCGTCGGTTATAAGCTAAACTCTTTAAGTTTTCGAATTTTCAAGTTTATAGCTAAGTAGGTAGATGTTTTATAGAATAGAAAATACCACTCGCGTTTTACGTTTTAGATATCAAGGAACGAATTTGGTTCCGTGCCTGTCTGTCCGTCTGTCTGTAGTTAAATCCGTGTGACGGGCAACAAATCAACTAATGTTAATCCGATTTTGATGAAATCCGGTTGTTCCTATCTAGATGTTCCCACATAAATTTTATAGAATTTCATCCACTACACCCACGAGCAAACGTATTTTTTTAAAGACATGATCAATCCAATCAATCCACTGAAATATCACATGATCAAGAATCTTGGGTGGTTAATGTTACAAGGCTTAGATAAGGACATAACGCCTTAATTCGTTAGAAAAAAAATCAATTTTCAATCATTTGTTACATATCACCTTCATCCACTCATGTCATGATTGTATTTACAATTTTTATTAATTTAAATAAAATAATTGCGTTAAATTTCTATGGTTTTATTATTTTTTAAACCTGATGAAAACTCAAAACGTATTTATATGGATAAGTGGTTAAGTAGACTCATATAAATGGATTCTTAATCAAGGTCAAAATAGTTTTAAACTGGTTCGAACTGTATAATTTGTCATTGGGCTATTAATTACTGAGCTAACCTGTCAATCCTTCTTACTACAGAATAGTTGGCGCCTCAAAGGAAGAATATATACAATCATTAATAAATACCAAAAAAATCCCGGCCAGCTCGACGAGTATCGCAAATTCTGTGGTCACTCTGATAGTTCCCTCCAAAAACTACCTCTTGGTTCGTCTCTGCTTTCATGAAGATCCAGGAGACTGATTTGTTGAACATTTTGATGTTTTGTTTTGTAATTTTTTTGTTTTTGTTTTATTTCATTTCTTAGTGTTGTTTTTTCTATTATTTCATTTTAGCGTTTCATGGAGAAAATTTCATTTTATTTCGTCATTTCTGTTTTATTTTACTTTTGTATGATTTTCTTTTTTCATTCTTTATTAATATCTTACTTATTTATCTTATTGTTAGTTTAAGGTAATTGAAGCATGGAGCATGTACACATAAATAAATATACGGCCCTCGTGCAGGGTTACTGTATGATTGACAGAGAGAAAAAAAATAGTATTATTAGGACGATACTATACACTGTAATATACTATATTATATACTATTATTGGAACTATACCGTAATATATACAATACAATTATTAGAACCATACTCTACTCTTATTATAACTGTACTATAACTATTATTGAAACTATATAATTGTTCATTTTAGATGTACTATTACCATTGAAAACTATCAGTCTTCCTAACGCCCGGTATTCATGAATGTCATATATTTTTAACATTTCTGAATTTTAATGGTTTAGATAAAAAAAATATAACGGGTTTAGAATTAAAATAAAATGAAGAAAACGATTCTGACTGGCTGAAAATCACTGTTGCGTAATGTAGAACACGAAGAATCAGCTTGGGTTGGGAACTGTTGGCCTTGCTATGGGCGCATTTTTAAAAATTAATTTATTGCTGATTAAAACAGCTACAAAATCTTTTTAAAAATGCATTTTTGTTTTATTGAATAATGTTTATTCAATATCACAAAGATTTCTGCTTCAAAGGATGATTATAAGTGATCCTAAACGGAAAAATTATATTGAAATGATGTTTTAAAAAACTATTAGGCTGATAATCTGATTCATAATTGCGAGAATCACATAAAGATCTTGCTTACGTCTGAAGAAATACTCGTTAAAAAAACAACTAAAAAAAAAAACTTGGCACCCGATGATGAACGACTGTCGCCGAAATTGACCGATAACCCTTCCCTTGTTTATCAGCACGTTACTCAATCAGTCGGTGTTTTGACCACGATGGCAGAGCTGAGCGGCCACCCATGTTCTGTCACAGACTTCGAGAAGTTGGCAAGGGCGAAGCTGCCTTCCTCGGCCGATGGATACTACAGGAGCGGCGCCTGTGGGGAGCATACCCTGGCGCTCAACCAGGCGGCCTTCCAGAGGTACCAATGCCCAATTAAGAATAATACACTAACCCCTTAGCGATGTGTTGTAATAACTAGAATAAGTTAAGTAAGTAAGTAAATAAGTAAGTTAATGCGGCTAAGATATGTTCAAAAAATTGTTTATCTCGATCAACTCGGCTTTAGAGATATCTGATTACATCACATAACAACAGCTTTGGTAAAACAACAATCCATAACGATTTATCTAATGATCAAAGTATGTTCAGTTGTCTTTTATAAAGTTTTTAAATCCATAATCTTTAAAACTTGAGCTGGAAAAGAGAAAATCCCTGGAATGCTTTTTTATTGATTCTACCATCATAAAACACTCAGTATTTAATGGTTTAAGGTGCTATACAAATGGTAATCAGTCGATGGCAATGAATAGGATCGGTTCAAAACGAATAATATTAACGAATAAACAAGACACCAGAATATTCAAAAACCATATCCTCGTGTTGGACATGTTTTATGCTGACAAATGTTAAAGAAACACTTTAATCAGTACATCTGTCAGGTGCAGTTGTACCCATAATACATAATACCCCTCTGCAATACTATAGTTTACCAGTAGTAAGTCTTTGAAATTGATTGGTTCGGAATTCTTTTGGAAAGTCCTGCTAACTGCAAAATGTAGAATTTAATTAATCTGTTATATAACATTTATCTTTCTGGGTAAAAGAAATTTTTTCACAGGAAGCTCTTTTAAATTAAATTAATTATTAGCCAAGCTCGGCTCCCTCGATAACTTATCTAATCAAAATTTATTTATTTTTATTTGTTTTTTAGACAAGATAAAATCGAAGCTGAAACCCGTCCAGGGACGCCGTTATGGGAGTATCATCCCCCTCAATAATTTGAAAATCCAAAAAGATGGGAAATTTTAGATTTGAGAACTTACTTCAAACAGCGAGCATACTATTAAAACATGTTACTTGAAGAGTTTCTAAAATTTAAAACCAATACCAATAATTTTTAAGTTAAGACATTGGAATTTTATCGATAAAATGTTTTGTATTAATTGAAAATAAAAATATTGCTGGAAAATTCGGTCGAAATTGTAAGGAAATTTTAGATTTATAAATTTCCAATTATTAAGTATTCAAATATTAAGATGTAATTCGGAAGTCCCAGCTTCTCCGCACTCCTTGATGAAAACGGCGGGTACCAAGATTTACTTTATAAAATACTAGCTCATCCGCCAATGCATCACTATTGCTAGATTTGAGTATATATATATATATATATATATATATATATATATATATATAGAGATTAAATCAGCACAATTGAAAGTTTGTAAAAAGTATTGTATGTATAAATACATACACCCCATAAATGCATAAGCCCTGGTTCACATAAATTAGGAATCCTTTGAAAGATTCACTCCAAATTTGAAAAACTAAGGTTTTTTAGTATACTCAGCCAAAATATGCCATCGTTTTTGGTGTGAAAAAATCTATAAGGCTAGTTTATTTAATAATTTAAATACTTTTTTACCTACAGAGTTATCTAGAGGGTCGAAGAGTGAAGATACGTGGTAATTTCTATGAAGTTGAGGAGAGCGTGGAGAGGGGATGTCCACGGGGCTCAGTCCTAGACCCTGTCCTCTGGGAGTTTGTCTTCGATGAGTTGCTGGGTGTGCTCAAGGAGGAGCGGTTCCCTGCCACGGTCTATGTTGATGACTTGGCTGCTGTGGTGGCATCCAACAGCAGAGCTGGCTTAAAAGAAGAAACAGAAAGATGTGCCAACCTCGTAGGTGAATTGTGCGAGAGGAAATGTATGAGATTGGCTGCTTCCAAAACCTAAGCCATCTTCCTGAAAGGTAAGAATGCTAGGGCTCACCCAATAATCATGAATATACAAGGCATAAGATTATGCCCAAGTGAGGTAGTAACCTACCTTGGTGTGAGATGAGGTTGAAGGTTTAATGTTACTCCTCACATGGATTACTTGAGAAATACGGTGACTAGCCCTCAATGGAGTAAGGCGTATTGGAGGCGGTTTCTGGAGCCTCCGATTTCCTGTAACTATGACTATTTATATTGGAGTAGTACTAGGAATCCTGAGGTACGCGTCTCCAGTCTGGATTCGAAACCTCTCGCAATAACACAAGAAAAGGTTGGCGACAATACAGAGAATGGTTATCCTACGGGTGACGAACGCCAATAAAACTGTTGCTCATGAGGCGGTGCAGGTCTTAGCGGGAGGGGTACCTCTCGACCTTCTCCTGCAAGAAGAGCAGACGAAATATGATTTCAAGAATGGAGGCCCAGTTGGTCTTCCGGAGAATCTCCGAGGGAGGATTGAGGAATATCCAAGGAAATGGAAAAGGATAATAAGGGAGGACACCATAGAGGAGTGGAATCGACGGTGGGTAACTACTCAGAAAAGAGCTAGAGATTTGAGAAAATACTTCCAAAACGTCCATTCACGGTTGAAGGCCAAATGGGTTCCCCCTGATATCTGGATGTCGCAATTTTTCACCGGACATGGGGGGATTCCGTGCCAAGCTCCATGACTTCGGGAAGGTCATTAACCCTCTATGCCCCAGTTGTGTAGCTCAGGTAATTGTCGATCACATCGTCACCACCTGCACCGCTTTTGAGGCAATAAGAAACAAGCTAGGGAGAAAAACCGGCCTCTATGTCATCACAGAGAGTGATTTTCCTCAATTAGTTAATCAGGAAAATTACGCTTACTCCTGTATGACTCCTTTGTGTACGGTTGGAAAGAAATAGCAGAATGAAACCGCATTAAGACGGAAAATTTAAGAAGGATGAAGAGACCTCATCGGTAGGCAGTGCTTCCGAAATCCGTATTGCCGAGAGGCAAAGGCCCTATAATAAGATAAAATAATAAATAATAAATATTAGATAAGATAAGATAAATAAATAATTAATAAAATACTTTTTTACAATTATTTGACTTAGAATCAATTATTTTTTAATGTTTCTATTTTCCTACTTTATATTTAAATTTTAGGTTAAATTTTTTAAATTTAATTTTTAAATTTAAATTGTTAAATTTTACTGGAAACACCATGTTGATATAATTTTTCAAACTCGAGATATAAAATAAGGCAGTTTCAATGAGTTTTTTTAAGCTCCTATGGGGTACATTAGATGATTTTTTTTTTTGTAGGAATTCAATTATATTTTAAATGAGTATTCGTGTAATCAGCAAAAAATGTATAATTTTGGATTTATGCGCAAAAAAAAAAATAGAAGTGGTTTTTCGGCTTTTGCGTAGCCGCAATATCGATATCGGTAAAATATATTAATGTAAAACCATTAGGAACCATGAAGATGATATAGTTAAAATTTGGTAAAGATTGATTGAATAGTTTTAGCGATTAAACCTTCCAAACTAAATACGGGCTTCCCTTTTATATAATATGATTTGACAATCTTCTTAGATATGATAAATCCTTCAGTTATATTTGCGTTTCGGAGTTGACTTTAGATGTAGACTAAGATTTTATAAATATGAACTGTACATTAAAATGCCTTATTGGGGCATAATAATTATGGGAACCTTTTATTTTATTTTTTTACACTGATAACTTTTGATGATTTTATGAATTTTCTTCATTCTCTTTTTCTATAAAACTCTTCATTTAATTTTATTCTAAAATCAGAAATTCCTATTAAACAATTATATTTATTTAAAATTTTTTTTTTTCAAAATGAAGGAGTAAAATTAAAATAATTAGAATTTAATTTAGATTTTATTTCATAAACTTAAAAAAAACAAAAACATTAATTGTAAATGTACTAACAGAATAATTGAAAATATTGTTTCACTGAAACAATTAAATAAGTGTATAATTAAATATAAAGAAGAAACTCTTCTCTTTTTAACAAGTTCACGTCGATATCGGGTAAACTGAAGACTAGATATAGAGCTTCAAACCCAAACGTAATTTTGGGGCTTTAAAATTTTGAGTACCATCGGAACTGAATTTTTTTTTTTTTTGTTTTCGACGATTTTTTTCAACATAAAGATTTTTTTAATGTAATGAATCAAAATCTGCCATCATTTTTGGTGTGTAAAAAATCTATAAGGCTAGTTTACTTGATAATTTAAACACTTTTTTAAATTTATTTGACCAAAAATCAATTATATTTTGATATTTATATGTTTCCTTTAATTTACTCTAAAAAACGAATGTTTAGCTGGAAAAATCATATCGATATCATTTTTTTTAACTCGAGAATTAAATAAAGCTTTTATTTATTTGTTCAGTTTCTAGGGTCCATTGGATAAAACGATAGTATAAGGGTTGACTTTTTTCAATGTAGAATCACCCAAAAAAATGTGATCACATTGTGACGGGCACATTGTGCACTCCTCTTGTGAGTGCTTTCGCATATATACTACGGTAATTATCCTCAATTATTTTTACTAATAAAGATCGTCTGTTTATCTTATAATTGATACATATAATAATAATAAATAAGAAATTGATATCTCTCATTGAAGATGTTAGTTAGTTAACATATTATTTTATTTATGACTTGTATTGGGGTACCACCCTGTGGGAACCCCCTCCCTCTTCCTCCTCCCCCACAGACTTCAAGTAGCTACATGCCTACAGCTACCTTCAAAATAAAATAAACAAAAATATTATTAAAGTTTAGTAACAATCAATCATAGCAATACAAATATTGTTTGTAGTAAGGTATATTATTTATATATATGAATAATTATTGTAATCTTTAGTACATTAAGTTTTACTCAATTGCCTTTTGCTCAACCGCCCTATGCCACTAATATTTTACAACTATACTTAGTTACCTACTTAAAATTAATAGTAAATTAATCAATTGCCTAATAATTGTTGCCGGTAAAAACAGAAACTTTGGAGAAGATATCAAATATTAATGTATCAGAGCTAAATACAATATCCTCATTTCTTGAGCGGGAATCTACATCATCTCCTTTAGTTCAAATTATTTTGTACAAGTTATGCAAAAGCATTCCAAAAATATCAAATGGTAAAAACATACCATGATCAACATTTTGTCAAGAAAAGTTTAGAAAACTAATAATTTATGATTAAAGTTCTATTATAATCTAGAGGATTTATTTTATAAGAATAGGTCCTTTCCAACTCCTAAAACTACACATTGAAAATGGTCGGTACGTATTTGGCGATATATAAATACCTCACTGAATTCGAAGTAAATAACTTGTGTAATATGTAGTGCGATAAACATAAAGAATTGTAAATACCTCACCATCTTCTTATTTTTAAATTACCTTTATACAAGCAATGACAAATATTCTTGTAGAAATATCATCTACAAACTCGATTTCTAAACTGAATACTCGTATTTGAATATTAAATCGGTGCAGAAGTACCAATCGGTAGACGAATATTCATCGAATATATATTCATCTACTGAATATGGATGAATGAATGACAGCCGCTGTTGATTATTTTCTTAATAATAAAACATCTATTTTCTCGGACCAGAAGGAAAACATAAAGCTAATAGAATTCTAGAAAAAATGTATCAATTGGACACTTAAGGAAATTACTTAAATAACAACACATAAAAATATTCTTATTTTTTAATAACAATAATAAAGTACAAAATTTAAAAGTATTGTAACAAACACACACACACGCACACTCACACGCACGCACGCAGGCACGCAGGCACGTACGCCCGCACCCACACACACATGTATAATATAATTTAATACAAACAGTTGATACTCTCGCCTGCACTGTCACGAAAAACCAATCAAAAATAAACTTCTGGACAAAATTAGCGCATCACTTCTTTTTTTCAAATTATGTGATTGATATACAACAGCCTCCCATATTTGTCCTTAGAAATTATTAATAAAGACCATTTATGGTAACATGAACAAAATTAGAATGGCAAATTAAGAAAGATAGGATAGGAAATAAAAAAAATCAAGAAAACGTTAAAAGCAATTTTAATGAATCGAATTCACAAAGATGGAATCAATATTAAAAAATGTTACCCTATAGAGTCAGTATCTTCTAACACTTCTTACTGCTTCCAGTCGTCTTGGCATTGACCGGATGACTCGGGCAATGTCTCTTGAGGGATGTCATCCCACTCTTCCAATATTGTGGTTTCAAGTTCAGTAATTGTTGTTGGGGGGTGATTCCGAGCTCTAATACGCCTCTTCAGCATATCCCACACGTGCTTTATAGGATTAAGATCCGAACTTCTTGCAGGAAAAGCTAGAAAATTAATTCCTACTTCCTGGAAGCAATCAGTTAAGACAGCAGCATTATGCGGTCTCGCATTATCTTGGAGATAAAAAAAATTTTCCCCAAGAAATGGTTACGAATGCTCCAGGATATCTACCACATACCTTTCTACAATCAGTGAACCCCTGCGTGTTATGTGTTTCTCTGTGCGGGCTTCCAAACTGATGCCAGCCCATAACATTACATAACCTCCTCCAAACGCAATTCTGGAAGAAATGGTACAGGCAGCAACGCGTTCTCCTGGGCGTCTTAGCACTCTCATCCGACCATCTGGAGAATGTAAAGCAATCCTCGACTCATCACTGAACAAAACCGCTCCCCAATCATCGATTGTCCAATTTGCATATTGTTCTGAAAACTGAAGTCTGGCTACTCGATGCTGTCTGGTGAGCAATGGGCCAGTGGCATGACATCTGGAGGTCAGATTCGCTTCACTGAGGCGTCTCCTTATTGTTCGATTTGAAATCATCACGTTTCTGGAAGGATGAAGTTCATTACGAATTTGAAGACTTGTTTGGAACCTCTGCCTTAAGGCCGTGAGCGATATGAAACGGTCATCTCTATCTGAAGTAACCCTTGGCCGAACTTGTCCAGGCCTCCTACTGTTGCTCCCAGTCTCCCTGAATCGTTGGAATATGCGATTAACCGACGATTGGTTTATTCCCAAGCGTAAGGCCACTTGCCTTTGTGATAAGCCTTCATCCAACAGTGTCAATGTTCTAACTGCAATTTCTTCAGATCTACCCATATTAAAATTTCAGAAAACGTAATAAAAACTTGAAAAGACAATGGAAAATGAAAAATTATCTCTTTGATGGTAAGCTGCAACCTCGAAAGACACGGTCCGAATAAATACTGAGTAATACTATTGAGGTAATTTCTTCTTTTAACTTACAAAGATGAAAATAAGGATTAAGTAGGATGTAAATAATTGCTGATTAGAGCGATTTCATTTAATTTCAACGATAAAGTAAACAAAAAAATATGAAATACAAAGTGATGCGCTAATTTTGTCCAAGAGTTTATTTTCCATCAATAAACATATTACAGATACTCGTTTTTGGATACGAACAAATGAATTTTATAGTTTTACCGGATTTTTTACGCCTGCTTCATTTGTTTTTCTAAATTTGTTAAAACTTTCATTCTAATACTTTTATTTTTCAATTATAATGGTATTCCAATAGGCATAATATCTATGGTACAAATATAGCTTTTTTTAATGTAAACTGTTGTTTTTTTTTTGTCACTTATTAGAATCTGTCACATTTAAGGCTAAAAGATAATTTAGATGAATGTACTTATCCTTACCACATCTACAAAATAAGAATAAAATCAAAGAAACATTATCAGTAACACAGCTATTATTCCCAAGGGATCTCAGAGCTTCTCTCCCAACCTCGTCGTTGGTGTAATGAAAAGCCAGTGGAGGGTGAGGAAGTGCGCTAAAGCCGCTCAGGACTCTAGTTAAAAACACTAGCCATTGCTGTTTCAATCTTCAAGGAGGATTATTTGGATGTTTGTAAGGGATTATGCCAAAAGATTTCGATAAATGAATAAGGTTCTTATGAAAGTGGGAGAATCCTGATGGAATAAGGACTAGAAGATTTAGGATATTGATGCCGTTATGTTGGTTATTGATAGAATCAGAATTGACGAAACCATTAAGCTTAGAGAAGGATTATATCGGATGAAATTTGAAAAATTGATTGGTATGACAAATCGAATTTTAGTTCATGAATATGCGCCACGTCATCAAAACCGCACTTTTATGGAGTATACCATCAGAATCGCTCACTCCTGATGAGCTGCCTCTCATTCATGACTCGCCCAGGAGTGAAGAGAGCGAGGCTCAATAAAAGTTTTTAATACTAATTACAAATATATTAACATAATATTAATGAATCTAAAATATACGCCTTAACGCCTTATTCTTCATGAGATGGCAGCAATAATACTTCGCTGCCATAAATGCGAAAATCTACAGAGCACTTTAATACTATTATACTCAATTAGGAATAATTTTGTCTACTTAAATTGAATAAGATGTGGACATTTGTCAAAACAAGAATAGACGTCATAAACGAACTGTTAAAATTAAAAAAAATTAGTTCAAGTCATTTTGCTAACCTTTTGGTTATACGAATTACTAGCAAGCTGTCCGCGTAAAGTTTCTCTCGTAATAATATTTGCTTACAGCATCTTAAAACAAAAAATAATATTTTTTTAGAACTGCTGCATATGGCATTACATTACATACTTATTTTTACAAAAATGTGTGCAAAATTCGATTCATTTTTTTTTTTTTAAATACTTAATAAATTATTAATACTTGCTAGGCTCCTTACAATTTCCTATAAAAACTATTTATTCATTCCTTGCTTTCAAACATTAACCCAATGGATATACGTACTTAAAGTCGAAAAAATCTGTAAATCCATGATTTCTAAATATAAAAATAATTTTGTTTTAATGATTGTTGAGTTGAAATTAATTTTCTGACTTTCGGATGGCTAACAAATTTAAACGAATAATGGTGTAACGCAAAAAACTTATGGCATGCCGACGTTCGATCATGCATACTAACGGTTAACAAAAAAATACATTATGTGATTTAAATAAAAAAATACAAAAAAATTAATTTATAAAATTTTACCTCGTAGTAAAAAATTAATGTATTGGTGCATATAGGTGTAAACCTACGATAAAAAAAGTTCAAATTATCAAAACTATTAAACTATCCATTGTCAAAGCCAAAGTTTTCATTTTTCTTATTATTTGTCATAAAAACGGTTGATGTACACATCTTTTTACACAGGAAGGAATTTATATCTTACAGAATGGATTCTTGCAAATCTTGTTTCAAAACAAATGGAAACAATCTCACAGTAAGGTCACATTAAGTGACTTATAAAATTTTTTTGGTGATAAATACCACACATGAGGAAGAAATTTCAAAAGTTTACTTTCTAGTGGACAAGCTATTTCAGATTATGTAAAGGATGTCAATTTAAGTTGACCTTCATATTGGTTAAGATATTGTTGGATCCAGGGCTACCAATATTTTGAAATAAATATCCCTTTTAAATTCAAATTTTCCTTTTTATCCATCACATATAAAATTCGAAAAATTGGCTCAAAATGTTCTATGATAAATTTGTCATTTGTGAAACTTATATAATTTTCAATTTAATATATTTTCTCGGACAATTTTGCATGTACTTTTTTCGGTTTTGGTACCTATTATTATTTTGATAAAATATCATTGCTAGTTCAGTAGCAAATATGGAGAAGAAAAAAATCCATGTTTACAAACATATTTTTAAATAAAAGTTGAAATTTTAAGGAAACAATGTTTTAATGTTTTACTACACCATGTTAAAACGGCCATAAAAAAATAAACACAAAAAATAAAGAGAAATATAACTGGGTACTGCCGATTGTTCCAGTTCCATCTTAAATGGTTTAGTGGTAAGACAAAACTTTGGGTTCTTAGGAATAGAAGATTATTTCTCTTTTTTATAGATATAGTAAAAATATAAAAGAAAAAACAAACTAGGATTTTGATTTTTACATATTTGAATAAGGAACCCTTTAAAGCATCACTGGAAAATGTGAAAGTAATTCCTATTACATTGATAATTCATTACCATTAAATGTATGCATCATTTTTATTCTGAAATTATTCAAAATTGAGATAACTGTCAAATGATAAATTTTAAAGTTATTTTAATTATTTTTTAAAGCTTTATAATTATTTACATTGGTTGATATTTGAAATACTAAATTTCATTTGCCATATAAGATAGATTACTTTTTTTGTTTCCTTACAGTAATAATGTATCTTTGATATGATGTCGTCATGGTCAATAAGAAAGGATGGAAATTTTTTTTTCATTTTTCAATGTTAGTAGTGTTTTGGGGTAGGAATTATTGCATATTTTAAAGTCTTTAGTCGACACTGAAGGAAATATCAGGGAAAGATTTTGCCACAATGAAAAGAATGTTCTGAAAAAAGAATAAAATGAAAATCAATTTATTCGATCGAAATTAATAATAGAAGATAATCTGCCTTTTTACATCTGTTTGATTAAAGCTTATCACAAGTTTCATGTATCACAAACAACAAACAATGCAAAGATTAGATAGGTGTTGTTTGCTATTCTCGTTTTCAGTGTAACTAACACTGTATAATGACAAAAAATCAATGTCATTCTTTAGGTTTTCCTTAAGTTGGAAAGATTAAAGTGAATGTTATTTAAGTAGTGTTTAAAACAATTTTCAAAATTTCATATTAATGGTTTACCTACCATTAGCTCATGAGATTTTGAGGCCACTTACAAATATTGATAATAAAAAATGTTTAATTTGTTGATATAATTTTTATAGTTTGGACTAACCCAATGTTTAATAAACAAAAAATAGTGTATTAAATTAATGTGCAGCTATTGTACCATAATTCAACTGGCAGCTTGAGGGTGTGTAGACTGTACTAAATTATAGTTATAAATGTGGTGAATAGTTTCAAAACTGGCATAATCTACTTTTTCACAAAATCTTTTTATTTTATTTTTCACAAGTTCTCATTGGACCACATCAACTAAAGATAACATTGGTCGAAAGCATCTTAATCCAGTATAAAATCCGGTTCAAACCCATGGGTTATTTAGATCAAATAGGGCATAATAAAATGTTTTCATTGTAAAATTTTTATAAATAGATTGAGTCACTTTCAAAACTAATATATTTCTGATAAGTAATAAAGACGAAGATATTTCTGTGGTAAAATAACAAAAAAATCAAGTAAATCCTCTTCTGAAAAGTTTAAGATGGTAATTTTATAAAAATATTTATTTAAATAAACCTTGAATTTAAATATTTGGGATATCCTTTTGTCCATTGTAACCATTGGGTTTATTTCTAGATTAAGGATACGTCCAAGAGTTCTCCGCGATGTATCCACAAGAGAGATGGCTGTCACTATCCAAGGGAGGAAAATAAAAGTGCCAATCGGAGTAGCTCCAACAGCAATGCAGAAAATGGCACATCCGGAAGGAGAATGTGCCAATGCAAGGGGCAAGTATATACAGCCATCATTGGATAAGACTTTTTCTTGATTAGTATATAAATATGTGCTTATTTTAACATTGATGATTCAGATAAGAAAATAGAAACCATTAATAGAACTAATTATGTTAAATTCATTAAGTTGGCAAAGTTG
Source organism: Rhaphigaster nebulosa (assembly GCA_948150685.1). Lineage (NCBI taxonomy): Eukaryota > Metazoa > Arthropoda > Insecta > Hemiptera > Pentatomidae > Rhaphigaster > Rhaphigaster nebulosa. The sequence goes on along the minus strand of OX411311.1, from coordinate 46,075,985 downwards.
GTCAAAATATAAAATGTAAAGAAAAATTTCTTTAAGCCCCTAGGGATTACTTGAGCCCACATCATTATACTGATATGGGAGTACCCAGAGAACCAAACACCATTTTTCAGTTTTGGGCTCAAGTAAGCCCCTAGGGCTCAAGTAGCCCGTGTTTACGGTATTACAACTAAAAACTAAAAATTAAAACTATAAAATATAATATTACAATACAATGTTATAAGAAAATACAATAATTAGACAAGAGAACAATTAATACAATAAAATTATTTACTATTATTATTTATAAAATTAACAAGGAAATGAACAAAAATTAGAACATAAAATAGTTGAAAAAAAGTTAACCCTCCCAACACCAGGTGAAGAAAATAAGACTAAATACCAATTGAGACCCTTATGCACCCTTAATTTGTTGCTGATTTTTACTATTGGTCTTGTTTTAATCGCTGTAAACATTGTAAGGAAAATAAATTAATGAAATCTTACCAAAAATTTGACAGAAGTAAAATACCAAGTGGGATCCAGAGTTACTCCAGCAATGGTATTTGTAAAAAAAAATTAGTATGTTGCAAATTTTCTCAAATTGACACCAGAAATTCACCACAGATAGTTAAAGGAAAAATGTAATGTAATTTCATATGTATTTCTGTTTTTAAGAGCATGGCATACAAAAAAACGAAGCATGGGGTTCGGGCGGACCTAAAGAGTGAAAATATTTTTCAAATTCTGCAGGCCACCTTTTTAAATCAAAGAATAAAAGGTTACTGAACCTTTTCCGAATTTCAAGAGAAAATGACAATTTAGATGATGGTCGGGTAAGATTTTATCAAAAAGTGGTAACCGTGACTGTTGCCGCAGCACAGGGCACTGAAATGGTTAAAAAGCTGAGACTTTTTTCTCAAGTTAATTTTTTTATATGGTTTTTAAGTTTACAACCCATTTTTGGCTAAAGTTGTCAAACAGTAACTTGAAATTCAGATGGATGTTTATTGGGGTAGAATAACTCTCCTCTCTCCTCCTCTCCCCCCAAAAAAAAACAAGACCACAAAAACAGAAATAAAATTCAGAGCTCAAATAACAGAATAATCAGCACTCAAGTATCCCTACATAATTACTGATAAAAATTAAGCAGTTAGATTAGAAATTTATTAATCGTTTCTCTTCATCCATCATTGTTTCATTTCTGTTTAATAAGAATTAAGATTCAAAATATTTTAACAAGCTGTATATCATTTTCACCTTTGAATGAAAAATCAAAGTCCGTAGGACTTTTAGATCTAAAATGTCGGTTAGGTCTAAAATAAGTTAAAGTCTATCTTATGAATTAGGTTTATATATTTTCTCCTTGTCTGTTATAGCTGTTGGGCGTACTGGATCAGTATTTATCCAGTCAACGCTATCAACGTCTAGTATTGAAGAAGTAGCTGCTGCAGCCCCTGAGACTATCAAATGGTTTCAACTGTATGTCTACAAAGACAGGTGTTTTATCAATTGTACTTTTCAATGTTCCTTAATGTATGCTATTGAAGTAGTTTTGTGATAAAACACAATTAATAGAAATGGCACTAGATGTTTATATGTACTTTTTACATAGAAATATTTTTTAACCACCTTAATTAGAATCTGATTTATGAGTTATCAATATGGTTAATTATTTTAAATTAATCTCTAAGTATAAAAGGGTAAAAAACCTTTTATCACAAACACTAAATTGTTCTTCTGTTATTTGCTTAGATAACGTATCGACCATTCATAACTATTTTAAAATCCCTTATGATGGGTAAGCTAAATCTTTTTCTAGCAATATCGTATGACTCTTTTATTATGACTTCTAAATTTTATTGAAGGGAGCTAACAAAGAAGCTAGTTGCTCGTGCTGAGGCTGCTGGGTTCAAAGCTCTAGTGTTGACAGTTGACGCTAGCGCATGGGGTATGAGGTATGCTGATGCCAGGAATAAATTCATTCTTCCCACCCATCTCAAGTATGTATGTTTGATAAAACACATTTGTGAATTCAATTTGTAAGCATGTAGAGATAATCATTTCTCCTTTATTATTCACAGATTTTATTAAAAAAAAAAAAATGTTTTATTCTATTCTTTTAATATATTTACAAATAAGAATTACGTTGTTTCTATAACTTCAGAATTTATTTAGTGACCATGTTCTCAAACTATTATTGAGTTTTGTTAAGTTATATCTAATATTATTAATAACTACAATAAATAATTTTAGTTTTGTTCTTATTCATATTTCAAAAAATCCACTTAATTAACTTAGGGAATAAAACATTACATGTTTACTAGATGTATTAAATACACTTATTCTTTAAACATAATTCTTTTTTAAAAAATGTTTTGCCTTTTTCCCTTCCAAGAGTGAGCAGGTTCCGGTGTTAGTTCTCACTCCCTGCAGTTACAAAGTGTTCTGATTGTTGGAAATAAATCAAATTTATATGCTTTGTATATAAATTTGTTTGTAAAGATCATAAGATCGAGATGGCATTGTATCCCCCTCCATCTTTGCTGCACTCTGTTCTTTGTTCTGTTGTTAGCAATGGCCGCCTGTAATGATGCTAGATGCTCTGTTTATCATTATAAATGAATAAACTTGTTTATGCCAAACTTGGCTTTGATATTTCATTATATTTATAACCCCAACACTGATTCCAATCTTAAGTTTTTGAACAGATGATCATTTAGCCTGTACTGAGTCTCTAGATTATGACTTTTTCTTGCCTAGTTGAATTGTAGTAAATATCTTTTATATTTTGGATGCTTTTCAGCCAATTCGTAATTTATATCTGCCCTATATTTATAATATTTTCTTCCTCTAATGTACGTTATGTGTTAAACTTTGGTTGTCAGAGTCTAATTTTCTATTCCTGGTAAGTCTCAATGGCCAAAGATCCAGTATAATACAAGACTTTCTTTAGAACTCTACATTACGATTAGACACTTTCAAATAACTTATCATTATTCTCCAACTTGTTGGAGCCTGGCACATAGATGCTGCATCACTCAGAATTTATTGTAGCCTCTTATTATTCAAACTGGTATTTAAGTTTAAATTTTTTGAAGGGTTCAGTAATTATTGAAATGCTATTTTTGTGGTATTGTATTATTACTTTGGCAACATTAAGTTTTAAATTTAATTTTCTCATTAACCATACCATTAATGTTCATCAATATAGAAATAAGTAATTACTTTAAGGTTTATACGTTTGTAAAATTAAATTTATGCTATTAAATTATAGGTTATACTATTAAATGATCAACAAACAAATTGTTCCCTCATAATATGTCATTTTGTATTAATATTTAGAAGTGAATATGCAGTCCATGCAAGGGTTCTAATTTCAATGTTAATATATTTTTATATTTTAGATTAGCCAACTTCTCAGGGAATTTATCATCGGGTGTCTCTGAAACAACAAGTGGATCGGCACTAACGAAGTATATTGAAGATGTTTTTGATCTGAACATCACTTGGGATGATGTAAAATGGTTAAAGAGGTAATATAAATCTAATTATTTAATCAGTTGCACCCACTCATTGATTTCTATCTATCAATCTTTAAATCGTTTAATATTGCCAACATAAAAATAATATATTACAAATATTTATTCCAGACAATTTAAAGCTAATATAATGTGAAATATATTGAGTAATTAGGTTAAAAAAAAATAAAAAAAACTTTTAAACTATCCTGACGAGGTATAAGGATCAAATTATGAGACTATCATCATAAAAACTTATATAATTAATAATTATAAACTACATGAATCAACATCAGATATCTAACAACCTTAAAAAGTTCATTTTTCCAGTTTGGAAGTATGTCGACATTGTTATTTTATCAATTATATTTCAGCTTTGTGGTGCTAAACTTGGGAAATTAAAATCAATGGTTTGATCTTAAAATTGTGTCTGAGTTACAGCTATATATTTTTTAAAATAATGACAAGTAGCTTAATAACTGATTTGATAGAGGAGGGAGGAGGACCATAGCCAAGTAATACAAATAAAATTACCTTAATTTTTGTAATATATATATATATATATATATATATATATATATATATATATATATATATATATATATATATATATATATATCAATGAAAAACTGTATTCATTTTGAAAAATTGCATTTATTTTATTCTTGAGTATGAAAAGTATAGGAGATGCTATACATTTCCAGTGAATATTGCAGCTGCTCATGTTGTTAAGCATTATAGACATGGAAAAAAAACATCAATATAGATATGCTCAATGATTATATTTCTTGTATTCAAAGGATAACCAAGTTGCCAGTGATGGTCAAAGGGGTGCTAACAGCAGAGGATGCTAAAATAGCTGCTGACATTGGTGTTGGAGGTATTATTGTTTCTAATCATGGCGGCAGGCAACTTGACACTTCACCTGCTTCAGTAATTTATATTATATATTTTTTAGTTTTATTTTTTAAAAGCTGCTTCATATGAAGCCACAGTTACAAATTTTCAGATAGAAGCTTTGCCCGAGATCAGTAAAGCAGTTGGAGATAGAGTTGAAGTTTATTTAGATGGCGGTATAAGATATGGGACTGATGTTTTCAAAGCACTAGCCTTGGGAGCTAAAATGGTAAGATCTAAATCATGAATCCTGAATTATATTGTAAATGAATATAAAGGAAAACAACTTAAGGAAGAACCTTTTAGTGTGTATACACCTAATAATAACCTTATGTTATTGAAATAGTAATCAACTTATGAATTATTCAATGTGATTGAAATAATGTAAAAAAAAAAATCAAAAAAATTTAAGGGTTTTTCCTACTTCAACATAATTTCCCGGCCTAAGCTCCGCCCGAGAGGTTCTCCCATCAATTTTTCTTATAAATACGTATATAATTAACACAAATTCAAAAAAGATATTTAGCTATGATTATATACATTTATGAAATCAAAGTTTCCTTCATTTATTCTAATTTCAATTCAGTTCAAAAATGTTGTTCTCATGATATCTGAGAAAAGAAAATTATTTGTTTTATACGTTAATTTTGGGTAAATTGCTCAATGAAGTTGCCACATTTTGATGGAATGAAGAATTTTTTATTGTACCAATGGCCGGCCATAACTTCATCAAGTATTGAAGATTTAAGATCTTTTCAGTTCAGTTCTTAAATAGACAATTTTATTATTGCAATATAATTTTGCCGTATAAATTATTTTCAAGACTATCGGATTTGGCCAGCGAACCTTAATTTGGAGACCCCTGGTATACAGCATTACATAGTTAGAATAGTGCATCTTTAGAATCGCATTTTCTGTAAGTCTATTCACTATTTTTTCAGGTATTTGTTGGACGACCTGCTGTATGGGGTCTGACTTATAATGGCGAGGAAGGTGTAAAGAAAGTTCTTGATATATTGGCCAATGAATTCGACATAGCTTTGGCACTTGCAGGTAAGAGTATATTCTCACTTCTTTAAGAGTTAAATTTATCAGAGTAGAAAATTCCTATTTATTAACAATCAGCAATTTTAATCTACTGCTAGCCATTCCTTAATAGGGCAAGATCTTCCACATTTGTAGCCCTTTTTTAGTGGCTACGGAAATGAGGTATGCACTACACGTAATAACTTTCAAAATATTTGGTCTATCGAAACTTGTTAAGTCCAAAATGAAAGGTTTGAATGATTGTTTTCCAAATATAATTTGTTACATATTAACTATCAACACAATTATTAACTATTAACTAAAATATGAACTTGAGAAGCTATTAAAAGGTGTATTCTCATGAGACTGAGGAGGCCCTGTTCCAGAACTATTAACTAAAATATTAATTTTTTGTTAGTTTCTCTAAATTCATTTCAGATTAAATTTACATTTATTAAGGTTTTTTCTCAACAAAAATAGACCTTTTGGCTTAATTGTATAAGCTTGAATTTCAAAGAATCTTATCTTTTGTTTTGTTTTTATCTTAGGCTGCAGAAGTCCAGCTGATATAAGACCAGATATGGTAACCCATGAGAGCACTTACAGTAAGTTGTGAGACAACTTAAATATTTTTTTAAAAAGGTTTCCATCAAATTTATTATGAATGAAGAAAGATTCTACAAGTTTGTATCCAAACCAGAGTTATTTTAAATAAATTATATGATTACTTTTATTTTATTTTCCCAACCTACCCTGCCTGGTAGGCAATAAGGTTGTTTGCAGCAGTGGGATAATATACATTCCTGCATAAAAACAACTTGCTTAAAGTAAAACAAATCATAATTAGCTATTGGCTATGTACACAGTTTGCTATTCGCCCTCAGGTTTGGCCAACATCTGACCCACAGCCTTCCTGTGGTGCATCTTCTCTTCGCCTTTGTGTTGGGTCCATAATTTAACAAGAAGTTCTTAAAGTGCGGGTAGTTTTCTTTTGTCATCAGCTGATGGAAATCGGTCTCTGTCAGCACTTAGAGCCATGTTTCTCTCAGAAGTTTGGCTCTCAGTGCCTCATTGGTGGGCAAGGCTACAACGATGTGCTTCCCGGTCTCTGGTTCTCCGCAATTAGGGCATAGGGAATCATTGTTCAATGAGCTATGCTTGGAAGCCCCCATCAGTGATAAGCTGGGAGACACAGTAATCTGGTAAAACCCATGCAAGAGGAACTCCTTCTGCTAGGACCTATGCCGTCCAATGAGACATTGACCTATAAGCAACATTCCTGAAAAAATGAAATAATTCAATTTTTTGCAATTGAAATTGGACTATAATGCCAATTGACGGAGATCAGGAGAATGCTAATTTTGAGAGGTGTAATTGACTGAATTTATAATTTTTTGTGCTCAATGGACGCAGAATTTTATGCTGTACAACTTTTATTCTATGAGTTTTTCTTTTACAGAACTCATTTCCAAGCTGCAGACTCTGCCTCTGTTTTTAACAAAACAGTCGTTGTTTACCATGGTTTTTGACCACACCAGTTAACCAAATTATTATGTTGTGGTACTCATTAGATGCATAATTTGATGTTATTTAATTTAATGTACTATAGCTTTTTCGATAGAATGGACCGTTTAACAACTACATGTGAAAAACCAAAAATAGTCCTAAATTTTCAATTTTTTTTCGGCCGCCATTTTCGCAAATAGTATGATCTAACTGGCATACTCTAACTCTGTTAATGTAAATATTATAATGATTCAAAAAATCGCTATAAAAGTTTTCCTCAGATAATGACGATTTTTTTTCACAGCCTCTTGGTCTATAATTCCAAGATAGGTGACCAACTCATAGGCACATATCTTAGGTCCTTGAATGATCATATGTAATAATATGGTGAGCCCTGTCATTCTTACCCCTCAGTAGGATGGCCTGAGTTTTAGCAGCTGTTGTCCTCAACTTTTTCCTCTCCTGCCGTGAGGCTGGCGCATCATTCCCCTTCTTAATTCAACCTGGCTCTGCTGTTCGAAGCCACCACGGCGGCTAGATCATCCACGAAAGCTGTGGTGGCGAACCGCTCTTCTTCAAGTACTCCCAGCAACTTGTCAAAGACTAGATCCTACAGGGCGAGGCCAAATGATACGATTATAAACAACATCAGGATGTGGTATTTTTCTAATTATTTTATATTAACACTTGTTTAAAAAACATAAAAGAAACCCCTCCTCCTCTCCTACAACGTAAAATGTGTAATCTAAGAGAAGGTTCAAAACATGAGTTTAAATATAATTTGAAGGGATAATTTAACAAAACAAATACTGCCCAGTAGCAATGTTTGTTTTGACAAAACAGAGCCAATGCATGCATGTCTTTCTGTTGTCATCTGTTTTAGTTTATTTGGTTTTATTTGTCGGTGGACCTCTTAATGCCCTAAAAGGACAATTAAAATATTTTATGTGTCTGGTATCATATATTCTTGAGTTCTGTCAATGTTAGTCAACGATGGGTGCCCAGGTATTTTGAAGAATTTACTCTTTCAATTTAAGTGCAGCTAAAACTCAAGTATAGGTATCACAAAATTGAAACATTACGGGTTGTGATAATATTTATTATTTATAGTTATTTATTTATTTAATTGAGTCTATTTATTGTCTTGAATTTTTAAAAAGGTTAAATTTATTTTTAATTTGAACATTATTACCTACTACTATTGCTTACCGATAAACATTTTATTTTTATTTTTAAATGGTTAAATTTATATATTTTCAATTTTGATTATTGTTATTTTTACTATTTCTTGTTATTTTAAATGTTGTCATTATTCCTGTTCTTTTCAACCTTTAGTTTTTTAAGGACTGTATATTTTGGATTTTCTGTAGAACATTGAAAAAAGGATATTTTGATGCTAAGCAAGAACTGTCGTAATTATTGTATTTTCTACACCAACATAATCCTTTGTAGGTTCATAATTGTGTCCATTATTTTACCTTATACTGAGCTTTAGCTTTCACTAGTATTTTTTTTTTGTAATCAGGCTTGGCATCTTGATAAATTCCCTAAATAAAAAATATAGTAATTCAGTTTTGGATTCATACATTGCTAACAGTATTCAACAATATCTCAATAATACAAGAATGGAAGGCTTAAGATGGTCATCTTGTAGCTCAGGCTTAAGGTAACTATTTTATCTGGAATGAATTTGACAGACCTGAGAGAAGAATTTAATCTCTTGGATAAGAACCTTTTGATTTAATCCTATTTACTGGTCTATGAGGCCTTTCTCATGAAGAGTAGAATCAATTAATAAAAATATAAATTTCAATTACAGCTTATGTTAATTTATTATGCAAGCCTATATTTTATTACAGCCTAGATTTAAAGAATAACAAGATGTCTTCTTACTGTTCTTAATTCTTGTTATTTAACTAAAAAAATGAATAGGCACTCAAAATTGATATTTTTGTATATTATAAAATATAAGGAGCTACCTAGTTTTTGTATAATATCTATCTGGCACCTCACTTGGGAAGCATTCCTAGTTAACAAATGTTCCTCCAGCCCATTTCAATCCAGAACCAAGACGATTAAGTCTGATCACAATAAAAAAAAAAATCTCTTGATATTAAGAGATAACAAGTATTAGTACTGATACTTGCTTCTACAAATTATATAGTTTTCATAGCAATGGATTCAACAGGTCTGAAATCCTCCTATTTAGCATTAGTGGTACTTAAGTATTATGTGGTTTACCATATCTTCTGTTATTGTCGGCCAAAACCTGACACCATAGCCTGATAACATGCGTCTTCTTCGCATTTATGGAAATTTGTGTAACGGTGTTAAAAAATTAAATTGAAATTACATTTCATTACAAAAATTCCTTTATAAAAAAATAATAATGGAATAATCCTAGAACTTTTAATTAGGTAGTGATAAATTATTTTCCATTTCTATAATTTTGTTTTTATTGAAAACTAGTTTCAAATGTTATACATTCATCTTCAGTTCTAATTTTATCTAATTTTTAACTGTATTTTAAATTGCTTATTTTTGAATTTTTGTGGGTTTTTAGAACTGAAGATGAATGTATGACATTTGAAACTAGTTTTCAATAAAAACAAAATTATTGAAGTGGCAAATAATGTATTAATTTCTAATTAGATTGATCGGTCTATATTATGCCTATGTCAACAGATTAGAACTTTTAATTCTCGTGGTGGCGTTAAAATTTTGTGTTAATCGGGATTATTAAAACTATTACTGCTTTAGGTACAACTTTACAACAGGGGCATGTTATTACTGGTTCCTTCCAAACTTACCCGAAAGTCGCCGGACTAGCATATTCTAGCGCCATTTGCGCTTAACTGATCTTGGTCGCGGTTTCATCTTCTGGCGGTAAACATCAAAGAGTTGGACGTTGGACCAGCATTGGGTCTCTCTTCTCCTAGTGTAGACAGGATGATCGTAGGTAGGATTATACTCGTAATTTGGCTTTGCTATTCACAAGGTGTTTAAGTATTTAATTTCGTCTTGTGAGAGGTGACAGTGCATCGAGAGTTTTCCTCCTTATAATTAATGTATTAAATTGATAACAAGAAAAATTATATTTTCCATATTTCCATAAATATGGATAACTGAAAAATATATATTTATTACATAAAGCATGAGACGAGGTTAAGCTACGATAATTTTTTTTTATTTTTTGGAAGTTTTAATTAATTAAATCGAACTTCATTATTCTACAGTTATTTCATGACGTTTCGGACCACACTTTATCCTTTATCAAACCTATGTTCTATGAATTTTTTTTTTTTTTTTTTTTGATGGAGGGAGTTTTCATATCCTAAACTCAAGACAGTTTATTTTTCATTATCTCTTTTTTGTCCAATTTATTTAAAAACTTCCATGGTTTTTTATTTTATCTTTTCATATATACTTATATATACCATATATAAAAAATGTATCTGGATTGGCGAACCGTAGGTCAGAAGGTAATTCTACACCTTATTTGCAACAAAAAAAGTTCGTTCGGGCAATGCCCCATTTCGCACAGGGAAGAAGTAAATTTAAATTTTTGTGTAATCTTAAGATTGTTGTTTTTGTTGATTATTAAGCGATAACAGTAATTTAAATTTAGTTATTTATATAATGGAAATATTATGCAAAATCTCACAGAATTTCTACGATGGATTAATCCAAAAAAAATTTGAAAATACTTTATTCCATTTTCTTCCATGAAAGCTAATTCCCAATTTTTTATAATTTTTCGTCAAAACACGAGGAGAAACTACCACAAAAACAATCTTATTAATACACAAATTATATTAATAAAAAAAATAAAGAATGCATTATAAAGAATTGATTAAATAAAGAAGACTACAGTGTTGGTTATAACCGAAACCGATAGAACCTAAGTTCTTCTGCTTAATACGTAAGTACCAGAGTATCAATTTCCGTATCATTAGCCACAATATAATACACCATAATACCCATAACTTCTGATGATTTTGATAATGCACTCAAGAATCAATTATAATTACTAAAATCTTTACAATGAAACAAAAGGCAAAGTATTTCTACATAAATAGGCTTCAAGAAACTCTTGATTAAGAATGATGGGAATTGTCTTAATTGCATGATCATCATTTTGACATTGAGACGTTTTGTAGCCTCGCCATGTTTTCTGCCTCATGTGTTTCTAATAAAAGCAGCTCATATGTCAGAACAACTCCACACATCTGAAATTAAAAAAAAAAAATTGTATGACTAACAACCTCAATAAATAGAAAAACTTATGTTAGCTTCATTAATTAAATCCGATATCATACATCAGTAGTGAATAATTAATAAAAGTTATAATAAGCAAACTAATTACATACAGCCATTATAAGACCTCGAGTTATATGGAACACGTTAAAGGCACTCATGGCGACATGATCGGAGTGCACCTCTGCTAGAAGCCTCTCCACCTATCCAACAAGTCAGGGTTTGTATTTTAAAAGATTATAAACGCTGAAAACTCTTTGACTAAAAGAGTAAAATTAACTAAAATAAAAAATTGAACTAAACATTTTCGATAAGTTTCTTATTCCATTTATGTATTGAAATTATTAGAATCAGTTCCTTATATCGTCCCTACCATGTCCAACTATCGAATGTGAAAATCGGTACTTTTCAGGAGAGAAAAAAAATCTTTTAATAACGAATCCAAAATCAGCACCATGATAAAAGGGTAAGTTTTTATATTTTTTCTATGATTTTTGTTGTTTACCGTTTTTTACTCACCAAATATCTGATGTGGACACCCCATGACTTTCTTGTACGCCTATTAAACTATAAATCGGTGACTCAAAAAGTGACCCTGAATTTGGTTACTGTTTTCTGAAAAACAACAACAGTATCTCAAAAACGACACTCGGCGTCGCGATGCCCATCTATTGACACATATAGACACATATAAGCTCTTGTGTATGAAGGTCTTATTCCTTATTATTATATATCGTTTTGTGTCTATGTCCCTGGAAAAAACATTGGAAATCGACGGTTTTATTCATTCGGCTATTCTCCTGCTGCAAACTTGTTCAGCTCACAAATGAGGAGGAAAATAAGTATTTTATACTCAATTTTAATAAATAAAACAAGTAATAAAATTGTTTAATTAGAGTGGAAAAAAATCGCGTTTCACCGAACCATATGATCTCTGTATTTAATGTCGATATACCTTTTGATTTAAGGTTATTATGAGCTTCAAGTAAAATACTCCTTTCGGCTTTTAAGTTTCAACTGAAATTTATTATACTACTTATATTGATATAAAAGTATAATTGGTAATTATTGGGACTGGTCACTCCCTTATCTAAAGGGGCCTCACATTGTTGACATTGAGGTTACGTCCCCACCACATTCCCTTATACGTTCATTCCCATATACGTTCACTTCTTTCTTGTAAATAATTACCGAAATATACATAATTTCAATTATTACTGCTTTAAATAGATCATAGCTGACGATTTCCGCTCGCTATGTTCGCTCAAGAGATAAACATACCCCAAAAGTTCCTTTTCAGTTGAGGTCGGGTCCATACCGTAATTTAAATTATCTCTCCTTTAAATTATTACTTAAACTTCCCCAGATCACCGGAAGTCGATAGCACTAACAATTTTAAATATGTAATTAAGCCAGTAATAATTTTAATGATTACAATGAATACGTGGTTTTCAAAAACAAAGACAAAGGGGAAGAATGGTGGTGGCAACTGGTGACGGGTGGAGCTATAACCTTACTGAGGCCACGCCCCTATTGATAAGGGAGTGACAGGTCCCAATAACTACCGTATAATTTACCAAATTTGGGAAGTTTTATATTATATTTTATAATAATTTTTGATGAAAGTCTAATATGACCTTCAAGTAAAGTACCACTTTCGGTTTGCCAATTTTAACCAATATTTATTATGTCATTTATATTAGTATGTAAGTCTTAAATACCGAATTTTAGAAGTTTTGCATTTTATATTAAAATAATTTTTGATGAAAATCAATAATGACCTTCAAGTAAAGTACTTCCGATAATCATGCAGTGACCAAAAAAGGAGGTTCACAACTAGATTTTACAGTAATCCTAAATACAAAATTTTAACTTTCTATGGCTAACCGTTTTGGAGTTATGCGAACGAACGTACGTGCAGACGTCACGACGAAATTTGTCAAAATTGAATCAGGGATTGTCAAAATGGATATCTCCGTTGAAATCTGAAAACCGAAAATTTTCGCGATTACAATACTTCCTTTACTGCGTACATGAAAGTCAAAAATCATATCCGTTACTTTGCATTTTACAACTAATATACGATTTTTCTTGGTTCGCTGTTTCAAAGGTGCGAATGTGGCATTTTCGATAATTCGTTTTGCTATAATTTAAACAACTATAGCAAATAATTTAAACTTCACAAATAAATAGTACTATAAATCTCATCAATGGAAATAAGAGTATAAGAAAAGTTCATTAATCAATATTAAAAGTAGTAGAGTAAAAAACATTGTAAAAAAAAAAACACATTAAAAATATTAAAGGCAACTAGAATAACAAAAATACAAATGTTAATATAATAATACGAAACTTAAATTGTAGATACATATAGTTCTCTTAACTCTTGACAGTTTTAAAATAATGGAAAAGTAAAATGTTTTACTTTTTTTTTTTTTATTTCATTTAAATAACGGTATAACTTTGGTATTAAATTTTGTGTACATAATGATAAAAGGTTTTTTTCTTTACACCCTTTATTTCCCAATAAAGATACTCCCGTCTTTCTTTGTATGCATCAACGGGGTTTGAATTTTTTTTACTTTTTCTTTGCTTAGCAACAATTGTTATAAAGTTTCCGTCAATGTTTTTCTTCATAAAAATACACCATCACTAAATTTAAAATTAGTATCTCCATAAATTTATTGTCCCACATCTACTTCATTTTTCCTTTCTTTTTTTCTTATTCTGTTTTATTTTCAGTTAAAATTTAAGAAATCATCATGAAGTAGTTGTTTCACTTCTAATGGACTGGGCTTGGTACGTGACTATTTCCTGATTTAGGACCATTTCTCAAGGCAATTTTTTGATTCAACTTCGATTTTTGAGTCACATTCCGTACGGCTCAAAATACACGTGATTAATTACTTTTAAATTTGGGTGAGGATTAACAGCAATTGGCACGTGGCAGAAAACTATTGCTTCAAAACAGCACGGAAGCAAGACAGTAAAAATTGATCAATTTTACGCATATACTATAAAATATTAACACTCAAACTAACGAATATGACAAATCGACATTATGCGTTGTATTTATTGTATGGCCTTATCGATATTTTGTAAACCGAAGTAACGAATATTCCATATTCGGAAGTTTGCACCTGTCTCAAAAGTATGAGGTTCGGAAAAAAAGAGCGAACGAACATGTTCGATACTTTGATATAGTTATATATTGAAAAACGTTCGAATTCTATTTTTTATTAAAGGCATTTCCCATGATTGCAAAGGAGCTAAAGTTATGACAGTTTGTCTCAAGGTGTATCGTGTCCAATGCGAGAGCTAGATAATAGATTTGAAAAAAGGAATTTTTCACATTTGACAGTTGGACATGGTTGAAACGTAATCTATTTATTTAACGAAAATATATACTAGAGCCGCCATTTGCTGAGTCAGGCCCAGGTGAAAATAATACTTATACAGCGGATTCCTTCCCACTCAATATTTCATGTGTTTATTTTTGTCAATAAAGGCTGTACTGTTAGAGTATTTTATATAAAAGTAAGTACGACAAATTATTTATTATAGATTAAACTGATTTTATTATTTGCAATTATTTGTTCAACAAACTTTTTTAACGTATGCTTTTTTTTAGTCAATTCTCATCGGGTTCTCTAGAAGCCCGGGCCTTGGAGATTTCGTTCCGCATGCCCCCGCTGACGGCGGGCTTCTATACACTATATATTGCTATATTATGACATAAAACATGTGTTTTAAATAGGCATATTGTTGAAGAAATAAACATTGCTAAGTGAAAATTACTGGAACTGGGTGGCGTTAACAAAAGACCGGATCTTTTATACTGCTGGCCAAACGAGACGATCTTTGTTCCATTTCCTCTTCGAAGAAGGATGAGACAAATATAATGTAAAATATGTTTTGTTGGAAATTAGGGACAGTGAAGTCAAAAAGATGTTATATAATAGTCAAGAGTTGTTTTATTTTCGATTTTTTAAATTGAGAAATTGTCTTTATTCAATCATAATAATGTTTTAATTAATGAAAAATTTCCATAGAATATAAAGAAATTCAAATGGGATTCTCTACTTTTACAAGTTTCCCTGTAAATTGTTAAGTTATTTGATTATGTCTTTATCTCACAATTGCCAAGGGCAATCATAAACTGACGATCATATAATGTATATATGTACGATCATATAATTTTCTGAGTTCTATATGGCCAAATTTGAATTTTAACATGGTTCAAAAGCAACAAAAAATGTCTAATTAATTTTTTTGAAAAACATGGTTCAGGAGATATTTAAAATTTTATGTTCTTCCAACTTTTTACTGCCTTATTCTATAAAAATGCCAATAATTTCAGAAAAGGCTCCAAATGAATCTGATTACAGCATTTGAAATAGCATTAGATTTTCCTGTCAATCTTGTTCCTATCACCAGTCTCTTAATATCAGTTCCTTGTATCGTCCGCATAAAAAAATAAAATCATTTGTATCGTCCGTTAGAATGGATATCATCAATTTTGCAATTACCTCAGGAGTGTGGCTGAGGCAGGCGTGTATTGGCGTTGATACCTTAACCCATTCATCGTGAACAGAGGCAGAGCTCAAGAAGCTCGATATCGTTCTCAGCAGTAGAAAGGAGAAGGAGAAGAGGAAGAACACTCGCTCGGAGTACTTATCGTGCTGGGTTCTGGAAAATTATTCTATACAATTTTACTTGTTTCATACTCTTTTTCAAGAGCGCATAAAAACAGAATTCACTTGGTCCTTTGTCAAGCGAGCATGTAAAAATTCCATAATTTTGATGGAATCCAATATAAAAAAAGCCTAATTCTAAATGTTGGAGAATTCTGAACCATGGATACTGTAACGATTGATCTGTGTGACAAATTACTGTATCAAGCCCATTCAACTTGAAAGCTATATTTACTTTATATGAGAACATTTTTTTGGATGAAAGATGATTTTTATTCTTTATGTTTGAAAATGTAATAAACTTAGCAAATATATTCCCATATTATGAAGAATCGACAGCTATAATAGATCATTCCCAGTCATTTTGCATTTTATGCTATGACAATGATTGTGAACTATTGGACGTTTATTATGTTAATAAGGTAAGATGTAATGTAACGTTTTAAGTTAATAGGACTAAGTTTACTAACAAACAAGAAAATATATTTAGTACGTACTTTTAAATGAAATTCTAATTCAACTCACAAACATATCTTCGATTTGATATATGACGAGCTAAAAGCGATCAATTGCAAATTTTTGCGAAGATGAGGTTTCTTGCTTTTTACCTGTGCCTGAATCAAATTTTCGCTTCAGCATTGACAAAACTGAATTTATCAATAATTGTTAGTTAATTAATCTTCAAAAAAATTGCAATTGATCACTTTTACCTCCAAATCGACGATATACAGGGTGTCCAATATAAATAGCCTCAACGCTTCTCTCGGCCAAACCGATTGTAAATTTAATTCTACAGTTTTACCAACCACTATTGCTTTTTAATTTTTACACGATACGTACGATTGACGCGCAACGAAAAAGTGGGGTTTATAGATAGCACCTACTTTTTAATTCACTCGATTATAGTCATTAAAACGTTATGAAAGACACAGCCAACTGCATTTCGATATCTTCAAAATTGAAGGATTTACACCATTTTGGAATGTTATATTCTCAATGCCATCATTATTTTTCAGGCACTCCATATACTTCGTCTTACTATTAAAAATATTGCCAAGCCTAGAAATGTAGTGTTTTTATGAAAAATAGGTAAGTAATTTCTGAAATGATTTTTCCACAATTTTGATATGGAAATTGATTGCATGAATTCATAATGTTGATTAATTTAATAATAGAAACATTTTCTCACATTTCAGTCACCATCGCACCCAAAGTTTCACAGTTTTTTCGTAGTGCAGTTTTCCTCAATATTTACTTTTGAAGAACCTCCTTACTTTAACAATAATATCAACGGTTTCAACGGTTGCAATCCTTTGGATCCTTTCTTCTCGTTGCCGAGCACTGTGCATTCAGATGGTATTCAGTAATCTCTAATAGACTTAGTTACCTTAAGGAATAATCCATAAGGTGTTGGATCCTGTTTGTTAAAAAGGCCATTCATTTGCAGTGAGTTGCTAATAAGTTCAATATCAATCTCCAAGATATGGCTCCATACACACTAAATGAAATTGTTGATGTTATTATGGTGTCCGAAAAAGCGATATTTCTTTTATGATTTATTTATTTATTTTATTTTTTTTGATTCATACAATCAATTTCACTTTAATAATTGTGGAAAAATAGTTCCATAAACTACTTTTTGCATTTTTTTTTTCTCAGAAAAATACTACTCCTACAGGCTTGGCAATATTTTTAATATAAAGACAATGAGCATGATTCCAGTTTATGAGGTGCCTGAAAAATAATAATGACGTTCTGAATCTAAAATGGTGTAAAACCTTCAACTTTGAAGAAATCGAAAAGCGATTAGCGGGATCTTTAATAGCAAGCTTTAATAAGCTTATTAAAAAGTAGGAGTTATTAGCAAACCACGTGTTTGAGCCGTGGTTGGTGAAACTATTGAAGTTTTCCTCTGGCATTTTTCATTAGATCATCCGTTTAGCCCTGAGAATTATTTGAACCGATTTATATTGGACACTATGTATATAACTTTTTTGGCAGAACTTTTGGATATTTGATAACTAGAAATTAACATGACAAACGGGTTCGGACAATTTCTAGCTATGTACCGTGTGCTGCCTAGATATTCTTGTTTCTGCCTAGAAATAGTTTTGAAACGCATATTAGCAAGCTCAACTTTTATAATTTCTTTCGGCAAAAAAACTTTCAATAATCTGACAAAAAGTAGAAACATAAACTTGATAAAGTAAGTCGGTGCAAGTACATACTCGGGACATGTACATTCAAATATATTTTATTGGGAGAGTTGCTATTCATAGAAATTAGATGTAAATAGTAAATTCCCATACATAGCAGCTCTTCCAACAAAACAGATTTGAAATAAATTCCCTTACTAAATGTACTAACTCCAAATATGCAGTTGCGGCGACACATTATTTGAAAACATCTGACATACTCACCTTACTTCTTCTAGCAGTTGTGTACTTATGAAGTAAAAGTTAACCATGGATAATCCTATAATTTTGTTTATATTTTTATCTATTGCTTTAATAAAATTGATTATTTTCAGATAATCCTTTCTAAATGTCTTCCAATAAAAGTCCGATACCTGTAATACAAAAAGGATTTGAAGGCATCATTTCAAATGAAACAATAATATAAATTATGAAGATCTGGTTCGTAATAATAATCCAATGGTACAGTAATTTACACCCTTATCAAGATGAAGAAATGCATAAAATATTTATTCTAAAATTTAAATATTAAATGCTAAATAGTATAAAATAAAATATTTAGAGAAAAGTACTGGAAAGTAATGCTGAGAGACAGTTTTTAGTTGACTTGAAATCTAAAAAAAAAACTGTTACTGTTAATAGTTTTTCAGACGACAAACTATTAAACTAACACTGGTCAATGTTTATCAACTTTCGCTATTCTTCTATGATATACAAACTCACATACACATGCATATGATATAATTCTATTTTTTGTTTCGCAATTAAAGCTATTTTGAAAAAAAAATCTTCACTCCTCATGCATATGATATAATTCTATTTTTTGTTTCGCAATTAAAGCTATTTTGAAAAAAAATCTTCACTCCTCATGCATATGATATAATTCTATTTTTTGTTTCGCAATTAAAGCTATTTTGAAAAAAAATCTTCACTCCTCTGTAGTGATTTTTTTTTTAAAGTTGAACATTTCGAAACAAATATTTGTATTATAGCGATAATTAATTTCATAAATACTTTCCAAAGATTCATTACTAACCCAAAAATTTGGTGCGGTGCACACATCTTCAGCTTACAGCCCTGCTTTGAGTAAAAATTAATTTCTGCTCATATGGGGTTAGCTGTTTCAAAACAGCAATTTCTTTATTCGCGATGGAAATACATTTCCTAACTATATTTCTATTTTTGGCAAGTGAAAGTAAAAATTATAAATGGTACAACATATTCATACAAAACGTTAATTATCCAATGTCTTCCCCAACCGTATCATCTGTTAAGTTTATGTATTTTTCGCCATTATTCATTACCTTCTACGACTTCACATTTTAGGTATTAATTTTTCTAAAATGTTTAGCTTTCCAACGGTAAGTTGTATATCTACATTACTACTCTTATTTCGGGAAATTTGATTTCAACCTGCGAAAATATTTTTCCTTTAGTTAATTATCAAATTCTTTTATAGTTTATATTTATCCATTTTTTAATACTATTAAAAATAAGAAACGGTTAATTATTTCAAATAAACAAAATTAAAGATACTTTAGAGAAGCCATTTTGAATATTCGGTATAAAAGCCAAAAAGTCAGACTATTTCAAAAAGGATAACACCTAGCTGACTGATACTTAAAACCGTATAACGAGTTTAATTAAATTCGTTAGTGCCGTTTTCCAGAAAATTCTAAATAAGGGTAAAATCCATTAGGCATAAATAATTCTACTTCCGGTAAGAGGATTTTAGCGAAAAAGTCTCTGTAACATCCCCAACATACGTTTACCTTATTTGAGCTAAGCTGTTCATGTACACACAGACACACGGACACATATCATTTTGCGAGACTTGATTATTAGGACTCAGGAGACCTTAAAACATGTGTTTCCGTTAGAAACTGGAATTCGAAATTTTTCACGATCTCAACTCTATCCCTTCAGGCAGTTCGTACGGCAGCGAACAGGTCGTTCTAGAATTGCCAAGGGTGCGATACTTGTACGCTTGGTAATCACAACCTAGGTAAATGACAGAGGAACCAGTAATGGAACATCAGCCAATCGTCAAAAGAGTGAGCAGCGTAGCCGTTTCATTGTTACGTTTCAAGCGTTTTGCAGTGCAGTCCTCAAGCCCAATGACTGCTCGTTTTGCTGGTTTGATGTAGGCTTCAGAAATTCTTCTAAATGAAAATAAGACGATTTTGACATCTTATAAAATGCCAATAAGTGAGTCATGCGCAACTCCTTTGCTGCGACGAAGAGCCTGCGATGCCGGTTACTCTCCAAGTAAAATTGAGTGCCCACGATCTCCGTTGTTTATGTGATCACTACTGGTTGAAGAAATGGATATTTTTAAAGCAATCTACTAAAAGTTAGGAGCTTTCTTGACGATAACTTGATGACTTATCTGGAGTCATCAAACGAGGGAGACGAGAATGGTTTTCTTACTTTTTTTCTTTCATTTTTGACGAGAGTCAAGAGCAACCTCACGCATCACATGAGCATTTGTTTCAAAAATACGTAAGTGAAAGTAAATAACCGAGCATTGCTAGTGTTCAACAGGGATACGTTGATGTTAAAGTAATAATTTGTATTGGAGAGTTTTTGAAAAAAAAAACAAATTCGTAGCTACTCCAGCTCCTGACGGTAGCTGGCAATTAAAACTTAAACGAACGTCATAGTTTTAACGTATTAAAATTTATACCACGCAGATGTTTTAAAAGTTGGCGTAACAAACAAAAAATTGAGCCGCGCTCCCATCCGCCGCATGTTATCCGTTATTGTCCACACTTGGCGCAACAAGTTTTTTGATTCTTTGGCCATCGTGTGGTGTAATTGAATATTAGATATAGACTACACATCCGGAGTTGCAACGCCTAACTATATCATCCGAATTCGTTATCATTAGGTTTTTGGATAATCTAAACTATTGTAGCAAATTCATAGAAGTATCGACGTCCAAAAAAATTAAGTGCTAGTGTTGAATGATTTTGAAAATACATGTGACACAGACAAACCTTAACATGGTTATAAGCGAACTTATTCCAAGAGACTAACTGTCCTCTTAATCCACTCGTTACCAGAATAATGAAGACATCAATGAACGTCCACAGTAGAGTACCATGGAAACTGAACATGACGATCAAAAATCCTTTCCAATGGCTGTAACTATTCTCGTCCACTAAAAAACTGTGGGTTTTGAAGGAGAAGATCTTAAGGTAGTTTCCCACAAGGCTCTGTAAACAATAGATAAGATAGTAAAAAAATAATAATAAAAAAATAGGAGTGTTCACCTACTTAATCATAAATTAAAAAAGACAACACCGGTTGAATCGTTTCTTATTATTTCTTCTTATTTCTTACCTATTTCGGGTACCCGAAGAGAACCTTCGTTGGTTATCTACATCAGCGAAAAAAGATCCACGATTTTGCTTAGAGAATAGCAGATAATAAGTGGAGGGAATGGATTGGACTTTGAAAAACTAAGCATTTCATTATAAAAACTCTCTCCAAGAACAAAGTGGCTGCTGGACCTCAATAGAAATGAACTCCGACTGATAATCGGAGTACTGTTAGGCACGATATCATGCTTTAAAGACACCTGAAGATTTGTTAGATGACGAAATTTACTATTTTTGGGCAAGCACCATAGACTTGCCTACATTAGACAGCAGATTGTGCCGGTACGCGCTACTAAATTATAGGCTTTTGGGCTCTGACAGAATCCTGGAACCCATGGCTTCCCCCATTGACTGGTCGTCCTTTTTGAACTTAATCAGGAAAACCAGAAGGTTCGACACGGAGAAAAAATACCTCCAATGGTTATCTTGGAGTAAGCAAAAAAGGCCAATAGGCCCACTTGCCAGACTCCATCCTCCCACTATTACCAATAACAGTGCCTTCTCACTAATTAGGATGCCAGTTTTTATGAGGATCATATTAGACATGTCTCGAGAACTTATTGCTTGGTTCTTCAGAGATTCATTCTTTTTTTCCTGGAGAAATGTCCATTTTTTTAAAGAAATGTGATCCTTTTTAATTTTTATTTCATTAAGCTAAGAAGTTTTATACTTTTATGCTTATTGATTATTTTCAGTTTTTAGTTAACTTTTTAATTTTGTGAAGTTGGATGAAGTTTTTATTTTCTTAAATAATTAGTTTTATAAATACTGGATGCAGAAATACTTTTTGCTACCACTGTAGTTCTAAACAGTAGTTCCGTATTAATAATCCAGAGATTTATACAACCAAATAGGAATATACTATTTAAATTCTTGAAATAGAATTTATTTATATTTTATGTTCAACATTAATTTTCCCCTCTTTCTTGCCTATTGGGCAACACGAGTGCTTGCAGCATTGAGGCGCAATAATGTGTGAGCCACTTCTACAAATGCAATACTTTATTTATAATTTTTACTTAGGCTGTGACCATGATCGCTGCCGTTCCTTTCAGCGTCTCCTCCTTCCAGAGGAAAGAGGAAACTTATTTTTCATCCGAACACGAAGCCCATGAAGTGCGGTAGTCATCCTCTGGTGATTAGTTGATCAAACTAGAGCCCCAATTCCCTATGCAGTTTGATACTTTTACCCAACATCTATACTTTATACCTAAGTCTAACATTTATCATAACAATGCTATGCAATTCAGTTTTGTTTTAGATTGTTTGTTTATTTAGTTTAACACCCATATATTCTCCCATCACGACAGTAAGGATGAGTTATCCTGCATGTTACGATTCGCGAAATAAAAATTAATCCTTTCAGACAGGATTCGAACTGGTATTGCTTCTGACCCAAAAATGCTGATGTGCTATCTTTCTTCATCCTCGACCAGCACATTTTTTTTTAATGATTTTTGTCTTTTTTAATTTTTCATCCATAATTGTAAGTTTATTTAATTCAAACAGAGGAGAAAAGGTGTTCTCTAACCACCACGATATGAAGACAAATATCATTTTTGTTAGAGATCGAACCACCAATCGCTTGGCACATGTGAACTCGGGCTCTAGCACAAATAAATAAAATTAATCAAATGAATTTTAATATTCTTTGCCCCACTGGCTATTGCAATAAAAACATATAAACAATCTAGAGAACACTCAGAATTGTGTTAGATTTGGTTTTAGAATCATCTGAAGTGCATAATCAACTCTTGTGTTTTACGACACTAGCACGCGAAAATAATATTAATAGTAGCAACATATGAATTTACCTTTTCCAGCTTGTCTCCATCTTTGGTGTTGATCCAATTATGAAAGAGATGTTCAACTGAAAGAGTAAAATGGTTGGATCATTAAATTTAACAATTCAAATTGATCAAAAGTAAGAATAATAATTTCAGAAAAATTACAATATATCTATTGCAGTATACGATCGGTTATCCTATCATACAATGTGAACTCTAATTGCATATTAGCGATTTCTATTTGGCTTTTCGGAATTGGCGTTTTGGGCCACGAGAAATCGATTAGCGCAGATTCCGTGCCTCAGAAAATTCATTAATTATAGTGCCGATATTAACCACACAAACTTCAGCAATAGTTTATTATTTCTACCTAATACCATAACTAAAAATAAATAAATAAATTATTTCGAAATGTGTGTCAGTATTATAAAATACTGATTTTATAATAGAGCAAGAGTTGCTGAGCTTTGTGATAATATATTTAAGGAGAAGAAAATAACTGAAGAACAATCAGGACGGGATGTTCGCATTCCATAATTCACATTTGACTACTTTTTTTTTTATCTTTATCCCTTCCTTAGTAACCCTATGGAAGCGTCATATATTCATATAGAACTAATTATATTAGTATGTTGCAATAGGCATGATGCCAGTATTATTATTGGTAGTACCTGGCACATTGGACTTCCTAAAAGGCAAAGTGTAATAGGACGCACAATGTAACAACATAAATTTCCTGTTAAAGAACTGATATAGCCAGAGCCTGGATTTTTTAGCAATTACATATTTTATATGGGTGCATTTTTTTAACAGTTGACCAAATATCTTTTCGAATCAGTATATTTAGATGCAGTTAGCACCATTTCATTTTGCATATTTGGTGATAAGTGAATATAATTGCATATTTTGATGAATTCTGCCATATAAAGCAAGAAAAATCTGCCATATAAAGCCTACGCACCTCATGGGAATGATAGACTGACTACAACTCGACACTGTTCAACAGCACATCACAAGAAGACATGTAAAGTTCTTCGACAACATCCTTGCCTCATTTAACCCACTATTCCGCTCCACCACCCCATTTCCCCTTCTTGCCAGACGGCAGGGCCGAAAGGGACCACTCAACCCTGTCAACACCATCCTTTAATCCGCTTCTAAAGCACCCCCATCCCCTATATTCTCTCCCATCGCCCCGTCCAACCAACTTCCAGGTCCCACCCCGCTCTATCATATCCATCCTTATAAATATAACCCTATAAATATTGTAAATACTATTAATCATGTATATAGTTTTTTTAGTAGTAGGTTATTTTATTTTAATATACAACAAGAAGAGGACCTTCACCTCTAAATAATGAGAAGATTTCCTGACCGGGAAATATCATTTCAATTTGTAAATAGTCAACAGACCTTCAAGTACCAACAGACAGAAAAAGGTAAAGTACTATAAGTTTTATGATTTTTTTATTATTATTATTTGTGTTATTAATCTTCTTTTTTGTTTGAGGGATTAGGAAAAAAAAAAAAGTGATAGACTTTGCATTATCGTTTTTTTTTTTTCAGGCTTTTTACATAAGAATCCATTAATACACACGAATTTTTTAGTCCAAAGACAAAAGATTGCCCAATGGGAGAAAATGTGAGACAGTTTCGATGTGGAACGAGGACCAAAATGTGGGACAGTCCCACATAATTGAGACCTCTAGTCACTTTATTATACTGCATATTTTACGGCCTTTTTATTGAATGTTATAAGGCATAATCTGCGGGTTTTAACTGTACAAAACAACACTAACACAGTATTTGACTATATCGCGGTTGATCTATGAATTAATGTTTTTATCAAGGGAATGTTTTATCTATCTTTTTTGATAGTAAACATAAGCAATAATTTTAAGATATTATTACAAATAATACTAATAATAAGGCTTAGGAAACCAAGAGGTTTTATGCTGATTCAACCTAACAGCATGAACATTTTAAAATTAGAATTCATTGGTTAAATGAAAAATTAATTTAAAAAATAAACTCCGTTTGATCCGTTGTCAAAGGCCTGTCTTCCTTAAGAAGGCCCACAACTAAAAACAAAACATCGGCACACATTAAACTGTACATACATTTCATTACTGTGTGTTTTATTTCTAACTGCACCACTACCATCAGTTTGATTTTATCAACGGTTTACTTTGTATCCATTATAATAAAGATAAATTAATAAATGTTTTTACTGTTTATCAAAATCGTTCAGCTGTTACAACAGTTTTTAAAAAATGTCTGCCAAAATTAATGATTTCGAATAAATATATTTGCAAGAATTATACATACTATCTTACAGTTTTTATTGATTTTGGCTTGGTACTAAATTTGATTTTACTTGTTTCCTTAAAAGATTTATTTTCTCTGTCTTCCTTATTTTCCCTTTCTTTCTTTAAATCAAGTGATTTAATTTTACGCATGTGTTGACTAACACTCGACCTATTGATAAAAATATAGAAAATTTGATTAAATTATTTTTATAATTGAAAATGTTTAAAAATGATAAAGTATTAATATTATTTTTGACCGTTTTTATACAAATTACTTTTACAACTTCTTAAGAAATTATGAGAATATTTACATATTTCTTAAACGAATGAATGTCATCACTATTAACAATAACAGATTCGATACAAATTTTACATCTAATTCTTTTTCATAACGTATTAATTCTCCAATAACAAAGATTTGATCCCAGTTGTAATTTATTATAACGTTTATAAACAAGTACAATCTGTTATTGAGGAAAGGGCTTTCTGAATACATAGAGAAGGATATAGAGCAAAAGGTACCATTTCTATTTTTTCAGAAATACTGTTTTAATTCTCTCAGTCAGAATTACGATAATGCATTATTCATTTATGTTATAAAAATAATTCGATTTTCAAGAGAAAAAATAGCAATGGAACATGAGTACATACCATTTTTTATTAAAATAAACACCAAACTCAGTTTAAAATCGAAAAGCAAACTTGTTCAGGTGATAATAAAGATTGCTTTTATTAAATATTTTTTCACAAAATTTAATTGAAAACTTGATAATTTAGTAAAATTTTTTTTTAGATTCATAAGATAAAAACTTTCTGACAAACTTTCAACGAAGTGGTGAAAAAACAAATTTGAACTCAGAAGTAAACTATGTTTTCAATTATAGTAGCTTTAATAGAAAGATTTTTTGCCATAAGTAAGTATTCAATCATTTTGGTATTTGTAATGTTTCAAAAGGAAAGTTTTATATGTATAATGAAATTCAGCAATTCAACTAAAAACTCCGCGTTCAGAGCGAATTTCAGAATTACTGATTAACCACTCCTTGATCTTTTCTTCTCAAAATTAAAATTACGCTTCATTATTGATAATGAAATTTATAACCTCACTCACTCTTGGCCCTTTTTATTTAATTCGTTAATTTTTTATTATAAGAAATTATGCAAAATTGTTGAAATGTGTAAAAGAGGTTAACTTCAATTATCGAGTCACAATGAAAAATTACTTTTACGACAGTAATTGATTGTTAGCCAACAAAGAAATCATAGCGATTTTGATGAGTGCACTACATTTACATATAAGATTTGGGTATTTTCTAACTATATAATATTTTTTTTAACTTTATTAAACAATTAAAATTAAAATAATGTAAGCACAAATTTTCATTGTGACAGTATTTA
Organism: Rhaphigaster nebulosa; assembly: GCA_948150685.1. NCBI lineage: Eukaryota > Metazoa > Arthropoda > Insecta > Hemiptera > Pentatomidae > Rhaphigaster > Rhaphigaster nebulosa. The sequence goes on along the minus strand of OX411311.1, from coordinate 46,049,036 downwards.
CAATTATATATTGTAGTTATTACATATAATGGCTGCATTGTTCCAGTTATTTATGTTTAGTGAGTTAACAAAGCTGTTATAAGAGTCTGTGATAAAAATGTCTTTCAAATATTTTCTGTTGATCAGTTGATCTTTTAAAGGAAGAAATTATTTGTATGTGAAAATTTTAACTCATTGATCGGTTGTAACAAAAAAATTTAGGTGATTACTAAAATATTTTTTTTTTCTGATTTGCCCATTAATATGGTTATTTTACCGTATGTATATTACTCATTAAGAAATGACCTATTTCTTGAAATATTTTCATGATAAGTTAAATCATATATAGCATTTCATATGGTCAAATTATGATAGATTAGTCATTATTTTCAGGTTACACTTTCATAATACATTTCAAAATATCAATATTACATTTCTTTTACAAATTTGTACAATTTCTAAATAGCCAAAGCCCCTAAATATTACCTTTACCTCCATATCCATACTGACCTAAGCCTAGTGTCATAATGAAAGCTGCGAAACCTTTATTAGTAGATGGAGACTGAATATAGCTAACTTCATTTTCGATCTTTGACCATTTTCTGATGATATGTGGCCATTTCTTGGCAATATCTATAAAGCAGTAGCTAGCTGTTGTGCAGCATCCGTAGAATAAGAAAGGTGCTGTTGATTTTTTAATTTCACCTGTTGAAAAATTGTTTTAGTTCACATTTTTGTACAATAAATTTTGGTTAATTTTTCGCTATACAAAGTCATTTCAGATTTTTTTTTAAATGGGATAGCTATTTAATAGTTATGTGCAATTTTACTATTACATAAAAATCCATACATGCTTAAAGGAGCATCAAAATTTTTAATTTTTTGAAAATTACTTTTACTAAGGCTATGCATTGTTTATTAATAAAGCTGACTGAAAAGAATTTTTTAGTCAAGTTTGTTACTAATAATATCAATTTTTATTTCCATCGTCCATAATTCCTACTTTTAAAATTATTGTAAGACAAAAACTAGAATACCAAATGAAACAGTATTTATATATAATTCATTAGCTTAATAATTTTTTGTCTTAATTGACTTATAGAGACCTAAAATAAGTAGGTGATTTTGATATTGGTACATTTTTTTTGTTATGTAAATGGGGAGCTTTCTATCAAAGCTGTTCATCTCCATTTCGACTTTTGTTTGCAAAGTTACTGTAAGAACTATTTTTTCCACCATTCATTTTTGCTTGAAAAAATAAACTCTCCATTAATTTGTTTATTGGGAAAGAACACATTTGTGAGATGTGTTTTGGTCAGAAGAGAAGTCCATAAGATGTTCACTTTTGATGGAAAACTCCTCAAATGTTTGAAACCTTCATTTTTTTTCTTTAACTTCTAGATGTTTGACCATTAAATTGATTATGCTTTGAAGACTATCAGAATAATTATGCAATAATAAGTCCTCCCTTTCTCGTTCGTAAGAAATAACTTGCTATTGACTTTGGCATTAGTTGAATTGGTATTAAATATATAAACTTACAAGCAAATCTGAATGCATTGAGAGTGTTTTTGTGAATTTTAAAAATTGTCAAAGTAATCAGCGATGAGCTTGTAGTATAACCTGTTAATTTTATAATTCAAGAGATATGTTTATGTAAACTTGTATGTTTTTAGATTTATCAAATGAAGATTGTAAGGAGATAACTAGATGACTTAATAAATCAATTACAGTTAATTAATTAATATTAATGATCATGCTTACCACCCTATTCTTTATCAAAAATAAAATAAAAACAGAAACATGATATGAACTATTAATTTTATAAAACATTGATTCAATAAATAATGATTTTAATGGAAGACATGTATGTGCCCACTTTATATCTACTTTTACATTACAATCTAAGTGAAAATGTCTTATCATTAGATATTAGGCTTTATAGGCTTGCATTGTATTCTGAAATTAGTTTTCACTTTACCAATTTGAAATGTTGTATTATAGACAGCATGTTCCACTCCATAAATCGTTATTGTTAAAAATCCAGCCAGCATGAAGCATGAATAGACGTATGAGATAGAGAAAAGTTTAGTTTTTATTAGAAGAATATTTGTTTTAAAAATGTTTTGTACCGGAAATAGCCCAAATAAAAAAGCTATACTAAATATAAATCTTGTGTCATTGTGAAAACTGGAACACTTTCGCCTGCAAATAAGATCACAAAAATTTTTATAAACAATTATTGACCCATTGAAGACCATAATGTAATTATGCAATTTAAGAACCTTGGTAATTTCTGTTGCTTTATGAATTTTTTTCTTAATACACCCCACCAATATTTACAGCTGAAGTATGAAGAATAAATCATCTTCATTCTTAATATTTTGGTGTTGGTTTGGCTGTTAACAGAAGCCTAATGTTTGCTTTGCAATCACGATTGATTTCATGCAGTATGTGTTTTACCTCTGTGTTTGTCCTTGTCAACCAATTTCAAATGCTAGATTATTTGTGTCACTTTTAGCCTGAGGTAGAATCAAAAGTTAATTTCTTATTACTTCTTTGTTAAAGTTTCTTCTGTGAAGTTAGTTATCTAGAAAAAGTTATTCTGGAACATTGTTTCTGTCTAGTTTCATGTAACATAAATTTTGAAATTTGTCTAGTAGTTGTTATTAAATAAACTGAGAGTAATAAGATTAAATCTGGATTATACTCACTTCAAACATTGTTGAAATTTCAACAAAAACATTTATTGAAAATTTGGGTATTCCAGGTGAACAAATAATCAATGTGGACCGAATAAACCATAATCATAATTAGTCAAACCATATTAAAATACCTTAGGCTTTTATGTTTTACAATTTAAGAATTTCTGAAAATAATTTGATTCTGTTATTAAATTTCAGTTTTCATCAGTTAAAAATAAATTGTTAATCATGGATGGATTCAATCGGCCAATTTAAAGCAAGGGCACCCAACCTTTTTGTAACATAACCCGTGCTACAACCAAGGGCATCCCCACATTGAGGCATGCCACAACTGTAGCCTCTGCCCCTCTCCTCCCTTATACCCTACCACCTTCACAATAATTATTTCTATGTAGTATACACGCTTGCTTTTTAATACTTTTCTCCTTTTGTATAAATTTCTCTTTCATCCCAGAAAGAGAATTGATTTTGTTTTAGACAACAAAATAAAAAAATTTAAAAACCTACAGGCTGGCCGTTTACCAATTCTGCACCCCCAGCATGCCACATGAACCTTGGGTTGGGCACCTCTGATTTAAAGCTTTTCAAGATAATAGTTAAACTTCAAAGTCAAAATGAAATTGACTAGACTTGAATCTGATGTTACTTTAGATATAGAAGATTCTCTTTACAGCTTTTACTTATTATTGTAATGTAGGATCATATAAGATAGATAATTGATGGTCTCTGACGTAAATCAGATTTTAAATTCTTTAATTAATCCTTAGCACTAGAAATCTTTCAGGTACTTTTATACCCCAAAATAATGATTTATTTCCTACTTTATGGTGACGGTTTACTTTAAATTAACTTTTAAATTGTATACAAGTATATTGATCCTTCACGTAAGTCTCAACATGTTAGTAAAAATTAAAAAATATGCTAAGTACCCAATTTAAGAAATTAAATTTAGAAATCTCCATTAGAATACAAATTGATGTGTATACAGGGTGTCACAGATAGCCTGTCCCCACTCTTTAAATTCAAGAATGTTTAGAATATCAAAATGAAATTTGGGGGATCCCAATGTGATAACCTGAAGTTAGTTTGTGGCATATTGCCGGCTTTGAAACCTACTGGAGTATTTCTCCAGAGATTCTAATTCAGGAATTTCCAGTGGGATGAAGTAATTTTTTTTGCGGATTCTGATAAGAAATAAAATTGTAAGGCATATTCATATCAGGTACTTTTTTGATCCAATGCGCCCCGAGGGTACTAATTGCATAAAAGCAAATACACGATTTTTATACAAAGTTCCAAATTTCTCTGTAAGAAAGCATTTTTTTTAGAAAACTATTCAAGTAAACATTGCAGAGAATTAAAATCACTTTGAAATGAGTCTATTTCCATTCTAGATAGGCAATAATAAATAAGAGAACAGCAAAAAGTGTTAAAAGTGAAAAAAAGAGTGTTTTGGACAAGCTTCCGGCTATTTGTTTTATTTATGTATTTTCATTATCCAATAATCATAACAAATACAAATAATAATTATAACCATCCTATAAATTTTTTTTTCAATAATACTTTTTTCAGGTTTCTTATTTAGTATTGTCACTCTAATACTTAGCATGCAAGAATGAAAGTAGACTCATTTCAAAGTGATTTTAATTCTCTACATTTGTTTGAATATTATTCTAAAAAAAAAAACTTCAGAGAAATTTGGAATTTGTTATAAAAATTGTTTTTTTTTCCGATTAGTGCCCTCCGGACACATCTAATCAAAAAAGTGCCTGATATGAATTCATTTCCTATAAGAATTTGTAAAAAAGAATTTAAGTCACTGGACGAATACTCCGGTAGGTTACAAAGTCGGGAATATGCCTCAAACTAATTTCACGTTACCCAATTAGGATTCCCCTAAATTTTATTCTGATATTGTTAACATTCTAGAATTTAAAAGGGGGAAGGATACGTTATCTATGACACCCTTTATATGGTTCAAGGTTCTCCAGGCGGTTATTCCCTTCCCTCTATTATGTGATGCTCATCAGCCTAATGGAGGCAGCTCATACTGACCGGGCATAGGAGTGATGACCTTGCTCTGTGTACTTTAATCCTTCCAGGATGTCAAATAGCTACCCATAGGTTTGATCCATGGATGGCCTGCTTGGGGGAAAGAAATATAGCCTGCTGACTCTGAATTGTCCTAATCCATGGAAATAGTCAGATTCATCATTGTCCTTGAACTGGATAGAGTTGGTGGGAAGAACACTGTTGAATTGCCCGCTAAGGGACCAATTGGAAGTTTACTATCCTTATCAACTCATATTTAAAGCAGACAGTATGGGTTATATATATTGATTATATATTTATATATATATATATATATATATATATATATATATATATATATATATATATATATATATATATATATATATATATATATATATATATAGCAATGATAAAATTAGTTGGAGTTGGAGTGTTAAGGTGTCATTAAATCATTTTTCAAATATTCCACGTTATTAAACCAGTCTGTCCATCTTTTTTTAGCAAAAATACCAAAAGCTCACAGATTCATATGTGAGAAGCAAGTTCTTTTGGGGTCTAAATGGTCCAACGCCCTAAAGCTGAATATTAATTATGCACGCCTGCGTGGAGTCCCAGAAGCTAGCAGACAACAAAGAGAAGTTGGATCCCTCTGTCGCAAATGCAGTAGAGAATCTGAAACACCAGCCCATGTTCTGAGAAAATGCCCCAACAACTCCCTCCTCATATCACGCCGGCACCATAGAGTCAAGCAAGAATTGATAAGGCTCCTTAGGAAAAAGGACTTCACCTGCTTCAACGAGGTATATTGTATTGATGCTGACGGATCCACGAGATAGATATTATTGTATTCTCCAAGACCGGAAAGACAGCACTGGTCATGGATCCGACAGTGAGGTTTAAAAGTAATGATTTTGATCAAGCAGGTCAGGTGGAAAGGGAAAAGAAGGAAATTGATGAGAAGTGCTTGCTTTTCCTAAAAGAGAAATTTCACAAGACCTTCGGAGAGGGAGAGTTCACCCTGAGAGGTCTCTGGTTTGGGTGTTGCAGAACAATCCCAAACAGAACCTAGGTTTTAGGAATAGAGATGGTGCGTTATTGGCTGAGTATATTATTCTTGGACTCCCTGGGGATTATTCACCACCTCTTGTATGGTGTTTAATGGAGTCGCTATTTGTTATTTATTTATCATGATTATTGTTTTTTTTTTTTTTCTTTAAGGTTATAGGTTGTCGTTGATATTTATCCATATCTTTTTATTTATTTATCATTTCTTGTACTAATTTTGATGCTTAGGTCTGTGTTTCTAAAATGTGAACATTTGATTAGTTTTTAAGTAATTTATTTTATTAGTTATTTATTATTTTTTTAATTTATAAAAAAAAAAAAAAAAGCGTTATTTCAAGTAATAGTTGAGGGTCATTGGAAAAGAGAAATAAGGGATAGATTAGAGAGTGATAGAATGTTTATATCAAACAAATGGAAAAAAAAGAAGAATATAATGTGGTGATGTAGCAATAAAAATAATTTATTAAGAGTTAAAATGAAAACTAAAATGTGATATATATATATATTAATTATATCTAGCATTAGATTGATGAGTATGCTGTTTGTGTAGCAACCCAATGTATTTGGGCAGCATTGCTGTAAATAAAGCATTTCTCTCTCTTTAATAAATTAATTTTTGTTTTAATGTAATTTCTTTTCCAATTTAAACCAACAACATTAATTTTTATTTACTAGATAAAAGTTAATATTTTAACAGTATATTTTATTTTGTATTTTACTCGGTTGAATAAAATTGAGTACCAATAAATTCATTAATTTATAATTTCAATGAAAATAAATTTCTTATTTATCTCTTTTATAATATGAGGGTGAATAAATGGTAATTATTTTTTATGGATTTATTGATTAATGTCGTACAGAAACCATACTTTCTGCATATCTCAATGTAGTTTCCTGCGTGATCTACATACTTTTGCCATCACCAATTTGGAAGCATAGATATTCCTTTTTCATAAATAGTTTGAGAGTGAATTGTTAGTTAATTGCACACATGTAATTTGCTAACAACTCAACTTCTTCATTGCTTTCAAATTGTTTTCTTCCTAGTGATTCTTTCCAGGGCACAAACAATAAATATTCACGGAGTGACAAGTCTGGACTATAAGGATGGTCTTTGAGGGTTTCCTACCCCATTTCTTCCTATTTATTCTTAGTCAAGATTGCAGTTCTCATCTCTCGGCCATTGTGATAGAGAAGGATGCCATCTCTTATGGGCTTACCTCGTCTTTTGTTTGAGTAGGCCATTTTTGCCAACTATAACAGCTGCCAATAGTAAGCCGCATTCACTGTCCGTTGATCTTGAAGAAAATCAGTGAGCAACATTCTCCTTTAAGGCATCTATTCACGGTCCTACCTGTTTGGACGACACTACCGTACACTGCACTACCGTTGGACTGTGAATGAGCGTGTAGGACTACATAGAGTTTGTAGGATGTTTGCAGGCTTCTCCGATCATTCTACATGCATTCCTAACATCCTTCTGCATTGGATCGCGAGTAGAGTTATCGTCCTACTGAAAAAATGCGAATTACACTTGTCTACTACTACTTATTATTGCGTCATTAATTGTTATTAATTTTTGTTGACTTTTATGCAGTGTTGCCAGGTTGGGATTTTCATCCCTAGATTTAGGCTGTTTTTTTTTTTTATTCTATGATTCTTTTTTTATGGTTAGAAAGTTTTGTTTTTTTGTATCTACTAGTAAATGCGTTCATCATTTTTATCTAATTTGAAACTAAAAAATAGAATGATTAGAAAAAAAATTGGTTTGAAATCACGTTTTCATTTGTTATTTTTTATTACTTTATTTTATATGTATTTCTCAAACATGAAGTGTAATAAGTTAATAAATAGATGTTCTTATGGCCAAATATTCCTTATTATAATGTCACTATGGCATTCTATTGTTGGGACTAAATTAAAATATTGAATAATATGATTAAACTTGAACCGCATCAATTTTAACTGATAATTTTGGATCCTATTTTTGATAATTAAATGTTCATCTCTAATTTATCTTGTTTGGTGTTGTTTTCCTTTAATTTTGATTAAGTTTGCTTGTAATCATTAATTTGCCCCAATCTTTCAACTAGTATAACTAATTGAAATTATATGGAATTAAAGTAATATAAAAATGTATAAATCTTGTAAATAAAAATGGATAACACAAATATAAACCTTAAGTATAATTTAATTATTTGTGAAAAACAAAAACAACTTTCCATTATCAAACTTTATTATCAAAAAACGTTTTTATAATATTGTCATCGACATTTCGAAGTCCTTCTTCATCCTCAGAATGCTTATTTTCTTTAAAAAACATAGTGCCCTCCCCATGTCCCTATATCCGTACAATTTTACTTTGTCCCATAATTATTTGTTATTAAAATTACTTGTTACATTATAGAATATTCTGTGGAGTGAGACTCTACTCTCATATCTCTGTCATATTGTACTATCACTGAAATAAACTTTGCACTAATTCATGCATTTATTGTCATATGCCTCCCCACCTATTTTCTTCACATTTACTATTATTATGTCTGTTTTACAAATTTTTGTAATTATTCTATTTTATATATTTAAATCAATGTAACTGTTTGTTAAATTTTAAATTATAAATTATTTTATATTTAGTTTATTTATTATGCCTGCATAATGGCTTTTTAAATTAACAGCATATGTCTTAAAATTAACTACATTATTTATGTTTTTTGTAATGTATGTATATTGCTTCCAATGTTTTTCTATTTCTTGTATTTTTTCAGTTTTTAATATTTTGGTATTATCAAAATTAAATTTATGGTTATTTAGTACATTGTGATGGGCCAAAGTAGTGATATTTTTATTTTTACTGTTTTTACAATTACTTATCAGGCGCAGGAAAGCGACGGCCAGGCTATCGCCTAGCTGCCAGGCTGCAATCAGCCACTGGTCCTCCAGGTTGGAGAAACACTTACACTAACTTACAGTACTTAATTCACAACACCCTTCTCTACAAACAAAGGTCACGTACAGTACACTCCCCAGTGTCACCTCCCCTGGGTATCTGCCCTGGATGGGGGAGTGCGTCAGGGCACTCTGAGGAGCCAGTCCCCACCTGACTCGTGGGCAGCGGGCTCCCTCAAACTAAATAATCAGGAAACCTCTACAAAGCATTGAAGCCGGACTGATTTTCAGGAATAGACCAAGGAACCGCAATAATGACATACGACTTGCCTCTTGGAACATTTTATCTTTGTATAGACTAGGACACATTTTATCTTTGTAGGACACTCCTTACAGAAATTGACAAATATCAAGCTGACATTGCAACAATCCTGGAAGTTCGCTGGCTTGGATGTGGTTCGCTTGAAAAGAGACACTTCACTCTATGCAACAGCTGCCATGAGAAACACCACATGTTTGGTACAGGAGTTGTGGTCAGAGGAAGAGCACAACACCTTGTCCTGAAGTTTTAGCCTATCTCCCCTCACTTATGTTATCTGCTTATCATGGGAAAGTTCTTCAATTTTCTCACATAAACTGCCACGTTCCAACAGAAGCTGCATCAGACGAGAATAAGGATAGGTTCTATGATACAATAGGAGATGCCTTATATTAGGAGAGCGATATCAAGATTGCCCTAGGAGACCTCAATGCCCAAATTGGCCAAGAACGTATATATCGTCCAACAATAGGAGCCTTTAGAATACGAATGAGAATGGATGAAGGTTCATCGACTACTCTGTAGCACATCATTTGGCCATCGGTAGTACATTATTTCCTGAGAAGAAAATCCATAGAGCCACCTGGAGATCTCCAACTGCAGCTGTTACTAACTAAATCGACCACATTTTGATAAGCTCACGTCATAAATCCAATCTTATTCGTGTTAGAGTTTACAGGGGAGCTAATGTGGATTCAGATCATCTCTTGAGCATCGCCAGGATCCGTTCACGGATATCAATGAAGAGAAATATAACAGGTCTGGTCCCACAGAAATATGATGTATCGAAGCTGAAGAACAATGCACTGATTGCAGAATACCGACAGCAATTAGAAGACAAGCCGGTAGAAGAACTGAAAGGGAGAGCTGATACATTGGATGACCATTGGGCAGGAATAGCTGAGGCTCTCAAACAATGAGCCTAGGGGACGCTCGAACCTCAACCGAGAAATGCTAGATCCTTGTGGTTTGATAATGAATGCTTAGCTTCCACAAACAGGAAGATGATCCAGGAACACACCAGGTGATCCCAAGAGAAATACAGAAACAGAACAAAAGAATATACACTGTAGAAAGAAGAGAACATGGGAGGATGTTGAGAGCCACAGAATCCCCCCTCCCCCCCCCCATGAAAGTCGGCTTTTCTTCCAGAATGTAAACAAAGAGAGATCTGTCTTCATACCAAGATTAATCTCATGCAAAGACATAGATGGAAACCTATTAATTGTGAAGCAAGATATCCTGTTGAGATGGAGGAGGCACTTCAAGAACACCCTTTACAAACAGGATATAGTAGAGGGACCCATTTCAGGTTTCGAGGGCTGAAGACTTTTCAAATGACTCGGAGCCACTGGATGAGGAAGTAATTGAGGTGCTGCGATATTGAGGTGAGATACTCTTGAAGGAGCTTCACAATCTCATCCTTACAATGTGGAAGAAGAAAGATTACCTGAAGCTTGGAGACGAGGTGTTATTTGTTCACTTCATAAGAAAGGCGACCAAATGGAGTGTGACAATTATCAAGGTATCGTTCTTCTATCAAGTGCCTACAAGGTGTTGTCAAACATACTTTTTGAGTGATTTGCTCCTTACGCTGAAAGAGAGATAGGGGTGTATCCAAGTTCAGGGAGAGGGGAGGTAGACCAGATTTTCTCCTTGAGAATGATACAAAATGGTTACTCATCACCTTTTCCTCGACTTTAAATCTGCATACAACAGCATAACCCAACCAGAGCTCTATCAGGCTTTAGAAGAAATGAATATTCCCAAGAAGTTGATGCAGATGACTATGCTGGATCTAAACAGTGTAGTTCTCATTGGAGCTGACCTTTCCGAACCTATAATGACTTACTGTAGTATAAGACAGGGATACGCCCTGGCATACCTCCTTTTTAATTTTGCGATGGAGCGAGCAGTGCCCAATCAGCTATTCAAACATGGGTCCCACTGTTCAATAGTACGGTTCAGCTGTTGGGGTATGCCGACAACTTCGTCATTGCTGCCAAATCAGAGCGTGCCCTCAGAGAAGGATTCCTTGCCCTGGAGGAAGAAGCTAGAAAAGTTGGCCTAGCTATCAACGAACCATTTGAGAATAGGAGGAGCAGGGCAGGGGCTGGATTGTTTGGAGTAGGACTCTACAGTTTTGAGACTGTGCAAAGCTTTGTATACCTGAGTTCAGAGGTGATTGCCCAAAACAAAGTCTCTGTGGAAATCAACAGGAGGATAGCTGCTGCCAACCGGAGCTACTTTGGTCTGGCCAAACATTTCAGGAGCAGGTGCTTCTCAAACAGAACCAAGCCTTTATAAGACCTTGGTACGCCCAATTCTCACATATACGTCAGAGGCGTGGGCCTTCATCAGGGCTACCAGGCTTTTGGTATTTGAAAGAAAAATATTAAGAAGAATTTTCGGCCCGGTTCGAGAGAAGAATGAATATGGAGATTCCTGGGCTGTATGATGACGTTGATGTTGTCAAGTTCATCAAGCTCGGGAGACTTCGATGGGCAGGCCATGTGGTGATGATGGGAGATGGCGAGATATCCAAGAATACATATTACAGATGAGCTCCATGGCAAGCGAAGAGTGGGTCGTCCAAATGTAAGATATTGCTACAGACCGAGCCAAATGTTGGAGGCTTTTGGAGGAGGCCTAGACTTGGTGACGGGTTGTCGCACCACTCATGTGATGACAATTACTTATGTGCTGCTTAATTCTGGTATATAACTTTTTAGATGTTTCTCCTAAGTACCTCATCCCGCAATTGACACAATTGCATAATAGATAGTTGTAAAATAGATTGCTACAATCTATTTTATACACTACATTCTTTCTGTCTATCATTTTATTTTATCCTTCATTTTGCTTAAATGTTTATCTAGTTTGTTTCCATTGTATGTTCCTAGTTGTAAGTTTATATGGTCATATTCCACCAATGTCATTTTTTTTTTCAGTTAGTTCTGGCATATAATTCATTTTATAGAATTTCATTAAATTTTTCTCTTTATTGCCTATATGTTTAATTATTTTCATTTTAGTTCTTATTTCATCTTTGCCATTTTTATTATCGACGCTGCCCATATCATTATTGTGATTGTTATTATCCCATATTTTATTTATTATTTTTTTAGGATAAAAATTCTCTTCCAACATTTCATAAATTATTGCTTTTATCTTTCTTATATGATTTTTATCTGTTAGTTCTTTAGCTCTTTTTATTTATTTTGGCCGAGGCTCAACGTTGCCAACCATTTAATAAGAAGAGGTAAAGAACTAACTGATTAAGATATAAGAGAGATAAAAGCAATAATTTATGAAATGTCGGGAGAGAATTTTTATCCTAAAAAAATAATAAATAAAATATGGTATAATAACTATTAAAATGACAGTAACGATACGAGTAGTATTGATAATAAAAATGGCAGATGAAATAAGAACTAAAACAAAAATAATTAAACAGATAAGCAATAAAGAGAAAAAACAAACAAAAAAAACAGACAACTAGTACCGAATACTATATAGTCAATGATAATCAAGATAAAAATAATAAAAAGGATGTTAGTCAAAATAATAATGAGCCTAAAAAGAAGGATATAAACAAAATGAAATTCTATAAAATGAATTATATACCAGAACTAACTGAAAAAACAAAAAAGACATTGGTAGAGTATGACCATACAAACTTACAACTAGAAACATACTATTGAAACAAATTAGAAAAACATTTAAACAAAATGAAGAATAAAATAAAAATGGTAGACAGAAAGAATGTAGTGTATAAAATAGATTGCTGCAATTGCGATTTAGGAGAAACATCTAAAAAGTTGCATACCAGAATTAAACAGCACATAAGTAATGGTAAAAACAGTAAAAATAAAAATATCACTGCTTTGGCCCTTCACAATGTTTTAAGGAACCATAAATTTAATTTTGATAATGCCAAAATATTAGGAACTGAAAAAAATACAAGAAATAGAAAAACAATGGAAGCAATATACATTATTACAAAAAACATAAATAATGTAGTTAATTTTAAGATATATGCTGTTAATTTAAAAAGCCATTATACAGGCATAATAAATAAACTAAATATAAAATAATTTATAATTTAAAATTTAACAAATAGTTACATTGATTTAAATATATAAAATAGAATAATTACAAAAACTTGTAAAACAAACATAATAATAGTAAGTGTAAAGAAAATAGGTGGGGAGGCATATGACAATAAATATATGGATTAGTGCAAAGTTCATTTCTGTAATAGTACAATGTGACAGAGATTTGAGAGTAGAGTCTCACTCCACAGAATATTCTATAATGTAACAAGTAATTATGGGACAAAGTAAAATTATACGGATGTAGGGACATGGGGAGGGCTCTGTGTTTTTTAAAGAAAATAAGCATCCTGGAGATGAAGAAGGACTTCGAAACGTCGATGACAATATTATAAAAACGTTTTTTTTAGATATTAAAGTTTGATAATGGAAAGTTGTTTTTGTTTTTCACAAATAATTAAATCATAATATATTGATTTAATAATAATATATATCATAAAAATAATTTGAAATTACTTATTAAACCTGAAGTACATATTTTCATCATTCATCCTTATACTGAAGGTATGATTTTGTTATCCATTATTAAATTATTTTTATAATCCTTCCTATCTATTTCATTTAGCATTTTCAAATCACTGTACTTTATTTGGTTAATATACATTTTTTTTGCCCAAACTTTCTTTTTCCTTTTTTCCAATAATGCCATAGCAAGACAAATTGCTGTCATTTTTCTATTTTTTAAAACAGTGATGGGCGATAATAACAGGTAAGTATAGCTCATTGGATCCCTTGTAGGATTGTTGGTGGACGAATATATCCAACAGCAGCTCTAAAACTTTGAACCGTGAATGGGTAGCTATAGGAAAAACAAATCATTGCAAGGACTTTCTTGGAGATAAGTTTTTGCCTTTCCTGGGAAGCCTTCATCCTTTCACCACTCCTTACTTGCCATCTTTGTCTCAGGAATTTACTTTTCTCTCCGTGTCTATTTTTTTTTCGCAGTCTTGTAAGAATCAGTTGAAGGACAATGATTCGAAAGCAATGAAAAATTCGAGGAGCATGTATGCAATTGGAAGCTTCCAAATTTGTGGCAAAAGTGTGTAGACCATCTAGGAGACTACATTACTGAAAGCTGAAAGCAGGAGAAATGCTGAAAGTATGGTTTGTGTATAACATTAATCAATCAATAAATGCATAAAAAATAATTACTGTTTATATTTGATTAACCCTAATAGTTGATTAACCGTAATATTTGGTAATTGGAATGCATGAACTCCTCTCTGACAGATGCTGTGAGAACAGCATATCTGCACAGTAACAAAATATGCAACACAATTCCAACAGGAATGTTTCATGGTGGAACAGTGAATTAAGCAAGCAACGAATGCACACTAGGCAGTTGTTTAATGCTGCTAAGAGAAATTTAAAATGGGAAGCCTATAAAGTAGAATAATACCACAAATTAGTAAGGAAAACCAAAAGACAAGCTTGGAGGAAGTTCGCTCCAATTTGATATTTTTGGTTGACAAAGTTTGATATTTAATAGGACCTTGGGTATAAAGGATATTAAAATTGCTTATAATTGAATTGATTAATGTTTTTAAATCATGTTATAGTTGTGAAGCTTGAAAACGGTTTTATTTTACACCATTATAATAAAAATATGACAAAATATAAATTTTTTAAAACTTGAAGATCAATAAGTAAGTCTATATCTTCAACATATGAGTATATAAATACAACTTTTTTTTTTCATATTATTACTGTGCTGTATTTATTTATATTTATTTAGAAACTGCACTTTATTAATGCTCATCTTATTTTGCCAATATCTTAGTATATTTCTTCTTTATTTTAATCTAGTTTTTTTATTTTAAGAACATTTTGATACGAATTTTTTTCTCCCTCTTTTAATTTCTAAATTTTCTAAAGGTTATTATAAAATTTTTTGAAACATTGATTACTGAACAACTCAAATTAGATCTCAGTGAGTTGCGGATTTGTGATGAAAAATAGAAAGGTAAAAAACATTTACATTTTATCATGCTATAAGAAAAAGATGCCTTAGAAATAAGAATATGTTGATCATTTTTTAATGTTATAATCCTAAAAAAATTTCAAACATTCAAAATGCCAACAATTGGATTGATAACAATAACAAGTCAAAAATTTCCATTTTTGAGAAATAAAAATCAACTTTCTGCAACGTTGTAAGTGAGGGCCACTATACGGAAGAAAAACAAAACAAAAAAAACTAATATCCGTCACTGTTGTTAAACAAATAGGAGCACTAATTTAAAATCACAATTTTTTCTTTTTTGATTTTATAGTCAGCTTTTCCATTGGTTTTGAATATTATGATAACTTTGATTTTCTTCAAACGATTTGTTGCAAAATTGAGCACATCTACGTAAAAATTATTGGATATTTTTTAAAACTTATTTCTCTATTGTTAATCATTTGGTATGACTCATTATTAAAATTAAGAACTATTACTGTTATTAAAAGCTATTTTAGATCCTCTTATATTGGAACTCATTGGAATTTCATTAAATTTTTTTTCTTCTGATGTGTAATAATTTAGTTAAATACCTATGTCCATTCATACAATTCTTAAACAAATTATAACATATTTTTAAACATTTTATTATTTTTTAAAATTATTATTTATTTTGTTATCTTTGTACTTAATGTAGTTAAAATTTATTTATTCAATTTTGACATGTTTGGAATCCTTTTTTTTTTCAATTTTATAAGGTGCTTTTTGGTTTTATTTATGGATAATGTATTTTCAGGATTTAATAGGTGTAGGATGGTGCAAAATGATCATTGTAGCATTTCAAATCCTAATCTTTCCTCTTATCCAATGGTGATGTCCGAACATGAATTGGAAGATAAGCCAGCTGATAAAGTAATCATTACAAATATTTAATTTTTTAAATATATTTTTAGTCGTTATTTGAAACTTTTACAGTTTTTAGTATAAATAAATATGAAGGGTAGAGGGAAAAAACGGGAAAATTAAAAAAAAAATTATTTATTAATATTTTTTCAAATACCGTTAAATGTTAATTGAATTGAAGTTGAAGATATGAAGTCATTTAGTGATTTTAATTGTTTTATGTTCAGCTTGGTGGTTTGTGCCAATTTCTATGAACCACAGACAGCGGTAAGCAAAACATGCGCCATATCGAGCCAAAATAATATTTTTATAAAGAAAAAATATTACAACTAATTGTATCTGTACAAAATAATATTATTTGTTGTCCAACATATCTGCTCTGTTAAGGTGAATGAACTTGCATGATTGATCATTTTTTAACCCACTTGTTGATTTTAAAATTACTATAAGAACAGTAGTTTAATATTTATCCCACTCATTCACGGTGCTTGGCAAAGATTGGGGGTATAAATCATAATGGCCCATGCTATAAGTCGTTGCTCTACTTATTCCAAGAGCTGGTGCAAAATTTGTGTCCTATTTGAAAAAACTTTTATTCATACATCCACCCTCAGCATTAAATTGTATGTCTGCTAACTCAAAGCGACGCATTTCGTGATGGTGATCATCGAAAGAGGGTGACAAATAAGTAAAAATTGTGTTATTTGAAAATTTATTTCAAGCACACAAGAAACTGCAAACCCCCTAAATGCCAAAAAACTTTGTCTACCGAATTTAGGAAGGGCACCGCACCAACAGACGAAATTCAAAATCCATGTTTGTTTTCTGTTCAATAGTGTACTTTTTGAGAATGATTTGTTTCAGCACACATGAAACTACACACCTCTCAGATGCCAGAAAACTTTGTCTCCCAAAATTAGGAGGTTACGTTGCACTGGCAGACAATATTCAAAACCATGTTTTTTCTGTACGACAGTGTAGCTTTTGAAGACGATCTGTTTCATGCAAACATGAAAGTAGACATCGACCAGGTGCCAAAAAACTTTGTATGCCAAAATTAGGAGGTGGCATTTTTTTTTGTCTAATAGTGCACTTTAGATGATTTGTTTCACGCATTTATGAAAATATACACCCTCAAGATGATAAAAAACTTTGTCTGCCAAAGTTAGAAGAGGATGCCACATAGGCAGATAAAATTAGGAATCCTGTTTTTTTCGTCCAACAATGCACTTATCGAAGATGATTTTTTCCGTTTACATGATACCATATACCCTTTACAATCCCAAAAATGTGACTGACAGGGTCCCAGACAATAGATAATGCTAGTTAAAATTTATTTTAAATAAATAATATAAATGTGGATATTATTTTGATAGTTACAGAAAAGATTAATAGAATAAAAAATAATCTTTTAAAAATGCTTTATTTGACAAAAGGTTTTGAGTTTTGTATTTTTCACATTCTTATATCTTACGAACAAAGATTTTTAGATTGTAAGAGGTAATTAGTATTTTGTATACATGGAAAAATCATCTTTGAAAAGTGTATTGTTGGACAAAACCTGGAATTTCAACTTTTGTCTACCAACACTCCGTCCATTTTTGGCAGACAAAGTTATCTGGCATCTGAGGGATGTGTAGTTTCATGTGTGCTTTAAACAAATCATCTTCCAAAAGTGCACTGTTTGATGAGGAAAAATTGTTAATTTTGAATTTTGTCTCCCTGGATGACGCCCTCACTTAAATTCGGTGGACAAAGGCATCTAGGGAGTGTGAAGTTTCTTGTGTGATTTTTATAAATGTTACCTCATCCATTAATTTGAAAACCCAAAAAGTTGGTAAATTTCAGACTTGAGAACTTACTTTGAATAGAGGAAATTTTAGTCAAATATTTTACTGAATGAATTATTAACATTTAAATTAATACTAATAACTTTTGGATTAAGACATTGGGATTGTATTCATACAATGATGTATTTGAATAGAAACAAAATTATTGTTGTCTAGTGTCAACATTCGCATCAGGTAAGTGAAAAATTCAAATCCAAAAGAGTTGGATAAAATTGCAATATTTCATAATATAGTTGGGGAAATTTAAATATTTATTATAGTTGGATAATCCAGTCAAAATTGTTGAGAAATTTGATATTTTGCCCCTCCAATAAATTGTATAAGCAACTTCTCTGCTTCCAGCTTATATAATTAAATAATAATTTTCATTTGTATGTAGCATAACTGTATTTTAATATGTGTTTCAATTACGTAAATAATGATAAAATATTATGGAGATTCACTTTTAATCAGAATACTACAAGTAACTATTGTATTAATATACTTATAATAGATTTTATAAAAATTAATAGATTTTCTTTAAAAAATAAAAATTGTAAGGGCGCCAAGCTGAAAGTTGCATTGGTGTTCTGAGACCCCTAGGTCTAGGATGCCCAAGCACTGGCCATAGACACAGCTTTTATTTTGTCACTGAGTTTGGATTAAGGCTCACTCTACCTTAAGAGAGAAATATATGATCATAAAAGGGTTAATACAACTTCTCTAAATAGTAAAATAATCCAATAAAAACTGGCACATTCAATGAGTTCAGATAATATCTATTATTCTATTAAAATTTATTTAACAATGCATTAGTTCATATGATAAATGATGCATTTGATGATATTTATATATGATCATATTTATGCATTTGATATTTATCATATGATACATTTGTTCGTATGATAAATTGTTTTTGATAGCACTGTTGTTTTTTATTTTGTACTAAAATTTAATTTGAATGTACCTTTTTTTTTTAAATTATTTTATTATTTTAGAGAAGTTGGATTAACTCTTTTTATCATCATATATTTCTCCTTTAGCATTTGTCTCTTTATTTATATATTTTCTATTATTGTAATCTATTTTTAAGCAGTAGTAGAAAATAAAAATATGATATCTTTGTAGTGAAATTCCTTTAATTTTTAACTTTTAAATGATGGTGTTATTCATTTTCAGAATATAATAATGGCCAATTTTGACCAGCTACCATTAGAAGTAAAAGAAGTCATATTTCTATACCTCAGCCCAAGGGATCTTAAGCAGTGCAGTTTGGTTTGTGCAAAATGGCATGAAATCGTGAACTCAAATAGGGTATGGTTGAAGATTTGTGAGGTGGAGGCATTATCTAAAAAGAAATTTTTGGAAGACAGCTGTAGCATGATAGAGAATCCAATGAAGCATTATTCCTACAATGATGAAAAACTAGCACCAAGTCATTGGAGATCTCATTTCAATCGATACAGATTCGTACAGAAAAATTGGGAAAATGGATATTATGTAATTTACAAACTCCCATTAAAACCTATTCACATTAATGAACATTGCATAGTAGAACACGTAGGTTCTGAGCTGATTATATACTCCATTCATGGACTGGTTAAAAGGTTTTGTTCTGTTGATCTTGCTTCACCAGAATCAAAAATTGACACTATAATTTATAAAAACGATTATTTAGTTTATACCCAGAACAGGAATGTGGTTTGTCTAAAAAAAGATAGAGACTCTTTTAGGAAGGTGATTCAGGTGGTTCTCGAGACTGGAAATTGTAACCAACCTAGGAATAATTGCATCAAATCACAGTTTACGATAAGAATTTCTGAAAAGTTTATCATTATACAAGATCCCCTGAATCCTTGCATGCTTTGCTTCTTTGAAACAAATGATGGTTCCATCAGGAGACAGATTGATCTTCATAAGGCTTTAGGCAATCAAAGTCTGTTTTGTACCTGTCTTGAAGTTCTTGGAGATATAGTTTTCCTGGGATATAGAATGGGTTCAAGATCTTATATTGCTCAGTATGATTATGGTAAAGATGTTTGGGAAGGACCAGTCCTGGTTATACCAAGCAGAGCCGTAGAATTGTATGTTTCCCAAAAGATTGTTTGTGCAAAACTATGTGCTGAAAATCGTGATCAACATTTCAGCCAAATTAGCCATCTTTATGTTTGGTTACGTGAATCACGGTATAAACTTGGCGAATATTGCGCCAATAAGCATGTTCCTGTAGTATTGACTGAAAATGATATCTTGGTTTATTTATTCAGAGATGAAATAACTGTGAGAAAACTAGAAGGATCCTATGAAATGAGTTTTTCTGTTAGCCCTAACGTGATGAACATTTGTATGGTATGGGATAAGTTCTTGGTTCTGCATGATGAGAAAGGAGTGTCAGTCTGGGATTCTACAACTGGACAAAAGATAGTTAGTCCACTTCGGAGTGAGTCATGTATTACTGTTTGTGCATCAGATACTAACATTCTCCTAAGATGTGAGGATGATAGGTTCCTAGTTGTTAGTTACTGGTAGAGTTACAAGTAATTACCTCAAACACTTCATTAACTGTTATGGGTATAACAAAAGATCAACAATGTTTTTTTTTATTATGTTGATTACGTTTAACTTGACATGCTGGAAATCATTCGGCAATGTTCATGAAACATAAAATCATTGTAAATTTTGACTGTGATCAAGAATGAAACTAAGATAGGTGTGTTGCTGGCTTGCGCACTTCATTAAGATTGTAATTATCAGCAGTTTCGAAATAAATACTGCTTTTCTGCATTAATTTTGACATTTACTTGTTGTAAATTTGTATAATAATGTTTATTAATGCTTATCCCCAGTGAAATATATTACATATTATAATTTTTATATAAGGAGGAATATTTTATATTTCCAGATCCATCCATTAAACATATTCATTATTCGATCTGAAATGGATTAAATGGTTGTGATGTTAGTTTTATAATTTTGTAGATAATATATCCCCTTATAAGCGATCACTGGCACTCGGAAAAAGTACATTTAACTAAAAACAGAATGGAGATTGATTGACAGCTTAGACATCACTCCAACTGATTCATGTAGGAAAAAAAGAAAGGGAAGTTTGGATGCTGTTTTATTGTTTGTTTAATATTCTATTTCACTATTTAAACAATCACACAACAATTAACAGGCAACTTTCATTTGTAATTTTTTGGAATACAAATGTAATCATTATAATTATTATGACATCAATATAATTATTTTATACTGATTAATTATTGGAGTTTAATTTTTTCTTCGTCATTATTGACTTGTTCATTTGTTGTAATATTTACTTATTTATTTTTTATTTGCTTATGTAGTACTCATTTACTATGCTTATACAAATAATTCTTATGAGAACATGGTGTTTTTCTAGACAAAAATGGTATCTTTTATTTAAAACAAGTTTTATAAAAATGGATGTCTATTAGTAGTTATTTTCAAGTGCAAATTTATACAATTTAAGGATAGAAATTTTCACTATTCTAAATAAGTATTATGATACATTTTTTTTTGGCTGTTGGAATTAGTTATGTTGTTTCTACTTTATTACATTTTCACCATTCTGAATTGAGTATCTAGATATGTTTTGTTCTTTTAGTGGATGGAATTAGTAGATGTCTGTTGCCCTTCTCAGCAATTACTTTACATTCTAATGTTAAAAAGAATATAGACCAGGTAACGGTCACATATAGATGGTCATAGCTATGTCCTAACATGGTTTTTGAAGTTGTGACTATTGATCTGTGGTATATATCTTTTTACCTAAGAACCTAATATTTTCTTAAATCCAGTGATAATTTTTCTTATATTGACAAAAATCTTACGTAAAAATGATAAAATAATAAAATTATATAAATAAAATTTTTTTTTTTTAAATAACTGCTAATAGACTGCAACCTTTATAATAGCAATGTAATGTAAATATGGAATGACTATTTGATAATTTAATGTAGCTAATTATTTAATAGTTATTTAGTATTTTTTAATACTTTGGTTATTCTTTCGTGTGGGTACAAATCACACCTCTTTTCATTTGATTTATTGATCATGAGTAAGTGTTATTTATACCCTGAAAGTACTCCTGATTCAAAGTGGCCACCCATTATTAGATATTGAGAAAAGTGTTTTTGAAAAGATATCTGGATCAGTAAAGAAACATAAAAGACTACCTTCAATAAACTGCAGGAAGGCCTGTTTCTGAAGGACTCAGATGTATCCCATCTTTCAGTTCCTTGAAAAGCAATCTTTATCCAATGTGGGGATAAGCTCCTTCCTTTCCAAAGCAGAAAAAAAAAAATGTCTACACCAGAAAACTCTGATTTTATTTTCATATTTAAAATTATAAGTTTATATATGGAATAATATGCTGGAGCATAACACTTACATGATTAAGCATTAATATTTTTCACTTTTCTTCATTTATGATCTTATTTCTTGACTAAATATTTTAAATAAAAGGAATTTTATTGTGTACTGGTGTATTCGGACTGTGACAGCATAAAATGTTGGGGCCTGCAAACAAAAACAAAAGTTAAAAAAAAAAAACTCATAATTTTCAAACAAATTGATAAATTTGTTATAAAAAAAATAAAATTGTAATGTAATAGATATAATGTGATCTGATACAGTGTGATGTAATAGGAATGTGCTTTGGATGTATTGTTAAGTGATTGAAGGAGGATAAAAATAACAGGGCTTAAACTTTTATGTTACTGAGGTAAATATTTGTAAGCAATATTATTTAATACTTACCAAATAAATTAGTTTTTAAAATATCTTGTTAGGTTTTGCAGAATTTATATCTAATATTTCAAGTTAATTTTAAAATAATTTTTATACATGAAAAAATATAATATGAAAACTAATCAAATACTATTTTATATGAGAGTCCATTATATGTTAAAGAAAAGTGAGAAAGAAAAAAAGTTTGTATATATGTACTCGTTTGGAGTATATATACATTAAAAAAAATATATATATATAGGACATATTTTTCCATATGTTGAACATATTTTAGTATTCATGTTAATAAGTATTGAAAAGCAATTACTTCTGGTCAGTAGAATTGCACTATTTCTCTTTTATAGAGATGAAATAACCACTCTTACTTAGACATTATTATTACGATTGATTGTATGATTTTGTAATACAATTAATTTATATAATTAGCCTTGTGTTTATTTAAATTCCTACTCCTCCTTAATGAATCTATCTTTAGAAGGAAATTTCAGAATTTATTATTGAGATAGAATCTGTAATCACTCAGCTCGTATTTATGGTTATAAAAACAAATTAATCATTAAGAAGAAAAGAAGGTTTTGTTAACTCTGGGGAAGGAAAAAGTCATGCGCCTCTTGTATTTAACTGCAAGCTTAACAGAGACATCATACAATCCCATAGTCAAACTAAGTAATAACGAAGAAAAATGCAGAGAACTGTCAATGTAAAAGGGATGAGGAGCCTGTATGATTTGATAATAATTCAGTTATTGGATTGAAACAGTGAGATGGGAAATTTTGAAATATTTCTTCCAGAGAAGAGTCAAGTATAATTCTGAAAATCTTAACAGGAATAGAATTAGTTGGAGTATAGCTGCAGTTAGGATTGTTAAAAAGATTTCATGAAATAATTCGGTAGCATGGGTTCATGGAATCTATACCTGTTCTTTTTTACCTCTTAAACTATTATTTTATTTTTCTTTTTCTTTTTTTTTGTGTTACTTAGAAAATAACATTATTACCAATTTTTGTCAGAAATTTATTTTAAAAGTGCTCAGGGAGACAAAATTATCATTTCTGAATTGTTAAAAATGCTTATCTCCATTGTTTATCTCTATTTGTTTTAAAAAATTATGAAAGTAAAGATAAAGTGTAAGTAATATTTTATTTACCACTCTGTATTTCCTTATATTTATCATTTCTTTTATTTATGAACATTAAATGAGTTTGGATCTTATAGGTTATATTAACAGCCTAAGTCTTAAAAATAACAGTAAGAACATCCTCTTTGGATTCCACTTCGTGCTCCTTCGAATTTTTCACTTGGGATTGGGAGGGTTAACCATAATCAACAGATCCTTCCTTATTTATTTTTCTTTTGAATATTCTATTAATTTTTTAAATATATGCCTAGTGTGCCAGAAAAGGGACCTACTTATGTGCAAAAATTATAGAGACATATCATACCTCCTATTATCTAAAAGATTCTTTCGTTTGCTCTCTTTAATAGGGTCTTACCTTATGAAAAATACCAAAACTGAGAAAATACCAATTTCAAATTCATAAATCAATCCCAAGCCAGATTTTCATTTAAGATTTTATATAGATAAGGGAAAAGAACGTCAAATATAAAACAAATCATCCTAGTATAGCTAGTTAAATGGGAAGAAGAAAAGTTCTAATCATGTGTGACTGGAATAAGCTCTTGTGATGTAATGGAAGAGATCATTCCACTGATACATAATTGAAACAAATCATGCATTTATTGACCCCCAACAAACATCACTCTTTAAATAGGGGAGAAGTATAAATAATTTCAGAAACAAAAATACCCGATAAGATGGAGGATGGCTTGAAGCGGCTAAAATGTATTTATTATTATGAGATTATTAAAAATTGTGACAGCACTTTGAATATTTGTAAGAAACCAGTATAGCTTTATTCTTAAAACTATTGGTAGTAATAATTTATCAATGGCCTCTGAAGTGGGAATATATTAGGTTTGTTCTTACGCTTGGCTCCCAACACTCTGGACTTCAAAAAATTCTAATTATCGAGTGGCATTTATGGAAACTCAACCAATAAAAACTCTATCCTTAATATTTTATTTTAAATAGTTTAATAGGGCTTAGAAAATGAAAAAATCTTTTTTAGACTCAAGTGAGATCTTAAAAAAAATTTGTCTCTTTTTATATATTATGAAGCTTCATTCATCCAAAGAAAGCAAAAATCTATAAGATTATTAGGGTAAAAAAAAAAAAAATTGGAATGCTTTATATTAGGAATACTTTGAAAAACAGAGTTTATTGAATTAAAATAAAAATGTAACAGAAAAAATACATTAAGCAATCAATGTCAGTAATTGAAAAAAATGTAACTGTAATTTTAAAGAAATTAATTATGATTAAGGAACATGTAGATTAATAAATGCATGTAGTATGTCTTGATTATTATACTACATTTAAATGTTATTTTGAAAACAAGTTGTGGATGTAGAAACATTAGCATGCATATAATGTAAAAGGAAGTCTGCAATTAGATCTGTCATTTATCCAAAACTAAACAGGAGACCTGTTAAACTTTAAAACTCTCATAGCTCATGTTTCAATAATGATTACTATGTGCGAAGGAATCTGCAGGACAACAAAATTAAGAAAAATGGACCTACTTGTGGATATAGCCTTTAATATCTTCAAACTTAAATAAGTTGTTGGAACAGTGAAGGAAGCAATATCCTTCAATTTTTTTAATGAAGAAATTCATTGACCAACTGGTTGGACGCATTCTGCTGAGAAGACAGGACTGCATCACTAATGGTGTGAATGGTTTGGAAGTATGACGGTTTCTGAATCACTAAGTAAAAAGAAAGTGCTTTCCATTTTCCATACAGGTCATCCTTTTGAAATTTCATGGTTGCTAAAGATGTTGGGCAATCAACAGATATCACTTGCCAAATAATCAGTTAATAAAAGATTTACCTTAGAATACAAACAATTTCTTGGCTAAAGAAAAAGTAGTTGGTTGAAGTTGCAGAATATTTGGGATCCCGCAGGGGGCAATAAATTAACGATATTTCTGCCATTTATCCAACAGCCAAGAAATAATATCCACAATCCCTGAGTGAAGAAGATACATGTCTGGTTGACGCATGAATTTGTTTGCTAACAAAAAAACACTACCTGAACTTATTCTTAATTTTTTGCTTGTCTAGTTATTGGAAGAAACCTTCATTTTAAAAAATATGTGATATAAATATTTTTATTACTCTGAGTTCTGTAAAGTAAAGTAAAAGAGCTCATTTTCCGATGATTATTGTATACTCTATTCTCTTGTCAGATGACTTATATTCAAAGATACAGTAAAAAGTGGTATAATTAATTACTATATATACTATGTAATAGACCACATTAAGAATTACTAAAATACATGCAGAAATATTATCATACAATAAAAAAAAAGACCATAACTCAGATAAAATATAGGTAATCAAACAGAACATGGTTACATAAAACAATAATTGAAACAACCTATTATTTTACTGACCTTAAGGATGAAGGAAAGCTTTGTGTGATTGTAGATTAACCTAATGGTGACTGCATTGACTGATATAAAACATACCACAAGAAAATGGTAGTTAGCTAAAGACAGAACACCTCCTATTAATGAACTTATAGGCCGATTAACTGACCCAGGAAAATCTGGATCCTTTTTGAACCTTTTCAAATTAGTTTTGTTTATTTCATGTTAATGATTGTTCTTTTATATTTTATTTTACTTATGCTTTCCTTTTATAACATACCTGTGTTTTTTTATATTCTATTTTATAATCGTTACACAAAACAAAAATCATGTAAACAAATATTACTTACATGGGCCAAGCAAACAAACTATCAATAAATGGTTCTTTATGAATTCACCATTAATGAAAAAGTATATTTTGACTACATATATACAAATATATAAACATATACAAGCACAAGTACATATAAACAAACCTACTGTTCTTTCTGTAAAAAAAAAACCAAAAACAATATTAATCTTTTAAACATAAAAAAGAACAGATATCTTAAAATTATAAATAATTATTTTTTTTCTTTGGGTTTCATTTTGAAGAAAGCTTACTTTTTAAAAATAATATAATCAAAAGGTCTACCTTTTTTATTCTATAAAAGAACTGTTGCTACTGCTGTTTGCCTTCAGTATCATATAGAACTCTGTTCCGAGATATTCTTCAAATAATGGCTCAGGAATTCGGTTATGTTGCTTATGACACTGAAGATACAAATCGCCAACGTATTGCTTTACCTCCTATAATTCTCAAAATTGAGAAGAGAATGATTAAATGTGGATCAATGATATATTTTCCTCCTTTAGACGATGATGCTGAAAGCCACACCCTATGCTCTGAAGGGTCTGTGTTTACTATTAAAGTACAGTGGGGAGATGTTGTGCCTGGTTCTGTGATTCAAATCAGTAATATTCATCCAACAAAAGAACTAATTCAAGTAAGAATTCGCTGGTCAATGTTTATGCCTGGGATTGTATTGTATTTTTCTGGACCCCAAGAAATTCCAATAAAGATAAGAAACCATCCAATGGTACTTGTGGTACCATGGAAAGAAAGCAAATTGTTATATTAGGAGTATAAAACTAAAAAATAATATAGGTCATGTTTAGCTAATGTTTCAAATGAAGAAAATGTTTTTTTAGCCATTTCTAAAATATAGTTTTGTCTAATGTACTTATCATAATTTTTATTATTTTTATACATGGGACTACGATTTGTTTTATATACGTTTGGTTATGTTTTGATATTGACTAATGGAAGAGGGTGTCATTATATAAAATAAAGAATTAATACATGCACATTTAATACTATAATTAAAGTTAATAAATATTATACATAATTAATATGACTGAAGTATGAGTTTGGAAAATGAATGTTTTTTTAATAAAAAGGTAAAGCTTTTTTAAACTCATCAATAAAATCAAAAACTGTTTATGTGTGGAAAAAATTCTATGATATACAATTTTGTTAACACATATGCAAGCATGTTGTAATTAATTGTTAACTCATCAAAACTTTTCTTAATTTCAAGAATTTAAAAATGATACAATATTTTTTTAAGATTAGCACTTTTCTGCTACACTCAGATATTATTTTGTAGTAAATATTTGTTTAATGTGAGCAGAATGGATAGTCAATGAAGATGTAGGCCTATGTTCCTTTGACATAAGAATATACTAAATAGTTATAACAATCAATTTTATATGTTTCACCTTTATCATGTTACACAGGTCAGTCATCAGATGCTATTTGTATTAAACTTATTGATATAATTTCATAGAAAGATACCTTAGCCATTAAGTAAGACTAGAAATGGCCATTTTTACAATAATTCTGTAAATGATCCTAAAACTAGAATGCTAATGGTTTCTAAATCATTGTTAAATGAATAATTTTCTATATATAGCACCTTGTTCTGACCATAATCATTCATATCATAAATGTATGAATTATTTTACATTTGAAATACTGAGGGCCAGTTGGCTAATTTTCAGACTAAGCCTACCGTTACGTACCTGTTGTGTATGGAATAAACTGGTTTTGGAACAAGGTAAGCTCTGGAATGAAATAAACTCCTCAGAACTAGTTACATATACAATTATAAAAGGCTAACTGGTAAATGCCATTTCATGTTTTATGCCTCGGAATAATTATATCTTGGAGTAAGTTAGATTAGATTGTTTAATAATTTAAATTAAATTAAAACCATATTGACTCTTTGTTCAGTGACTGGCACCAAGGATAACAATTCATACTTTAAAGTTGTTGATACACTTTGTTTTTAAAACTACATGATCTTTTATCAAGTAGCCAACTAATGGTTTAGATAATTAAAAAAATGTAATAAGGTTTTGATGAAATTACATAAACAAATGGAAAAACTGTTTTAGAAATAGAAATATGTTTAAATGTATTCATAATTATGTAGGATTAGTGCTATAATATTTAATATGTATAAAAATTGAATTATATTTAAAGTCAAAATGGAAGGATTTATAAATAAATGACTTTCTTTACTGTACTGTTTGAATTATAGTTTTCTGTAGTACATATTTTTTTATGCTTTCCAAAAACGTTTTTGGAAATGGTACGTGTTTTTCAAGTATGTACATGATAAAATTAAAAATTGCATTGGAAAATAAATGGCTGGGAAAGAAGGATAACAAATGGGGTGTTACTAGAAGGATAATAAGTTATAAATTTTAAGCAGCCTTTAAAATGGTTTTTAGAATATTTTAAAACAAACCTCGTTGTATCAAGCACTCCATAATTGTTCAGATTGTCTATACAACCCTAAATTTTTTGCACATGAACAAGCCTATCAATTTCACCTCTATTAAAAGTTTTCAAACTGTTGTGATAATTAGATATCTTTCAGTTTACTGTAAATCTATGGCTTGTTTCCAGTGGCATGCCAAAGTGTGGGGCATGCAAGGGAGCGGTCCGCCCCGAGCACTGTGGCAGATGTTAATATGTTTGATTATTAGCAGGTGAAAGTAGAGAATAGACAAATTTTGAGTAGCTGCTCAACTGCGTTGAGTTACCAAACTACACAGCATACTGGATCAATCGGGAAAAACCGAAGAAAAGAAGATCGATCTATGGGAAAAACATATTACAAATGAAATTATCAGAAAAGAAAATGGGCCACAACTTGAAAAAATTAAGCCAAGGCCTAATGCAAATGGTGGTGTATAGTTTCCAATGAATAATGGTTTCTGTCATTGTCTGGAACTGATTATTTTCAATACCACAAACTTTCTCTAAAAAAACACCTGTTACAAGCGGGATGGTACCCCTACTTCCGAACCAAAGCCCTTTCACTGAAAATTGTCTTTCGCCGTATTCCTCTCTATATTTCTCCTTTAGATAGGAAATACACTTAGTATAAATTTTCTCTTTTTCTGCTTACATTTAATGTCTTGGTCCTGATCGTTCGTTTCGAACCTCATTGTGAGATATACTATTAGTGCTTTTTTATGTTTCGCACTAAATGCCAGAATACCCTCAAATCTTGTTGAACCTTCGGTATCTAGACAAAATACTTCCAGGAAACATTTATAATTTTTCTTTTCAAGCAGTTTGGCTACTTTCTTTTTAATGTAATTGTGCCGGCAGGTGACAAGAAGCATGTTGTTTTGACATTTACCCAATACATGAGCTGGAGTTTCTGACTCTCGACCACATTTGCGGCCGAGGGGTCCAACAGCTCCATTTGCCTGGCCTTCATCTGCCATGGAGAGGAGCATAGTTTACATTCAGTTTTAGTGCTTTTGTCCATTCTGATCCTGTAAGAGTCTTTCGTTTTAAAATGGTGCGCGTCTATCCCTTGCCTTTTGCATTGGCTCCACTCCTCGAAATATTTTTCTCTTAGGGATTGCCTAACTTTTCTCACTGTTAGTGCTGGTTCCATACTATTTCCATCAATCCCCAACAGATCAGTGCACTCTCGAATCTCATCTCTGAAATTGAAAATTGTTTGGAATAGGGCGTCCGTCACATTGGCCACTTTTTGAGAAATTGACCAATGCTGAAGAGGTGCTTCCCATTGACATCCTAAAAGATGACCCAGGCCTCTGTATCGTCGCGGCACATACATCATAGCCGAGCAAGCACTGGCTGATAAATCGGAAAAAAAAAATTATGTTACTGAAATTGGAAGTTTAAATCAAACATTATTTTTGTGATTTGTGTATAACATTTTATGATTTTGATGTGATCTCATAATGCCAGTAAATGGATAGTGAAAATAAAAAATCTTCCTTATTTAAAATTACATCATCAGAGCCATACTTATAATATGATACATATCCAGAAAGAAAAGAACAGTAAAATGTTTGAAAAATGTTCATTAAAAATATGTCAAAAAAACTTTATAAAAATACTTAGTAAAATTTTGTTTATAAAACCATCTGCACTAGACTATTCTATTTCAATAATTATAAATAAATATCAAATGAGGAAAATCTTTTCTTTCCACTATCCATTTACTCGTTAAATTTTAGTCTTCCATTTAGAAATATTTAACATATAATAGATCTCATAATGATTAATTTTACAATGTAGGCTGCTCTTATTTGTAAAGCATATTGCATTTTTTAATGCAAAATTTAAAAGAAATATTTAAAAAAAATAAAGTTAAGATGTACTGTGAAATTATTACTTTACCATAAATTCAGTGTTATCAGAGGTTTAAAAAAACAAAATATCTATTCCCATTTTTAGTTAGGGCTGGAGGCATAAATGAAGTGAAAAGGGGATGTAACAGAAGTGTACCGTCCCGGGCTTATGAAGACCTTGGGACACCACTGTTTTCATCCCTTTTTTAAATATACAAGTCACCTGTCAAATCTATTTATATGGAGGGCATGCCATCCTTACTTCTATGCTTCCAAGCAATATCCTGTTTCTGCAACTGCTTCTAATTAAATATTATTTATTGTATATCACCATTCATTGGCAATGGCATAGGGGGTCAAGGAATTTACTGCTTCCTCTCCAATATTTCATAGTCATTTACTTAAAAATAACTTATTTTACTGTTTTACATGTTTACATCCCGGTTTTCCAGCCCAGTTTGATTTGTATATGTTATATAATGCTATTGATGACTGTATGTCCCTCCCTCATTCCATGCTATCATGTTACGCCTGCTCCCCCATATTTCCTAAATGCTGGCGCTAATGTCACCATTTATCATTTCATTTAGTACTTCTTATAGAATACATACAGTTTGTACGTATATCACAACATACAAGTAATTTGAAAAATGTGAATGTGACAGCTTTAGCACAACACAGCAAAGCAACTAAACTCAAGTTTAAATTTGACAATCTGGAAATAATAAATAACGAAAATAACACTAAAAGCAGAAAACATTAGAATCTATATATAACTAAAAACATAAGTAAAAATACAGTGAACTTCAAAACGGACACCAAGAATTTAAATAGCAGTTAAAGGTATTAAATATAGTTTAAAGAAATAGAAACAAATAACATTAAGCATTAGACTAATAATAATAAATTATTTATAATGAAACAAATAAGAATAAATGTTTAAAAATTAGAAAAATAAACAGAGGAGAAGGAGGACAAGATTAACATAACAATTGGAATTAGCAGATAGTCAAAGTTGTGTGATATTAGACCAGGCAAAACGTAACTTTATGTTATTCCTTCTTACGAGAAAACATTTTATATATATGTTATATCATTATATGATATCTGAATGACTGAGCAGCTAAATATAATAACCAACAAAATATGTTTTTTAATAAGTAAAGTAATAATTTTTTAATAGATATATTTACTTGTTAGCATTCATTATTGTGCAACAGTTGATAATATATTATGTTTATTTATAAGACCCTAAAGATGAGGTAGAGAGCTTCGAAACATTGGAGAATAAATTAATAAAGAATAAACATTAAAGGAAGAGTATTACACAACTTATTTATAAATTAAAAAATAAATAAATAATACTTTCTTAAATAATAAGATTATTATCTATCATAAGAAGTTGAGTTTTTTTGGGGGGATTGATCTAGAATTGGTACCTTATTTTCCAAAAAGTGTGGTGTGAAATTTAAGTTTCCCCGACAAAGAAGTGTTTTGAGAGTAAAATTTATAATAAAATAACACAAATAAGAAAAAAAGCTTCTGTATTAAATAAAACAAAACTTTGCAATAAAAAAAAATTATTAATTAACTATAATTCAGAAATTAAATAAGAAATGAAATTGTCTCTGAAAATAAACATTGATAAATTAAAATGAATAATGCTGAAATATTTAAAAGAAGTTTATCAATGCACAGCATTGTATATAGAATTATGTTTTGTATTTTTTTTGTTAGTGCTGTGATAAAATAATTATCTTCTTTTAAAAATTGTGGCATTATTCATTTTAATTTGTCGATGTTTATTTTATTTTTATTTTCAGGGACAAATTAATTTCAGAATTGTTTTGGTTAATGAGCTGATATTTTTTTGGTAAAGTTTTGTTTTATTTCATAAAGACGCTTTTTATTATATATTTCCGTGTTATTTTATTGACTACTAATAATTTTCTGAGTATTAATAATTTTCATTCTTAAAGCACTTATTTGTCGGAAAAAAATTAATTCCACAACACACCTTTTGACTAATCAGGGGCTGGGATGGATCCAGAGGTAATTTTCCGGGGGGTACCAACTATCAGAGTACCTACAGAATTTGGGATACTCGTAGAACAGGCCGGGATTATGCCATACATTGGTATTTTTGAATTTAGTATGTATTGTTCCTTTGAGTCGCCAACCATACTGATGAGTAATCAATAACTCAATGAAAAATGACACAGTTTGAACTAATTCAAAATGAATGTATTTTAACCTTATTTATATGAATTTATAAGAATTCAGCGACATAATCGCTGAACCATAAATATAAATAAATTTTGAGTTTTCATCAGATTTAAAAAATAATTTCTAAATTTTAAACTTTAAAATTGTTATGTAAGGCAAAAATGATCCAAGTAGCTGAAAAGCTCAAACATTTTATATAAATAAAAAATAATAATACCATTGAAGTATAACACACTTATATTATTTAGATTCATAAAGATGTAATTACAATTGAAGACATGAGTGGATGAAGGTGCTATATAACAAATTTTGGAAAATTTACTTTTTCTAACGAATGAAGGCGTTATGTGCTTATCTATGCCTTTTAATATTAACCATCCAAGATTCTAGATTAATCTCATGATTTCTCAGTGGATTTGATAGATCTGTCTGTAAAAAATAAGTTTGCGTAAGCGAAAGTAGAAGATGGAATTTGATAAAATTCATACTGGACCATTTTTACATTAATCGCTAATTTTCTTGGTACTTTGGGCCAAATCGGGTGCGCCGTTTTCGAAATAAAGTGTAATAATGGAATATACGTTTGCGCTTGCGTAAATTAAAGTAAAAAATAGATATGGGACCGTCTAGGTGGGACCAACCCACACAATCCCTGAATATGTCACAAAAATGGGATAAACAGTAGTAAGTGTTATGCTCGTCGCATGGATTTAACTACAGACAGACCGACATAGAACCAAATTTGTTTCTAGATGCCTAAAACGCGAGTAAAATTCTGATTCTGAGGACAAACAATTTTTTCATTTCCAGCATGAAACTTTATTTTTCATTTCTTCAAAACTTTCAATTTGCAACATAACACCTTCATCCACTCATGTCTTCAATTGACAATTATATAAAGATCCGCCACTGATCAGGTGCCAATTCTTGACTAATCCCAGAAGAAACCTCAACTTCATTTAAATGAAATTAAAGCTTAATAAAAGTAGAAGTTTTTCTGAAAGTGGAATATCTGCAGCCCAGTAGGGAGCTGAGAAAAACATTCATAATTATTAAAAATAAAATGAAACTTCTCGCTATTAGTCCTGCCGAAAGCCCCTTCACTTTAGACTTAAACTTTTCTTTGTGGAATCGGATCATGTGGTTCATATTAACTTTTTCTTGAGGTGCAAAATTAGCCTCTGAAATTTCCTGGTTCATATTCGTACACCCTTTAAGTTAAACTATACTCCTTTTCTCACACCGAACACTCGTTGATGTCAGCAGCTGCTATTGGTCCTTCTTACTCTTATGGGATATTTCCCTGATGTTATATGTAATCAAAACTAGATGATGTAATTAAAAACTATTCAATTGAATATAGACGAATTTTAATACCGAATTCGTTTATTAAATATTTAAAACAATCATTTCCCTCTTCAAGGTTTTCTGAAAAAATATGAAAACAATGAAAAAGCAATGCCTTTTGTTCTTTCTTTCACACAAATAGCTTAACTGTTTTCATTTGCATGGGTCCGTGTGAATAAAAAAATGCCCAAAACTTTTTCTTCCTTTGTAATAACATTTTTATCTTAGAGCAAAAATAATGAATCTACTTTTAGAACTTATTTAAACTACTTTTCTTAATAAAAGTAAATCCAATTTTTTAAAATGTATTTGCCACGGAAGATGAGAACCGGGAAATAATATTTATTCAAGGAAATCAAGTATTGGTGGCAAAAGTGTTCCAAGGATTATTTTCAGAGGTGAAGGGAGGCAGGTCAATATCATTTTTATTTAAATAAAAATGAAATCTTTGTTGCTTTGATGAACAGTAACGGTACATAAGTTAAGTTTAAATGAGATAGGTATTGTCCAGACAAAATTGGATTAATAGACGAACGAATCATGTAGTTTCAAATGTTTCAGGAATGTTTAAATCCCCTAAATAAAGTATAATAAAGTAGCTTCGATTTCTGGGTCGACAGGAGGTGGAGTGGAGGTTTAAAGATCCTTTTTTTCGGTTTCTAGCTTGTAACTCGAAAACGTTGCATTCCTTAGTGAAATAATAAAATACTATATTCCCTACAAATAGGTATGTATATGTTTTTTCCCACATGCCATAGTTTTCGATTTAAATGGACAATCGTTTTGCCTCACATTTTTCGTAAAAATTAACCTTCTAACATTTCACTCTTTTGCGTTACAGAAACATCTACGAGATGAAAGTTGTAGAGCACTAAAATTTCTTCAAAAACATATCCATTTATCTTCAACTGCTTTCAAATGAGTAATTTAAAGAATCAAGATTAATTCTTATAGATTTATAAAAATATATAGGGTGTCCCAGGAAGAAACGTCATTAATTAAGAGAGGGATAGGCTATAAAGAATGTAGTTCAGTGCTGCCAAACGCAACTTTCATATCTCAATTCTTTTTGAAGATATGATTTTTTAAATGGTTATCAAGAAAAAAAGTTTTTTTCCAATAAAGTTCTAAATTTCCGAAACTGAACATTTCACAACTTTTATGGAATTTTTGGATAAATTATCGGAATAAATTTTCTAGCTAGGCCTTGGGGAATTAAAATAAGTTGCTTCATTTCATTAGCTTTTTAACGATATACCCAACTTTATGGAGATGGTGAAATTTCGTAGAGATATTCAGGTTGGGAAGTCAAAAAACGTTAGATAGCTACAACAATAAGAGTTCTTAGTACTTTTTTTTGGCCTAGTTTTGTTATCTGGTACCTTGTTTTGGCACTACTTTACACTAGGGGCGCGTTATCACTGGTTCCTTCCGAAGTAACACGAAGGTCGCCGGAATAGCACACTCTAGCGCCATTTGTGCTAACTGCTTTGCATTCAATTGTAACTTTCGTATTCATTGGAATTATTAGGTCGGGGTCTTACCATAATTTCTAATTATTATTGCTTTAATAATAAACAGCTGACGACTTCTACTAGCTACGCTCGCTCAAGAGGTAAACAAATCCCAAAAGTTCCTTTTCGAATGTTGCAATAGAATACAAAGCAGTTCGTTATCAGAAATAGCGCTAGAGTGTACTAGTCCGGCAACCTTCGGGTAACTCCAGAAGGAACCAGTGATAACGCGCCCGTAGTGTTAAGTAGTGCCCTTGTTTTTTTTCCCAAAAAAATTCTAAAGAGGATCACTACTGCAAACTCAGTTTTTTTTTCTTTTATCGGTTTTTGTTACTGGCCCAACAATTTTACTTTTCATTTATTTTATAATTTTTTTTTAGAGGTGAAGGTGGCTATCACAATGCGGTAATGGGCAAATGTAGTACTTGATTCCACTTCATTTTTACTTTCCCTTACCTATATACGAAATATATAGTAAGGGGAAGTATTGCGATCGTGAAAATTTTCGAATTCGAGTTTTCAACGGAAATACACGTTTTAAGGTCCACTGAGTCCAAATGACCAAGCCTCGCAAAATGGTCTGTGTGGCTGTGTGTGTGTCTGTGTGTCTGTGTGTATGTGAATAGCTTAGCTCAAAAACGAAAAGTCGTACGATATTAAAATTTCATATTTAAAGTAGATATATGGCTGTGATGTTACAGCAACTTTTTCGTCAAAATCGACTTACCGGAAGTGCCACTTTATAAAATCGATTTTACATTTTTTTACAATTTTCTCGAAAACGGCTCTAACGATTTTGATGAAACTTGCCTAAATTATTTTTCATAAAGGCCTTTAACTTTTCATTGATGTAGTAAATCACCGAGGAATTGCAGAGAAAAAAGTTATGATGAAAAGAATATTTTATTTGCGCATAGCATAAAAAGTATGCATTCTACGGTAAATTATGTGTAGAATTGTATGAAAGGTAATTAAATTATCTAAAAAACAATAAAAGAATGATGAAAATCGTACCAGTATTAGCAAAGATACAGCGCATCGGACTAACCGGAAATAGCTATTATTTCATGGATTTTACACTTTTTTGTATTTTTCTCGAAAACGGCTCTAACGATTTTGATGAAACTTGCCTAAATTATTCTTCATAAAGGCCTTTAATTTTTCATTTATGTAGTAAATCACCGAAGAATTGCAGAGAAAAAATTTATGATGAAAAGAATACTTTATTTGCGTAAAGCTTAAAAAGTATCCATTCTAATGTAAATTATGTATAGAATTGTATGAAAGGTAATTAAATTATATAAAAGACAATAAAAGAATGATGAAAATCGGACCAGTATTAGCAAAGATACAGTGTATTTTATGAGGAGCACAAGACCCTAGATGGATAACCTAGCGCATCCGAAAGGAGACGGATGCGACCGAACCTCCTCCCACCAATCCGCCAATCTGTTGTAAACAATACGCTCTGTAATAAAGTAATTTAAGAATACAAAAGCGAAAATTAACTTAATAATTTCTACTTTCACATTATTTAATGGAAAGGATATGTTTCCATGGAGACTAAACCAGAAACTTTTAAAATATGTTTGCAACTTGACAAAGTTAAAATATATTGGTAGTGTACAGGATTGTTGTACTAAAATTGTTTACAATTTTTTTTATTGTACTTAAGTGGGAGAAGATGTGTACGCTGCTGAGTTTATTAGAAGCAGTGTTTATGTGAACTCTTTAAAATTGCATTAAAAAGATAATTATTATAGGGCGGTAAGGGAAAGTTATGTGATGCGCGGACCGCACCAGTTTTTAATTATCGCATTGTGATGGCAACCAACAATGCAAATTGTTCAAAACGGAAAACACTGAGTTTACAGTAGTAACCCACTTTAGATATTTTTTGGGGGAAAAACAAAATAAGGTAGGTACAAGATAAAAAAAAAATCTGATGTGGACAACACATGACTTTCTTGTACGCCTATTAAACTATAAATCGGTGACTCAAAAAGTGATCCTGAATTTGGTTACTAGTTTCAGAAGATTGCAGTATCTCAAAAACGACACTCGGCGTTGACATCCATCTATTGACACACACACACACACACACTTACAAATAGGGAGGAAAGCCAGTATTTTACACTCAATTTTAACACTTAAAAGAAGTAATAAAAATGTTTAATTAGATTGGAAACCTAATTGCGTTTGTAACCTTTATTACCGAAACATATGATTTATGTATTTAATTTAAATATAATTTTGGATGTAATCTTATTATGACCTTCAAGTAAAGTACCCTATTCGGTTCACCAATTTTAACCAAAATATATTAAATACATTCATATCGATATAAAAGTCCTATTTACCAAATTTGAGATGTTTTACATTATATTTTAATATAATTTTTGATATAAGTCTAATATGACCTTCAAGTAAAGTACCGCTTCCGGTTTTTCAATTTAAACCAAAATATAGTATGTTATTTGAATCAATATATAAGATACAAATACTAAATTTGAGAAGTTTTGCATAGTATTTTAATATAATTTTTAATAAAAATCTATTATGACCTTTAAGTAAAGTACCACTTCCGGTGATCAAGCAGTGACAAAAAAAGGAGGTCCACAACTAGATTTTAAAACAATCCTAAATACAAAATTACAACTTTCTACAGCTAACCGTTTTTGAATTATGCGAGATACGAACGAACGTACGTCCAGACACCACGACGAAACTAGTCAAAATGGATTCAGGGATGGTCAAAATGGATATTTCCGTTGAAATCTGAAAACCGAAAATTTTACCGAAATTATTAAAAACAAATTGCACTAAAAACAACAAAATAGACATGCAGGTCTGTCTACCTCATTCGCTTTGTTTTTCCTTGTTGCAATTGTTTTGGTTGTACCTCTTGTAATTGTGAGTTTAAAAAATATAAAAATAAATCAACATTCGATTGCTGTAACAGCAAATGTTTTTTCACACAAACGGTAAGGATGGGTCAAATTGACCCAGAGTACCAATATGTCGTGATTTATTACGCATAGCTTAAAAATGCCGCTTATCCTTAATACCGCTTTGTCGATAACTAGGTTGATTAAGTAAGAATTTCAGAAGTTTGGTGGCGAAAATCCTAAAGGGGCTTATGCACTCATTAATGCATTTGGCCCGGGCCAATCTGACCCTTGCCTTACCGTTTGAGGCTTAATATTAGCGAAGATATAGTAAACTTTTTTTTTTACTTACACCCAAAGTGATCAATAAAGTCGTGTGAGTGGACACACCAGATATTTTTTTAAGTAAACAAAATAATTTAGTAATACTACGATTTTTCCACGGAAATACACGTTTTAAGGTCCCCTGAGTCCAAATGACCAAACTTTATTTACGCATAACTTCAAAATCATGCAATTTATGGTAAATTATCTATAAACTTGTATGAAAGGTAATTAAATCATCTCAAAAACAAAAAAAAAGAATTATCAAAATCGGACCAATAATAGCAAAGATACAGCGCATCGGACTAACCGGAAATGGTAATTATATATAGGATTTTACAATTTTCTCGTAAACGGCTCTAACGATTTTGATGAAACTTGCCTAATGTCTTCTCCTTAAAGGCCTTTAACTTTTCATTTACGTAGTATATCACCGAGGAAATGCAGCGAAAAAAATTATGATGAAAAGAATATTTTATTTGCGCTTAACTTAAAAAGCATGCAATTTATAATAAATTATGTATAGAATTGTATGAAATGTTATTAAATTATCTAAAAAACAAAAAAAGAATCATCAAACTCGAACCAGTATTAGCAAAGATACAGCGTATTTTATGAGGAACACAAGACCCTAGATGGATAACCAAGCGCATGTGAAAAGAGACGGATGCGACCGAACCTCCACCCACCAATCTGTTATAAACAATATACTCTGTAATAAAGTAATTTAAGAATACAAAAGCGGAAATTAACTTAATAATTTCTACTTTCATATCATTTAATGGAAAGAAAATATTTCCATGAAAACTAAAACGAAACTTTTAAAATGTATTTGCAACTTGATGGAGTTAAAATATATAGGTAGTGTACAGAATTTTTGTACTAAAATTGTTTAAAAAACTGTTTTATTGTACTGAAGTGGGAGAAGATGTGAAGAAGTGAATGCTGCTGAGTTTATTTCAAGCATTGTTTATATGAACTTTTTAAAATTATATTATAAAGATAATTATTATAGGACGGTAAGGGAAAGTTGTGTGATACGTCCACCGCACCAGATTTTTTTAAAAATATAATTATTTTATATGAAAGAACTATTAATATAATTTTGGGTAGGTTTTATGAAGTAAATTTCTTCCTCGAAACTTTTGTTTATTTTAAGATTTATCACATGATTTTTCGACGTTTCTGAAATTATCCCATTTTTAGGACAACCTTAATTCATGCTGCTCTAGTAATTTCATTAAACCTTCTCTAAAATCTCTTCCCAATCTCCAAATACGTCCTTCACTGTCCGTATTCATAATTAGTAATATTATTCATTTTTTTGGTATATTTTAAATGGAAGAATTATTAATTTAATTTTGTCCTGAAGATGGGAAAATTCCCGGTAACGTCGAAAAATAATATTATAAATCTTTAAATAAGCAGAAAATTTGAGGAAGAAATTTACATCATAAAAACTACCCAAAAAGAAAATTTAATATTCGATTGTACAAAAATCTGAGCTCTGGTGTGTTTGTTCTCCAGAGCCGGATCTAGGGGAAGAGGGAGGTAGAGGGAGCACTTGCCCACGGGGGCAGAATTTAGAGAGCGGAAAATTTTGAACGAAATTTAATAGGCTAAGCAAATAATATTTGTTTCTGCTTTTGGATAGTTTTGACCTTAATTCAGTCAATAAAATAAGTTAATGTTATCAGATTATGATATTTATTTAGAAATATATTACCTAAAATACTGTTGTTGATTTTTGTTGAGGGAGGAGGTTGAAAGATGGGGCGGTAAAATTTAGTGGTAAAACTTGACCTCCCCCTCCCGGCAAATATCAGTTTCGGCCATGAGTTCCCCCACCAAAAGTAACACTATTTAAAGTTAATAGCTCAATTATCCGTAGTAGTATAATTCTACCAACGGGTATAAAAACTAGGGAGCCACTTCCTATAGGAAATCCAAGATTTGCTTACGAGTTCTTTAGCGATTCGTCCGAAAAAGGGGAAAATTAAATTAAATTTCGTGAAAACGTTTTCTAAATTTTGCTAACATACTTATTTAATACCACACTTTGGATTACTTTGTGAAACTAAAAAGATGTTTGTGAAACTAGAATTATCCTTGTGACTGGAAGGTAAGTTAAGTTCCATTACCATTTTTATTTAAAATTTTGTTGCTAATTAATTTAATACCAAAAATGAAGAGATTAAGCTCCTAAAGATTCCGAATGGGAATAATTTTTGTATTTAAGTATTTAGATACTCCTCGTATCAAATTTTATTATAAGATCTTTTTTTTTTAAATAAAAGTATTACACTCCTTAAAATACACCATTATTGCACTGTTAAAGAAAAAAAAATTCTGCAAATTATCACACTTTGGCTTATGACGGATTTATTTTTTATTCAATTTTTGGATTCTATCAGCTTTAAACATAAAACCTCAAATTGTGAAATTGGATAAGAAATAAAAGGCTGATTACAAAGGCTAATTAATGAAAATAATAAACTGAAAAGAAAAGTATACATTGGATAGTACTAATTCTAATTCTACTAAAGAAAAAAATTAATAAATAGCAATAATTTCATACTTGTATATATGTGTGTGTTCAGGTGTCGATTACTAATTCCAAAATTTGAGGAAACATTTTTAAAATACTCTTCTATTTTGCTTTAATTTGAGTTATTCGAAACTTGTCGTTTTTTTCTCAGAAGTAGGTAAAAAGATTTTGTTTTCTTTTCAGACTACTACTCAAATTAGTAGGCAATACCAAAAGTTCATACTTTGGAATGGAAACTGGTAGAAAACATTAAATTTAGAAAAATAAAAATATTTGGGTACATAAATATATATATATATATATATATATATATATATATATATATATATATATATATATATATATATATATATATTGAATGTTTTTTACCAGTTTCCATTCCAAAGTATGCACGTTTGGTACTGCCTACTAATTTGAGTTGTAGTCTTATATATATATATATATATATATATATATATATATATATATATATATATATATATATATATACATAGGTATGTGTTTATTAAAGTTTGTAACTCCAGCAAGGTTTTTTTATATGCATACATCAGTCTATACAGACACACACATCAATTAGCCAAGAAACGTTTTTTGTACTCAGGGGGCCCTTAATCATGAAACCTAATAACTAAATTAGAACCCAATTTCAATACCTTTCATACTAGTATTTGCGTCAACGATCAAATTGTCAAAACATATTAAATAGTGCTACTAGTATAATATTTAAAATTAGTTAAAGAAAAAATTTCTATAATAGATTGAAACTCAAAACACCTCATACTTTACACAAAATGAGAATGTGACGGACCATCAGATCATTTCCAATATAAACAGGTCAGCACCAATAATTCTGATGACTCTTATGTATTTTTGCAATCCAGGAGTCAGGTGTCTTTAACACTATGTAATAAATCGAACGGAGAAATAATATGGGAAAACATTATCCACCCAGTTTTGCAGACCATTTTTTTTTTCGATTGCTAAAGATATAAAATAAGTCATTACAGAAGTAGTGAAATAAATTCAGTACAACTTGATGGTTCGGACACTGATTCTTTTCTAAATGAGGTTTTTATTAAAAACCATCTCATTAGGAGCATGGTCGATTATGAAATTTGATCAACCTTCTGGAAAAGTTTAACAATGAAGTGCTACATTTGTGATGCTAAGCCCGCAGAGATGAACAATTTTTCTTTATTAGAAAAAAAAAATCAAATATACCTAGCTTTGGAATGAACTTCATGCATGGAATGCATTTCATACGTGCATTCGATTCATGGAACGCCTCCTCCATGTTGCATACAGGCTGGGTTTCAAGACATGGAAGCGCCTTCGCAGGAAACAAAACATTTATTGAACAGACAAAAGAATACATTCAACAAGATTTAAAAAAGTAACTATGGCTGAACATGGACTGGTTGAAAACATGAATATGGAAAATCAAATGATGGCAACGCTACAGAGTGATTTTTGGACGCCCCGAAATTGAACGATAAAATCTCTGGGTTAGACGACATCATCATTTTTATCTCGATGTTATTGCAAGCCGTAGTCTTAGCAAATAAATTGTCATAAGTTCGGTGATTTTTCAAATCGATTGTCAGTTTATGGGTGGTATTTAATTCCTCCAACAGTATACTAGATTCTAATCCATGGCAAGGAAATTATAAACCAGACAATATAACAATTGGGCAATTGACGGAGGAGGATTGGAGTAAGGATTTTAGAGGATATTCACTCAATAAAATGAAGTAGGGAAGCTTCGAACTTAGACATTTTTCTCAAATCCCTATCATCTTCGAGACAGCTGTGATGGTGCAAAAGAGGTTGATTCCGATTAAGTATGACGCATTAAATTATGTTGTTATGATGTTATACTTTTCTAATAATCTGTTATTTTTACTGTCTTTATTTAACACGAGAAGTACTTACAGAGTAACTAAATAAATAAGCACATTATAATACATAGCCAATACTTTATTTTAATAAAATAATTTTCTTTTGTAAATTATGTAGATTTTACACAACCTTTTAAAATGCTATTTTTTGTTTCAATGTTACTTATTTATTGTTTCTAGGATCGCCCAGTGGTCGAAATTCGATCTAAAATACAATATCATATCAGTTTTGCCATTTATACAATTACAATGTGCAGAAAATATTTACTTCTGATGTTGTTTGAATGTAAATTGAAAAAAAAAAAAATCGAATTAATAAAAGTTCAAAATAAAATCAGTAAACCAGTTCAAGAGATAGTCGTAGCGCGGAAAGGCACACAGACTGGCCAATTGCCAAAAATGCGCTTTTTTGGAACTCAGGATCCTCCGAAACGCGTACAACTGTTGTAAATTGCACATCGAAAATTTGGTGCGATTACGACACAGCAAAACTTAGATTAACCGTCATCGGATTATACGTCAGTTTCTGTTAACCTTCAGTATTGTTAGAACACACACAAAAAAATAGGGTTTTAACTCTACTGGTGTGGGAATTTAAAAGAAAAAAAAAACAGAAAAGTAGTTTCCTACTTTTTATGTTTACGTAACAGTAGGAAATACAAACAATAATTTAATAACACACGAACCATATACTACAAGATAAAAACAATTTTAGAAAGACAAATTAATTTTTAAAAAATAAACTACATACATTAATAAGTTAATTGCATACATTGGTTGGCTCAAAATCTCGGTATTATTCAGTCCGACAGGAAGTGAAAGAACAATTAGAAAAGGGGGTTCTAAGAAAATTATAGACTAATAAGTTTTAAGGAGACTCTGATGTGAGATGCAATTCCCCAGTAAATTTCACTTTGGGATACAAAAAATCACGGCAAGCTGAATTCCATATATGTTTTAGAAGTCAGTAAAATATACATACATCTCCTACAAAGTTCCTAAGAATCCTAGCCGCTGAACATGTTCAAAATGGCTCCTGAACGATAATCCTGACGGATTATTTTTTGAAAACGCTATAACTTAGTTGTTATCAGTTATTATCAGTACCAGTTATTATCAGTACCATACAGTTATAAAAGTATTTCTATTCGAAGCATAATTAAATTATAAACAAACTTTATTTGAATCATTTTTACGGTCAAAATCTTACTTAGGTGAAAAGTGAAAAACACAGGCGGATAAAATTCTTTTTTTATGATTTTTAAATCGGCATTTGGAATTTTAATCCAAAATCCCCTAAAATAAATATTATAGCACTGTCCATGAAGGTGCTATTTCATTGTATATCCGGCCTAAAAATCGTGATTCAAAGCGCTGACAACCAATCCCGCCTGGCCCCGGCCCACCTTTCCTTTCCCACCTTATATTTCCGTAATTTATTTCTACTGTGATAAGACTTTTTTTGCAGGTGCGAATAAATTATTG
The DNA here is from genome assembly GCA_948150685.1 of Rhaphigaster nebulosa. Classification (NCBI taxonomy): domain Eukaryota; kingdom Metazoa; phylum Arthropoda; class Insecta; order Hemiptera; family Pentatomidae; genus Rhaphigaster; species Rhaphigaster nebulosa. Next base: position 46,004,088 of record OX411311.1, on the reverse strand, counting down.
CAATCGCGAAAATTTTCGGTTTCAGGATTTCAACGGAAATATCCATTTTTAGCATCTCTGAATCCATTTTGCCTAGTTTCGTCGTGACGTCTGCACTTAGGTTCGTTCGTACGTACGTTCGTATGTTCGTATCTCGTATAACTCAAAAACGGTTTGCCGTTTAAAGTTAAAGACTTGTATTTACGCGATTAACATTGACTTGTATTAACACGATCTGGTCACAACCAGGGGCACGAGAAGACGAAATTTGTAGGGCACTAAGGGACGTGTCAGAACCGGGAAAAACCCATCATCTCTATGTAAGGAATGCCACTATATGGGAAAAAATTAAAAGAATTTGGAGATCTGATCGAATTGGCGTGGACAGAACGTTTATCCGATGTAAATACACGGTAGAAACGCTAATGGACATGGAGCAACAAAAGGAAGTGACGTTAGCCTATCATCAAGGGAAAACGAATCATCGCGGGGTGCATGAGACGCTGCAAGCGTTGCGGAGAAAATATTTCTGGTGTGGAATGAAGAAGACCATCAAGGAAACTATAGGGGCGTGTGAAGTTTGTATGCGCACGAAGTACGACCGACATCCACCAAGAGGGAGACAAGAAGAGACACCCACAGGATACACACCATTAAAAGAGCTTAACGATCACAGGGTATTATATATATCGAGTGTATGGAGTGGTTATATGCAGCTACGGCTTTTCTCATAGCTATATCCGCTTCATCTCCCTGCTCTCCCTGATACACACGTAGATGGTCACTCAGGGTACTATGTAATCGCTCGATATTTCCCCTGCTCTTGGGATGGCCCGGAGTGTTGAGATGCCACGCTATATCCAATCTTTTCGCTTCCTCTCTAATAGCGACGCTGTCAAATTCCCTCCCTCCGTCGGACGAAATTCTGTCGGAGACCCCGTAAAACTGGACCCATGTTTGTAGGGCCTCCAACACTGCTTCTGAAGATCTGTCGCGTACCCTATACGCCATTGCTACTTTGCTGAAGAGATCTATCATGGTGACCCATTTGAATCCCCTCCACGTGAACGTGTCGACCTGCAGCTCTTTTAATGGTGTGTATCCTGTGGGTGTCTCTTCTTGTCTCCCTCTTGGTGGATGTCGGTCGTACTTCGTGCGCCTACAAACTTCACACGCCCCTATAGTTTCCTTGATGGTCTTCTTCATTCCACACCAGAAATATTTCCTTCGCAACGCTTGTAGCGTCTCATGCACCCCGCGATGATTCGTTTTCCCTTGACGATAGGCTAACGTCACTTCCTTTTGTTGCTCTATATCCATTAGCGTATCTACCGTGTATTTACATCGGATAAACGTTCTGTCCACGCCAATTCGTTCAGATCTCCAAATTCTTTTAATTTTTCCCATATAGTGGCATTCCCTACATTGAGATGATGGGTTTTTCCCGGTTCTGACGCGTCCCTTAGTGCCCTACAAATTTCGTCTTCTCGCGCCCCTGGTTGTGACCAGATCGTGTTAATTTTATTCCTCCCATATTTGCTATATGCTATTTTCATCATACCCGAGGTCCTCGTCTTCCAGATCACCTGACGCCGTTTATCGTTAACGATTTCCTCGATTGCTTCCATTTCTACCGGCCTCTCTTACGCAGGGCTCTCTTCTTCTGGGGACTCCTCTCCTCCCTTCGTCTCTGCCGTACCGTGGTCACCCTCTTCGCCTGGCGTCCATTCACTCAGAAATTGCCGTACGTTTCTTGATGTTTCGCCGCTATCTTCTTCGATGGCGTTGAACATGATGGCTCTTGACAACCAGTCTGCCACTATATTTTCCTTCCCCGGCTTATAACTTATTTCCATGTTTTATTGTCCCAAGAACTCCTTCGCGACTCTCGCCGAGGATTCCTTTAGCCTTCCTACCCATTGAAGCGGTCTGTGGTCGGTGTGGACGCGGAACTTTCTTCCGGAAACGTATGGTCTAAAATGGTCAATGGCCCATACTATCCCCAGTAGCTCTCTCTCCAAGGCGCTATACCTCGTTTCCGCGTCGGTTAGGCGCCTGCTAGCGTATGCTACGGGACGCTCTCCTCCCACACCCTCCTGAGATAAAACGGCTCCTAGCGTATATTCGCTGGCGTCCGTGGTAACGGTAAATTGTTTGGTGAAATCCGGAAACACCAATACCGGCTCCTCTTGTAATTACTCCATGCATTTTCGGATATTATCCTCCATCACCGGTGTCACGGTTAGTTTGGCCCCTTTCTTTAGTGAATTATTAAGCGGCACATTATATATTCCGCCATTTCGGGTACAAATCTCCTATAGTAATTTAGTGTTCCCAGGAGTCTGCGGATCCCTTTTACATATCGCGGCACCGTCATCCTCCTGACCGCCTCTACCTTCGCCGCGTCGGGCTTTACCCCTTCATCTATACCTCTCAGGAATTCATCCATCAGTCTCTGGAAGGTGATTGGGGCGTTTTTTAATCCGAACGGCATTCGGGTAAATTCGTAATGCCCCCTTTCAAAAGTAAACGCCATTTTGTGTTGGTCCTGTGGGTGCATCCTTATTTGGTGATATCCCGCTTTGAGATCTAGAGTGCTAAAAAATCATCGCCCCACTAAGCCTGTCCAAAATGTCCTCAAACCTGGGGATAGGATATTTTTCGTCCACTGTATTCTCGTTTAATCGTCTATAGTCTATGACTACCCTATATTTCTCTTTAGCTTCTCCTGCCGCGCTCTTTTTCCTTACTGCCCACAGTGGACTATTGTACGGTGATGTGCTAATAACGATAATTCCCTGTTTCTTCACGCTCTCTAGTTCTTCTCTAATATGCTGTCTCAGAGCCTGCAGATACCTCCTTTCTTTCACATACGACACTCCGTCTTGCTTTAAGGGGATCTCATGGACCGTCCTCCCTGTCACTCCTAACGTACTGCCCTCCTTAAAGAATATATCCCCAAACTCTTTCTGTACCGTTTCTCTCCAGTCTTCGACCCTATTTACCGCTCCTATTCGCGCTTTCTAATCCCTTGCAACCCCCTGACATTTATATGTCGTTTCTCCTAACCTAATACTCCACTTCCCTTTACTATTCTTGACTCGTGCGCCTGCCTGCCCCAACAGATCGCACCCCGCTATTGCCTGGTACTCCCGAGTCATTTCCCCCACTATGTGCACTTTTATCTTTCCCTTTTTCGCCACCCACCGGTTTAGACCGATTAAGACCTCTACTTCTACTTTGCACGGCCCTCCCAGTGTGATTAATTTACACTCGCATTTCTGAACCCGGAGTGCCCCTTCTCTGCCACACAGTTTCTCCAGCGCACCTCGGGTCATAACAGTGTTTGAGCTCCCTGTGTCCACCAGGCATCTCACTCCCCGTTTCAACTTAATAATTGGCAACCAGCATGACTTACCTCTGATGTTGTTGCATGTCGCTGTGCGGCCGCCTCTCTGCGGACACTCCCCTCAGATTCCTGCTGGCTTCCTCCTCTCAGCTACCGCTCGTCGTCGTTCACCCCATTGATGGCTCCTGCCTCCGCTGTTCCCTGGTTCCTCTTCACCTGTCTCCGAAGTTCCCGATGTCTTCGTCGCCTCTTCCGAAGTTCCACTCCTCGGGAATGAACCCGCCTTTCTCCGCACCTTCTGGGTGTTGACCTCCATCGGCTCTGCCCCTGGTGTTTCCCTCCTCTGGTAGATGTATGGGCATTGCCTCGCAACGTGCCCTTCTGTGCCGCACTCGAAGCATCTAGTGCGAGGGCACTGGGCCACTAGATGTCCTGGCCTCCCACAGCCATGGCACTTCCTCTCTTCTTTTCGAGGACCATTCCTCGCTTTAGGTTGTCCCGACCTTCTCTCGCCTACCGAGGGTCTCTCTCTGCTCGTATACGCGGGTTCTTTCCTCCTCCAGCCTGTTGGTGTGCGATCATCTCCTGGGCGCATTCGATGAATGAGCTATCTCTTGGCAAGCCTTCCCTCTTTCCAGTCTATTTAGCCAATTGGACCTTGAGGATGGTCGCCAATCTCTAAACATTTGGTAAATGTCCTCTTCCGGGATCCACCTGCCCCCTCCGAAAGCTTTCTTCAGCCCCTCCTTAATTACCGGCCACGGTGTCTCCTCGTCTGCTTGGATTAGATTCAGCACGTTCCTTTTTACTCTGCATACAAGAGCTGCCTTCAATGCTTCGGCATCCTCAGAGTTAACCAGATTCTCCGATGTCTTGGCCTGTATCCTCTCCATAAGGCGATCACCACCCTTCAAAAAATGGTTTAACTCACCTATTTCGCCGCCGAAGCGCTCCACATCGGAAATCGCTCTCCGGAGGTCCTGCGATGTCGCTGTTCTTAGCTTCATCCATTCCAGAGCGTTGGCATGAGCTTCCGCCATGGTTTCTCGTGGTAGTGGAGGTAAGTCCGGTACGTTCAGCACTGCCGGTCTTACTATGTCTTCTGATGCCATCTCGTTTTTCTTCGTCTTCGCCTGGTTCGAAAAGTAGCAGAAGAAAAACGAGAAGGAAAAATTTCCAAAAAGAAAAAAAAAAGAAAAGAAAAACTCTTTGCATACTGGGGAATTATGGGGGCCGATACTTATGGTCTCATTATTCTGCAAAGGGTGGCATCTGCTACTCTTCATGTAAGCAGTCTTCTTTTCGTTTAAGCACAGACCCCTCTCCGCTGCTGACGCCTCAAGTTCCTCTGGGTCTCCTGCCATTGCTGGAAGAGATCTGGCCACGATCTCTACATCGTCTGCATATGCAAGATGCTGTGCGAGGCAGTTAAAGATTGTGCCTCCCGGGTTTGTCATAGTGGCAGGCACAGCTTTTTCCAAGCTCATATTGAAGAATGCCTTTGTATCTCCTTTTAAATTCCTTCCGTTAGTTGGAACTCTTCGGATATTACCTCCCTGAAGTTTTATCCGGCCTCTTGTATCTCCCATTGCCATTCTTACCATCCTCGTCAGTTTCGTTGAAAAACCCAGAGATAGGAGGTCTCTGAGCAATGTTGGCCGGTCCACTGAATCGTAGGCTTGTTTAAAGTCTATAAAAAGCTGATTCAGGTCGACGTCGTACTCCATTCTCTTCTCCAACTCCTGGCGGAGTGTGAATATATGGTCTGTTGTGGGCCTTCCTCGTCTGAAGCCGCATTGATATTCCCCGACTTCTCTTTGCATGTGGGCGGCAAGTCTTCGATTAATGGCAGAGGACAATATTTTGTAGGCCACCCCATCAGTGAGATCGCTCTGTAGTTGCAGCAGCAGCGCTAGTTGCCTTTCTTACTTAATTTCCAGTCCTAAGGGATCTCTTCCTCTGACCAGGTATCATAAATGAGCTGGTAGAGCTGTTCCCAAACTTCATCCCCTCCGTATTTCAGTAGTTCCGCGTCGATCCCATCTATCTCTGGTGCTTTATGCAGCTTTTGGTTGCTCACAATCTCCCTAATCTCCTGGTACAGCGGGATTTCATCCTCATCTAGTTCCCCCGGCTGCGGATTCAAGATCCTATCAAGGTCAGCTTCCACTGGCACCCTGTCGTCATTGGCGTGATCCTTACTTAATAACTCCTTGAAGTGTTCTGCAACAACAACCTCTACCTTGCCCATCACCAAAGTTCCGTCTTAACTCTTACAAAGGCCGAGGCGAGTTTTAAAGCTGCCCTTCTCTTGTCCCACGCCCCCACAGAATCCCCTAGAATTATGGTATTCGAATTTCTCCTGGATATCCTCCAGCTTCTCCCTTTCTCAGATTCTTTTCTTCTGTCTACAGGTCTTCTTTGCTTCCTTTCGCTTGTTACTATACTCCTTGGCAGTATCTCTGGTGTGGCGCTGAATCATCCTACGCCTCCCCTCATTCCTTGCTTCGAGTTTTGTTTTGCATTCCTCGCCGAACCTGTTGTTTCTTGTTGGTCTAGGTCTTTCGCCTAGCTCCTCCATTGCTGCTCTATTTAAGGCTCCTTTCCAAGATGTGCCCACCTTAAGTTTATACCGTCCACCCCTCCACCACTTCCAAGTAACCCGGATATTCTCGAAGTAAATCTTTGTCTTGTTTCTTCGTCCTTCGGCCGTTTCACATCAAAGCTGGGAGCAGACTGCTCGGCTCTTCATCTATCCTTCAGCGCGATTTTATGTCTGTATTTTATTTTAACAAAATGATGGTCTGATCCACACACTGCTCCTTTCATCAAAAATTATATTAAATTATAATATAAAACTTATCAAATTTGATTTAAAAGACTTATATATTAATATAAATAGCACACTAGATTTTGGTTAAAATTGGCAGATCAGAAGTGATAATTCCCCTTAAAGGTCTTAATAAAGTTTCATCAAATATTATATTAAATTACAATGCAATACATCTCAAATTTGATATATATGGCATTTGTATCAATGAAAAATAATGTAATAGATTTTGGTAAAAATTGGCTTGCCGGAAAAAGTCCTTTACCTGAAACTGTTTTTGTTTTTTTCTACTTCCCGCCTTTTTTTTTTGAACCACCGAATTATAGTTCAATATGCGTACAAGGAAATTATATAGTGTCACATCAGACATTTTCAAAAAAGTGGCTTTGTTCAAGTGGTATTCGTATTCATTAATTTTAACTTTCGAGATCCATTGTTTGGTTATCGAGACCCCATATTATGAAACCACTATCGATTTTAAGATCGCGCGCCTAAGTATCGATTTATTTAAACTTTAATGATATCCTCTATACTGAAGTCTATTCTTTGGTTATCGGGGGCTCACAAAATCCTAATGACTTGATCAAATTGATGAGTTCACGCGATTCATTTTTACTTTCCCTTATCTGTATATGAAATATATATTAATTGTTCCGAACGTGAAAATTTTCGAATTCGAGTTTTCAACGGATATATACTTTTTACGATCTCCTGAGTAAAATACTTTGCAAAAAGGTCTGTGTGTGTGTGCGCGTGTGCGTGCGTGTGTGTGCGTGCGTGTGTGTGCGTGTGTGCGTGTGTGCGTGCGAGCGTGCGTGAGTGCGTGTGTGCGTGTGTGCGTGAGTGCGTGTGTGCGTGCGTGCGTAAGTGGGTGTTTTTATTTAGTGTTTTTTTTTTTCAAAAGACGATGTGTGACTAAACGTCTACAACAGTGTGAGATTCCTACTCAGTAAAAAAACGCCTCCTTAAAGGTCTTTAACTTATCATATATGTAGTACATTACCGATGAAGTGGAGGGAAAAAAGTTCTAATGAAAAAAAATATTTTATTTGAGCTTAACTTAAAAAATATGCATTTTATGGTAAATTATGTATAGAATTGTATGAAAGGTAATTAAATTATCTAAAAAACAAAAAAAGAATCATCAGTATCGGACCAGTATTAGCAATGATACAGTACATAGATATAACTGGAATTATATCATCGTTTTTACACTTTTTTACTATTTTTTTTTCGTAAACGTCTATAACAATTTTGATGAAACTTGGTTAATGTCATGTTCTTAAAGTCTTTTAAATTCTCATGTATGTTGTATATCAATGTGAAAATGCAGGGGAAAAAGGTATAGCGAAAATAAAATTTTATTTGTGCACAATTCAATAAGTAAGCATTTTATGTTAAATTATGTATGAAATCGTATGAAAGATGATTAAATTTCCTAAAAAAATATATATATGTACATCTAAATCGGATCTGAATTAGCAAAGATACAGCGCATCTCAAAAGAACTACAAGACTGATGGAAAGCCAAGCGCGTCCGGAAGGAGACGCGTGCGATCGAACCTCCTCCCATCAAGTGGACAAATTATTGTTAACAATACGCATTGTAATATACAAAAGTAGAAATTAACATAATAATTTCTACTCTTTTATATTATTCAATTAAATGATTCCTTTGAAACTAAACGGAATATCCATGGAAATTAAACCGAAACTTTTAAAATATACTTTCAGCTTGACAAACCAAAAATATTCAGTGTACAGAATTGTCGTACTCAGGATTTTTAAAAAACTAATTTATTATTCTTTTGTGAGAGAAGACTTGAAGAAGTGCATTCTGCTAAGCTTATTTCGAGTAGTGTTTTTGTGAACTCTTTAAAATTATGTTAAAAATAGTATTACTGCAGAGTGGTAAGGGAAAGTTGTTTGATACGCGCACCGCACCAGATTTTTTTACCGTTAATCCAAACATGAGAGGTTAAGTATATGAATTTGATTAGGCAATCACTTATTGCTGAAACCTTTTTTCTTTTTTTTTTTTTTTTGTATTTTCTGAAATATTTTTTTCGGATAGACGTTTTGCATAAAGTGGTTTTAAAAAATCAAGTGAATCAGGATTCCATTTGCCATGTCTCATTTATGATTCCCTTTCTAGAATTCCCTTTAAAACAGCGTACTTTTGGAACCTATAGTTTCGCAAATTAATTGGTTCTCAAAATATTCCTCTAATCTGATTTTCATGTTTTTATTGACTATTTATTATTTACAGCTTACTTTCCATGAAGTCTAATAATTCATTTATGGAAAATGGCGAGGACTCTTGAGTTTTCGAATATTGAGTTACAAACATGAACGAAAGCATTTCCCCAATCCAGATGTTGTGAAACGAAAATTTCTTTGTAACGATTTCGATGAAGCGTCCCTTCTGCCGCTACCAAATCTCTCATTTCATCAATCTTACACATGAAAGATGATGATAATTTATCATTTATTTTACTATAATGCTCCAAAATTTTATAAATGTGAAGTTTACGGACGTTTAACTGACTTTACCCATTTTTTTTCTTTTCATCGATTTATCTGAAGTTTTCTTAAATTAAAAGTAATTCGCATCGAAGATATAAGTTCGGCTACTCTATTCATTTTTGTTCAGTTTTCATTTTTGTCCTAAAAACAAAATAAGGAGCGAATATAATCTTTCCTGAAATTCAAATATGTATAAAATATGTATTTAATGACAATATAATATGAATAATCAAGACAATATAATATAATATCAAGAGATAATCATGGGAAAGTCAAAATTAAAAATAAAAAACCTAATGGCCGCCGCGTGCCAATTTCGAACTCCCACAATGTGGCACGCGTGACTTGGGCACCTCTGCGTTACAGAGTCCCCTGAGTAAAAAAAAAAAACATTTCCTGCCATCGGTTTGTCTGTCTGTATGTGCCCGTGCCACGATTATGTCTTGAACGGGTGAACCGAATTTCTTGTTTTTTAATTATTTTTTATGGTTTCGGCTACTGATCCCTATGTACTAAATCTGTGCACAATAGCGGCTACTCAATAACCGAAAAACGTGTTTTTGTATATAAGGTGTCCCCTGAGTAAATGTCAGTAATTAAGGGAGGAGTTGTCAACCAAAAATGTAGTTCAGTGCCACCAACCACACCTTCTTATCTCAATTCGTTATCGAGATATTATTTTTTAAAGGATTTTCCAAGAAAACCACGTTTTTTTCAATGAATTTTCAAATTTCTCTACAATAACATTTCTAAACTTTTATCACCATTTTTGAAATTAGCGATCAATTTCCAATAGGATAACAGCCAATGTTGCTTCATCTGCCGATCATATCATGCAAAGTAAATACGTAAAAACGATTCATTTTCAAAAATGTGTGGTAGAACCTCACGTTATGAATTTTCGAGCCATTTGATGCCATGTTTCATTTGATCAGCTTCCCAGAGGCATACGCATTATTTTTTTTCGGAGGGAGGGATTGAATAAGAAGAAGACAAATCTCAAGACAATCGCCTAAATCTCAATAATCGCCAAATATGGTGTAAGAAAAACATGAAAATTGGATCAAATATCTGATGTGGACAACACATGACTTCCTTGTACGCCTATTACACTATAAATCGGTGCCTCAAAAAGTGATCCTGAATTTGGTTACTAGTTTCCGAAGATTGCAGTATCTCAAAAACGACACTCGGCGTCGCGTCACCCATTTATTGACACACACCCACAAATGGGGAGGAAAACCAGTATTTTACACTCAATTTTAACACAAAATGATGTGGACAACACATGACTTCCTTGTACGCCTATTAAACTACAAATCGGTGGCTCAAAAAGTGATCCTGAATTTGGTTACTAGTTTTCGAAGATTGCAGTATCTCAAAAACGACACTCGGCGTCGCGACACCAATTTATTGACACACTATATATAATACAATATAATACACAATATAATACACTATATACAATATAAACAAATGGGGAGGAAAACCAGTATTTTACACTCAATTTTAACACTTAAAAGAAGTAATAAAAATGTTTAATTAGATTGGAAACCAAATTGCGTTTGTAACCTTTATTACTGAAACATATGATTTATGTATTTAATTTAAATATAATTTTGGATGTCATCTTACTATGACCTTCAAGTATAGTATATAAGTAAAGTACCCTTTCCGGCTCACCAATTTTAACCAAAATATATTAAATACATTCATATCGATATAAAAGCCCTATTTACCAAATTTGAGATGTTTTACATTATATTTTAATATAATTTTTGATGAAAGTCTAATATGACCTTCAAGTAAAGAACCGCTTCCGGTTTTTCAATTTAAACCAAAATCTAGTATGTTATTTAAATCAATATATAAGTTACAAATACTAAATTTGAGAAGTTTTGCATAGTATTTTAATATAATTTTTGATAAAAATCAATTATGACCTTCAAGTAAAGTACCACTTCCGGTGATCAAGCAGTGACCAAAAAAGGAGGTTCACAACTAGATTTTAAAACAATCCCAAAAACAAAATTACAACTTTTTACAGCTAACCGTTTTTGAGTTATACGAGATACGAACATACGAACGTACGTACGAACGAACGTACGTACAGACGCCACGAAGAAACTAGTCAAAATGGATTCACGGATGGTCAAAATGGATATTTCCGTCGAAATCTGAAAACCGAAAATTGCAATACTTTCTTTACTTCGTACAAGGAAGTAAATACTAGGATTAAGCCCTGCATTTAAAAAAGAAAAAACTCTATCCTCGTATTTCTCTTCTGCTAAAGACAAAATAAACCCTTTCCAAAAAAGCGGAGTATACGAACTTAGTTGCAATGATTGTGCAGCCAAATACACAGGAAAAACTGGAAGATCGCTAAATCGGATATTAAAGGAATATATACGTGCATAAAATAATAAGAGAGAAAAGTCCAATTAAGAGTTAAATTAATACATCAAGTTGAAAACAGCCTCAAATTTAATAATAAAATCCTTCAAATCCAATCCAGATTTTTGCTTATATGACTAAATAAATATCTCCAATAGTCCAATCTTTAATTTATTTCTATCTATAACAGACAAACCAATTACTGACCGGCATTACTGGAAAAACCCCGACGCTTAAACCGTTTACCTATAAACATCCTACCTACCTTTCTTTCATTGTTAGTTCAATGCGAGAAGGTATTATATACTAATACCTATACCAATAATATTATATACCAAACTATATTTTGAATTGCTTATTTTTGAATTTTTTGTGTGTTTTTAGAACTGAGGATGAAGGTATAACATTCGAAACTAGTTTTAAATATAACAAATTTATAGAAGTGGCAAATAATTTATCAATCCCTAATATAATTAGGCATAGAAAATATATAATACAAGTGCCCTCTCACATCTCCGGTTGTGGTGGGTTTCTTTAAAGTAGATCCTTGAATGTACCCTTACTCCCCCGCCCCTCCACCTCTCTTCCCCCCCCCTCTCCCGAAACGAAATACTAGCTACGCCATTGCATACATACCGAATTTATTTGCTTATTTTTTCGAAGGGGGTCGGTCGCGGCCCAAATGCAGCGGGAAACATATATAAATCAGACATCCCCCAAACCCACACAAAAGTTTTCTACGAATCGGATTTAAAGTGCACCCTGCTCCTCCCTCTCTTCCGATACAATACTAAAGTTTATTATTTTCACGGAAAGTGCTACTAAAAAAGATGAATAGAAATTAAAAAAAAAAAAAAATTAGCTAACCTAGTTTCTCCAATTGGTTTAAATTGTTAATACTTAATTGTTCTGGTCCTTAAATTTCCTTTGATGGCCAGAAAGTTCTAAAGCGGGGATTCCCAGATTTTATGTCACTGCGAGCCACTTATACTTTTGAGACACCTGAGCTTACCATTACCTGTTCTTTTGATATCATTATCAAAGATTCGCCTTTATAAAGAAAATACCAACTGATTTATAAAATCATTACTGCTTTGCAAGCCCATTTCAACCGTCGCGATGATATCACTTCGATTATATTAACAGGGTGCATGCTCCGCAATTCCGCGTTGTGTAATCTCCTAAACTCTCCAGTTGACTCATCCTTTTTCGGACCAAATATTTTACGCAGTACCTTATTCTCGAACACCTTAAGGCGTTGTTCGTCCTTCAAGGTTAGCGGCCACGTTTCACATCCATACAGAACTGTAGGCAAGATAATAGTTTTGTATATTCTAAGTTTTAAGTTTCTGGACAAAATGCGCGACCTAAGTAATGTTGACACCGAAAAATAACAAGCATTTCCCGCCTTTAACCTTTATTTCCTATTATAAAATCATATTAAACAAAAAAAAAGTATAAATATTCCATTTAACGTGCTAAGAAAATAATTAATTGAAAATAAAGTTCAAAATCAAAAGTGAAATGGATATCACATAACAACAGCAACAGTAAGATTAGGAGCATCGGACATTCTGCAGATTAAAGTGTATCAATCAAAAATGAGAAATTTGGACAGTATTTTTCAGTTGGAAGGAAGTTGTTGTTTATTTACAATCAGAGCAACAATATTAAGCTTGATGGAGCTCAACTTGATTCATAAGTCCTCTTTAACACTGTCTGCTTTCGTCTTAACGACGGTAACCATCTTAAGTCATTTTTATTAATTGTCGTATTTATTCATCTTATAGATTACGCATTAAAATATATTTTTTAATAAATTGTTAACCTTCATTGAACGTGTAAAACGATGATTATATTCATGACTTTTGTTTGCTTGTTCGGGTACCATCTGGAACGTCCTTGCGTACCACGGTCTGGGCAACCCTGTTCTAAAGTACGCCGTAAAAATTTGTTTAGTGTCAGGGAAAGCCCTGATTAGTCTTGATGTTTTTTCATAATGATTTTTTTCTGAGATATAGTGGGCAATATAATTAAAATTACAAATGGTAAGTTATACTTACTATCTAGCCTTCAGTTTATATAAAAAAACGTGACTTCAAAAAGATATAACATATCTTTATAATTATTGTTTATATTTGCGCGTTACTATTAATATTAGTATCACAAGTGTTTTAATCTAAGGTCATCTTCCACTAAGGCCGTTCTATCAATTGAAAATTTTGACTATTTACAAGTGCACTTCGATAATGAGAAAATATTTTGTTGTTTCAATTGTAACATAAAAAATTAATATTATTATTATATTTATATTCTAAAAAATCATGATCTGCCTTCAATCTGTATATTTTATTTCCACAGAAAACATACACTATGAAGAGATGTCATCGCCTTTGGATTGCTTATTAACCCTTCTTTATACAACTCGACGGAAATCTGGTGAAGATTAATTCAACCAACAATACACCTATATAATAAATTATTTTAAAGCTGATTGAATTTGTGATATGTTGGTCATCAGCTTTAGGGCCTTAGTTCAAAAAATTTATTAATAATTATAAACATATTAGACCTTCTCAACAATAAACCACTTGTTTAAAATATTTATGAAAATAAAAATATCCCAAAGTGATCAAATTTAGACACGATGGGGGATCTATTGTAACTTATATTGAACAATTGCCTTATCAGTTTTTTTAATATTTACTCGATATTCGTTCGGGATTAATTCATTATTCCTGATCACGAGTCTCTTTAAGTGATTCACCCGATTTTCTAAAGTGCTCATTGGAAAGCTACTTGATACGATAAGATAGTCCAAGGAAAAATAGCAGTCTGGTGCGAGGATGAGGCGATTGTACACCCTCGGAAGGAGCCTTTCTTCGGAACCTGCGGTCTTCTTATACACTCTGGCCGTCGGGATCTACTCCTCCATCATCCCCAACTTCATACAACAGAAACTCTGCAGCCCGCTCCTAGAACCTCCTCTCGATTATGTTTGCAACAGTACCAGTCTCTTGGCAGAAGCTACAGGTAATTAATGTTTAATTAATAAAAATTTTAAATTAGTGATTTTGTTTTCATGAAAACTCTGATTAACTTAATATTAAAACCACTTAATCACCTAAGGAAATTACATGTTTCCTAAAGAAAACAGACGAAAATTAAAACATTATTTTTAGAAGGAGATGGTCAAGAATAAAATAAAATAGTTTAAAATAAATTGTTACAACTATTTTATTTTATTCTTGACCGCCACCCGAATCATCTCATTCTTGCTTTATCATACGGTCAACCATTAATGCACACAAATAAATAAAATAAAATTTTCATTATTCTTTTTGAGGAAATTATTATTGTGTAATGGGATAAGAAAAATGTCATAAGATCCTATAGAAATTTTAGGGTTCTTATGGATCACATTACATCCATGATGGAAAAGTAAGGAAAAATGTAGTATTTCTCTCAAGTCTATTATTCTAAAAAACGCCGTTTATAGTCTAACTTACAAGAGATAAAAACTAGCATGGCAACTAGCTGGGCTTGATCTGAATAATGATGCCCTGGCAAATAAGATCTAGATTTAGGCAAAAGTTCACATTTGAGCCTTCAAACACTGCTTCGATAATTTAAAAATGCTACAAACTCTATGTATATCGACTATGACATCAACGTTTTTTGAAAAAGGCGTAAGCGCCATTTAGAAAACTTTACAGGAAGCACATGAAACGATTTTTACCAAATTACAATATATTTTCTTTAATTTTTATTCTTTATAGTATACAGTAGGAGTTTATTAAGGTGGCGAATTTTTTATAATTGCAATATATTTTTTAAGGCTTCTAGCACTGGTTGAGGCCTGAGTGACGAGTGAGAGTCGTTAGTATTTGGTACTTACGTCATCAGTAGTAGATTTTTAGGCTATTTCCAATTTTTTTTCTGGATATATCGTGAGCGGAAATCGATAGACGTGGTGTTTATGTCCCTTAATAAAATGAAAACTAAGTTTTAGCGCTTAAACCTTTTTCAAAAAACGACATCGATACATAGCAAGTGTTTTACTCTGTTTTTCTTTCCACAAGCACCAATTTTATCCCCCATTTTGGGATTTAATGTTATCTTTATTTCAGATTTTGTTGCAATCCTTACACGCTTACTGAATTTCGACCCCCACTATACCAAATGTAGATGTCTCCTTACCGAACGTCTTTGCCATGTTTAATGAAATGATACTACATCAGAATTTCATAAATGGAACTTTCCACAATGGCATCGAAATTGAACTTAAATTAATGTAATCATTGATATCTTTTCTTTACTAATCTTCGATATCGGGACAAATTCTTTAGGTTAATTAAAGAAACAATCCGAAAATAGATCATAAAATGTTTTCAACCTCGAACAGAGGTTTAATATGTTGTTAGTGTAATTTGACATAGCGACAGGGTCCATTAGGCCCAAATGACCGACAGCTTTCGTGGGGCCTGACAGTAAATACGTCTTCATTTGATTGATTATTTTAAGTAATAATTTGTTCATAATATCGATAGTTACAACTGAATATCGAAACAATCAAAGTGAATACTCGGCTGGGGTATTGGTAAGCAAGCGCAGGACCCAGTTAAAACCTAAATATACTGGTATTGACGTAATGTGCAGTGGGAGTCCAGCTATAACCGCCAACTTTGCGTAAATTAATGGATTTGATTTGGTAATTCGTTTGTCTTTAAGGTTACTCATTAGTTACTGATACCCATTGCAACTAATATCGTTAGGCCCAAAAGCTATGGGAGAAGGAGGGGGTTTCACAGAAAGTAACCTGCAATCATCACTAAAATAATGTTCGAATAACTTCATCAATGATGATACTGATTTAGGATTAATATTGTAAGAATTTGCTGTTAGAAGAACTACTAAAACAGGGTTATAGAACAAGATATACCATAAATATTATTGTTGAAATGTCAGTTTTTTTGAAGTTTGATACTGTCCTAAAAATCAGTCTTGAGTGTTACTTCATGAGTATTAAGAGATTTATGGGAGTCTTTGTTCAGTTAGTTTGGAAAAGAGTAGCGATTTTGTTTACAGCTAACAGCAGATGTGTGTTTTCCAGGCCAAATTGAAGAGAAAAAAAGTTTGAAAACTTAACAGGGACAATATTTTAATTCATTTTCATGAGTGTTATCCTAATAATTTACTTTAAATGTAATGTTTTGGACGTCTGGCCGAAAACCTGGTACCTCTGAACGAACTGTTGAAGAAGGGACGCACGGTTAAGATTACGCCAGAGATCGAGGCGAATATCAGAAAGTGCATGCTGCGGTTACAAACGGAACCAGTCCTCGCATTTCCCGATTTTTCCAGACCATTTTCAATCACCACCGATACCAGCGAATATGCACTGGGGGCGGTTTTATCGCAGGAAGGTGAGAGGGAGGAAAGGCCCGTGGCATATACTAGCAGGAGGCTTACGGACGCGGAGGCCCGGTATAGCGCACTTGAACGGGAACTGTTAGGGATTGTATGGGCAGTGCAACACTTTCGGCCGTATGTATTCGGAAGAAGGTTTAAAGTGCATACAAATCATCGTCCTCTGTTGTGGGTGGGCAATTTGAAAGAGTCCTCGGCTAGCCACACGGTGGAAGGAGATTCTGAGTACAATCTCGAAGTAGTGTATAAACCGGGAAAAGAGAATGTCGTAGCTGACTGGTTATCTCGGGCGTTACAGGTAAATATGATGGAAACAGAGGTGGATGAAGTATCGGGGGACCTACAAAGGTTCGTGCGGGAATGGACGCCAAACGGGGAAGGAGAACGCGGGGCTGACCGCCAAGGCAATGGGGACCCCTCGGATGACGAGTCAGGGGACGAGAGACCAGCAGAGATGGAGGAACTTGACGAAATAATTAATGACAACACTCGACAGGTCATCTGGAAAACAAGAACTACGGGGCTTGTAAAAATGGACTTTTCCAAATATGATAGGCATGCCATCGTCACTATTTGGTCCCAACCGGGAGTCAAGGAGGAGCAAATCTGCCGAGTATTAAAAGACGCATCCAAGGAAGGCGCGACCCATTATTTATATGTCGGTAACGCGGCGGTGTGGGAAAAGATCCGTATCTTATGGAGGACTGAAAAAATAGGGATAGACAGGACCTTTATCCGATGTCGCTCTATCGTGGAGACTATTCGCGATCACGGACAGCAAAAAGATGTAACGATTGCATACCATCAAGGGAAGACAAACCACGGGGGAATCAACGAGACGTTGGCGGCCTTGAAAAGAAGGTATTATTGGGCAGGGATGCGGAAGACGGTAGAAGAGGTAATGAGGAACTGCCACATTTGCCACGAGGCTAAGTATGACCGGCACCCCTCCTTCCTCCCCCTCCCCCCGTAGGACTACAAACCGAGACGAGGACACCTACGGTACCGTTAACGGACCTCCAAGTTGACACCTTTACGTGGAGAGGATTTAAATGGGTGACAGTAGTGGACACCTTTAGCAAGATAGCAATGGCCCACCCCGTGAAGGAAAAATCGGCGGCAGCGGTTAGTAGCGCCCTCCAAAAATGGTTTCAGTTTTATGGAGTGCCAGATACGATCTCCTCGGACGGGGGCAGGGAATTCGACAACGCCCAGTTACGACAAGAGACGAAAAGGCTAGGAATTTCGTGGCACTGGAATACTGCTGGACATCCCAAAAGTAGGGGGGGGGGGATCGAATGGCTCCATAATACCCTGGGTGAACATCTCCGAGTATTCTACGCAGATAAGGGGTTGGAAGCAGATGAGGCGATGCCGCGAGCCATAGCAGCGTATAACCTTTCCATACACATGGCTACTGGGTTTTTCCCTTTCGAGGCCCTTTTTGGTTTACGCGCATGAAGGAGGGACGAGCGAGATACGGTTATGGATGAGGACATGGCGGAAAAAATAGCCACGAATAGAGTAGAAATCGAGAGAATGTGGGCGAATGGTCGCGGAAAAATGTAAGAGAGTAGCGCGGGAGAACGAGGGTGTAAAGGATATTATGGGTAATATGAAAATAGGCACTATCGTTTACAGGAAAATTTTATCGAATCGCGCAAAGGAAGTTCTGAGGTATGAGGGTCCATTCAAAGTGATTACGATTAGGGAGCACAATCTCGTCACTATTCAGAGTCTGGCGGAGCCCAGGAAACGGAGGACTGTACATATCGAGCAACTTAAGGTTCCAGTGGGGGAACCCAGACCATAAAAGTGTATCTATTTGTATTATACGTTTTCTGGAATAAAAACTTGTATTTTTAGTTTTTGTATATAGAGTTTTGAGGAAGTACCTTACTTTGTATACTATGTGAAGTAGATTAAGTTAGTATTATGTTAGTTTTGTATATAGATTAAGCTGTAATTTTTGGTTATTTATTTGTGTTTCCAGTTTATTTCTACAACCGTTTGTTTTTGTTTTGTTTTGTTATTGTTTGTTTTTGTTTTGTTTTTGAGTTTACGAGGATGTTCGTAATCTGGCAGGGGGGAGTTAAGTTGGGACTTACATTACTATAGCCACTAATTCCAAACTAGCATTATAAACATTGTAAATTGTATATATAGAGGATTAGAATCTGAATAAAGTTAGTGTTTAACCAGCCTTCATGTGAGTACTTTATCTCCCCATTTCCTCTTTTTTTTATGTTTTGCGTGGCGTAGCTGTTAAGTTATATATATACATATATACAAGGTCTATATACAATTCCTTCTATTACTCGAGGGTATTTTAAGGTTATTAACTAATAGTACAATGTTTACTAATAGTAGAGATTTCATTATTCTGGCTTTGGCCTTTATTTATTTAAAAAGAATGGGGAGGAACCATTCTGCTGGTTCAGGAATAGGTAAGGTAAGATTGGTTTAGACTGAACAGTGCAGACCGCTTACCTCGGCGAGCACATCGACCAAGGGTGCCTTGCCAACTCCCAATTATGGGTGGAGGCGCGATGTCTCTGAATAGGGGGTTGGCACAGTTAAAATTATTTTATTTATTACACCATCACATAGTTGCTCCACAGACTTTATTGTCAATTTTATTAAAAAAAAAAAGGATTATCACTCTTAATGACTTATAAAAATGAAAAATAAAGTCAGGAATAAATAAACGACATAGAAAAAGAAAGTCTGTTTGTAAAAACAATGTGTTGTATCGTTCATAAAAGATAAATAAACATAACTGCAATCCTTGGAGGTAAAAAATAAGAATTAAGAAAAACATTTTTATAATAATCATTTATTACATAAAATAAAAATGTATCTTTAAACATTTTTTTAATGTTAATAGTAATTTTGGGTTGACAACAGTTTTCTCCAATCTTTATTTTACAGTCAGAATTGAAGTAATATCTACAATTTCTCAAACATTATTCGATTACACTCTTGGCAAAAGGACCTTGCCTGTATCAATGGCCTAATCTTTATCTAGATCGTTTATCTAGAAGTTTGATTTGACTAACTAGTCTAGTCAGCCCTTCTGTCTTTCTTTATTACTTCTGGATAATCAACTGAGATCTATCATTCCTCTGACAAATACGACTTGATTTTCCTATGAGAATCCAAATGGGCTAGCCATTTAATTGAGGTAACCACTTGCTCCAGGATTTAATGGAGGAAGTCTTTCGATCTTGGATTTGATGGAGGAAGCCTTTTTCTTCTGGATTTGATGAAAGAAGTTTTTTATCCTGGATTTGATGGAAGAAGCCTTTTGCTCCTGAATTTGATAGAGTAAGTATTTTTCTTCCGGATTTGATAGAAGAAGTCTTTTGCTCCTCGATCTCATCCAGGCCTAGTAGCCTATATCTTAGAGACAGTCTACAATTAATGTAAAATTTCGACTTACTCTTACGCGGAGATGGTTTCAAATTTAAGCCAAGTCACGTCCAGGAGTTACATGGGTCCTCTCAGATTAATGGGTACTACAGTTACAGTGAATGGAGGTTTTCGTGACAAGTTCCACTGAAGATGAGCTGTGGAGTACCGGAGACCGCCTAGCATGTCGTCATTACATGCACCGCATAAGAGACCCAGAGAATCAAGCTACTGAGGGAAAAAGGAATCTGGGCTCTAAACAGAAGAGAGTTCCTTCAGATGGTGATAGCAAACAACTACCCATACTGTAAAGATTAACTGTATGGGTGGAAATCAGTAGTAGACCTAGTATACTTTTAGTTAAGGAGTAGAGGACCAGTTCCTGGGAGAGAAGACGATGTTGGAAGCACTGAATGTAGACAACCATCTTGGTGAATAATGAATAGTTAAGGATATTAATAAAAATCATTTGTGTTTTCGAGCAGAAATGGCATAAGGCTTATGTGATATGTCGCCACTGCAAACTCTTGTGGTTTATAGGAATGTATATAATTAAAAAAAAAAGCTCTATTAGTATTCCAATAATTATTGGAGTACTAAGAGAACAATAATTTGATTATTATATATAGCGACCATATATGACTTCAAAATAAAGTTATGGAAAATGAAAAATCCTTAAGAAGTCAATAATCCCGTTAGGCAGTTCGGAATCCGAGTTTTTTCGGTTTGACGATAAAATAAATATGGTTAGGGATTGATAAATTATTTACCATTTTTATAAATTTGTTTTATTGAAAACTAGTTTCGAATGTTATACATTCATCCTCAGTTCTAAAAACATACAAAATATTCAAAAATAAGCAATTCAAAATATAGTTTGGTATTATTATACATATTAAATTAGATGTAATATAAATCAGTATTATAAAACATTTATGAATTATGAATTTAATTAAGACAAGAAATCCAATACTGGATTGGATTTGAATATACGTGCATATAATAATAAGACAGTCCAACTTTGCAATTCATTTATATGAAAAAAACATAAATTCATCAAAGACGCAGTAGTTAAATTAATGCATCAAGTTGAAAACAGCCTCAAATTAAATATATATGAAACACTTGAAATAATAAAATCCAATCCAGGTTTTTGCTTAAATGACCAAATAAATATCTCCCATAGTCCAATCTAAAATTTATTCCCATCTATAACAGAAAAACCAATTACTCACCGGCATTACTGGAAAAATCCCGACCCTTAAAACGTTTACCTATAAACATACTACCTACATTTCTTTCATTGTTAGTTTAATGCGAGACGAAACCAGTAGAAACTTTTCTGTTTGATATAATCCATTTAAACCTTGGTGAGTACCAACATGTATTGGATTTCTTGTTTTAATTAAATTCATAATTCATAAATGTTTTATAATACTGATTTATATTACATCTAATTTAATATATAAAATAATACCAAACTATATTTTGGATTGCTTATTTTTGAATTTTTTGTGTGCTTTTAGAACTGAAGATGAATGTATAACATTCGAAACTAGTTTTCAATAAAACAAATTTATAGAAATGGCAAATAATTTATCAATTCCTACTTAGATTGATCCTTCTATGCCATCATACGGATGCCAACTAAATAAATATGGGGTCAGACTTAGCTAATTGTTTATGGGAGATTCAAAATACTGAGGAAAATGTCCACCCAACTTAAAAAAAACAAAACAGTCTTTCGGGATTTTTCATACTAACCAGATTTAACATTAACGAAAGTTTAAAATAACATATGAAATGAAATAAAATTTCCTAATTAACTAATCTTAAATCAACTAAAATTACCTCTCAACAAAAAAATAAGGGTGAACAACAAAGTTCATCTTCATCTTTGTATTAGTTTTTCTAATTCACAATCGCAACGAATAATAATTATTCATGTAATTTATATTAAATAGGAAGCTCCAGAATTTAATGTATCAAGCATAGTTGATTGAAGCCGATAGGATAAAATAAATATTAAAAAACAAAACAAAAAAAAGAACTCGGGTATTATTTGGAATTAATAGATAACATCATTTGTCGAATATCTTATACCTTTTTTTTTTAATTAAGTAGAATTTTATACGTTCCGTGTTTTCCGGTATTAAGTTTGATAAAATGCGACTAATTTTTGATGCGCTTAAATGATCAAATGATTTAATATGAGTTAGAGCCATTTTAAGAAATCCATCTCAGATCTGTTTACTGAAACAAATATCGAACTCTATAAGCATAGGGGGTTTTCAGTTTCATAAACTGGTTCATTAAAAAAATTGTCCTCACCCCTTTTTCTTTTTACAATTGTACTCCATTGGAAGTTTTTAAATTCAATAAATATTAGTGGTATACGTGACGTTATTAACATCCTTGCTTTAGGCTTAAAAAAATCATTAAAATAATCACAAACAAGATGTAGAGTATAGTTGCAACACAATCAAAACTTACTGTCAATATTGCACTTCTCACAACTTAAACCCTATATTTACTGCCCTTTCCCACTCAAGGGCGCAACCAAGTTATCTGATTATTGTAGGTTAAGAATTGTTATTGGCAACTTCTTCGGCCTATTTACAGAGACGTTTAAGATAGGTAAGAGTGCAAAATGTGAAGACCGATATGGATTATCTTCTTCGTCGCCGCACTACTTCTTATAATGCTGAGGTATAGAGACAACTAACATAGGATAGACCGACAACTAACACAGGATTGCTTTCTTACTATAACAGTGCGGAGATACAGGGGAATTGAAAGGGGTCATCAAAGCTGCCTGTGTCCTTGGGTTTTTCCATCATTTAGGGTGTTTGATAAAATAATCCAAGAATAGCTGTTCGGTCTTCACATTATACTCAACTATTTCCAGCGCTTGCACTAATTGGGCTTTTATCCAAACCCCAGATGGCTAACTAGAGTGGAAGCGTCAAAGTTCATATTAGGAAACCACAACAAAATTATTATTAACCGACCCTGGAGGGAATAACTCCAAACTGATCTAAACAGGATCCGTTCATCACAGCCTCTTACTTATATAAATAGTAGTCAAAGCTTGTGAATGAATGGTTGAACGTTAGTAACCCCATTTGCTAGAAATGGCTAGGAAGGGAGAAAAAAAAAAGGTTGAACGTTAGTCCAACTAACTATTGTGGATCGAGGGATCCTGATTCGTAAAACTCTGGCTTACCTTTCCTGAACGTTCTCGGTTCAAATCACAGATCAGCACATACATTTTCTTTTGCCAGAAAAGTATTGGAGTTTTTCGGAGTCAGAATGGAGGTTTTTGGCACCCTTTAATTAGCCCAATCAAGCCAAAATTTTGCTTAATAGGCGGAGGGTGTATGGTTAGAGATCTGTCCTTACATTACCACTTTAATGTAATGTTCTATATGTTAAGAATAACGCAAGATCGAGAATACGTCACCTCTGTCTGTATCTAATCCTCTTCATGGTCTTTTATGCAATTGATTACTTATTTATCGAAAATTCTCAACGTTTCCCAATACGAGAGAAAAGAATAGATACCTAGAATAGAATAGATAGCTAGACTTCAAATAAATAATTCCTCGGATATAGATACTTTGAATGGACAAATTTATTAAATAACATCAATGAATGATATAACCTTTAATGTCAATGGTTTGTTACAGACATCACAACGGTCCGTGGTACGTTGAGGGAAGTGCTGCCCGCGGTGGTGCTTCTACTGGCCGGCTCTTGGAGGGACTACACCGGACGCAACAAGCCAATTATGTACTTGTCCCTCGTTGGCGAGTTGGTGGGAGTGTCCATCGAACTCTTCGGAGCCTTCCAATGGGAAGTTTCTCCTTGGATAACCAGCCTTACAGATGGTGTCCTCTACGGGCTGGCGGGAGGCAACAAGCTGTTCTACGTCGGTGCCTTGCTAGTCATTACTGATCAGTCCACGATTGAGGATAGGACCGCCAGGTATCTTAACCATAAATTTTTCATTAAATATAATATTTTATTCAATTATTAAAAAAAAATACAATTGAAAGGAAAGAAATAATGCCTTAGATTAATACAAAAAACAATGCCAAGAATTTTCTTGGTGATTTCAATACATATCTGACTGGCTCTAAACCTTTGAGCAACGTAACAGCAACATTGAGTAAACAAATAAATTAAGGTAATTAGAAAATAAAGCAATTACACAAAATATGCTTGTTTTTGCGTCGACGTTTGTCTATTAAGAAAACATTGGATTACACTAAGTGGAATCCGTTCACAAAATCAACTTGGATCACAAACATTGATTTCAAAGTTCTTTAATTATTTAAGAAGGTAAGTGCCAACATTTCCGAAAAGTAATTGTTTTCATTGATGAAATGATTTGTTCGAGGGCTAATTGTGTAGAAAATAAGGTAATAATAGGCTAAAAGAGTAAATATAGGTTCAGAAAAATAAGAAAAAATAGGATTATAGTGTTCATTATTTAATAAACCTAAAAGTTTTTCGTTCCTCCTGTAATATTTCTTTTTTTGGCAATAAACCCCTTTTCAACGTCAACACCTCTTTTAGTTTCAGTCAAACTATGTTAGCATTATTGTTTATATCTCATTTAAATTTTTGTACAACCAGATTTCTTAATTAGGATGGGGTTGTACACAGCAGCTTTAGTAGGAGGCAATTGCGTCTCCTTTGCCTTATCTGGATATGCTCTGGAGTTTTTCGGATACAGGTGGTTCTTCGTTCTCGTGATGATCCTGCATCTGCTGACATTAGCTATAGTAATCTCGATCAACGAGAATAATGCTCGAAAGACAAACGAGGGAAACAAATGGCAGACTTTTAAGAAGTTGAAGGCTGTTTTCAAAACGAGGCCAAACAACGCTGTGATTTGGTTGATGTTGTTGAGCAGTTGCCTGATAAACACTTGTTCTGCAGGTAAGAATTTAAAAATGTCGTAATATGAACATTATACTTAAAATTTATCTATTAAACAAAATAAAAATAATAATACTTGGATGCCAACGCCAAAACTGAAAATAATGTTTTTCTTCCTTCTTCAATATAATCTAATTTTTTTTTTATTTCATATCTATAGGTTTTTTGGCCAGATATAATGTTTATTATTTTTTACATATTTGTTATTCTAAAGGGAATTTGTTCCAGAATAAAGTTGTATTTTAATTCTATTATATTCTACAATCCCATTCGGGTCAAATTTGAATCAACTTACACATCCCTGGAACAGGAATGGATGAATAATGACAGGAGTTTCGAAGTATGAATCAATTAGTAAGAATCGATATTAATTCTTTGACGGTTGATATTTTTTAACTCGTTTTTTGTCGTTGGCTCCAGGTTCATTATGCTGAATATAGATTTTTTTTTTAATATACATTAAAATTGAAATAAGCTTCAACATATCTAACTTACCTTAATGCACACAATTTTGGTTTATTATTTTCAATATTAGACCTTTGGAATCGACCAAGGAAAATTTTTTTGTAACCCCCCCTCAAAATTTGAGGTTTTACGTTTCAAGATGCGTAGAATCCAAATATCGAATAAAAAAAAAAATCCGTCCGTCCGCCGTCCGCCGTACGCCGTACGCCGTCCGCAGCTTTTCTTCGAGACTACTGGACCGATTTTCTTGAGATTCGGTACCAAAGTCACAGGTCACCCCGAGATGATCCTCGGAACTCGACATTACCATCCGTCTGTTTGTTTCAAAATGGCGGCCGATTAGAGATCTCATAAGCCCATGACTCGGTCATTTATAAAGATAGAGAGAAAATGTAAGGTGTTTTAGAACCAGCATAACGAGACATGCAATAAAAAAAAAAATTGATAAACAAAAAATCTGTATAATTACCGATTAAATATCTAATATACCCATAACTCGGCCATTTATAAACATAGAGGAAAAATGTAAGGTGTTTTGGAATCAGCATACGTGACATCAAAAAAAAAAAAAAAAAAAATTGAAAAACAAAAAATCTATAATAATTGCCGATTAAAGATCTTATATACCCATAACTCAAGTGAAGTGCACATCAAATATTTCCTCTGTATCATTTTACATCACAGCCTACTTGCATTGACGCAGTTTTTTTAATTAACACAGTTCGGCACTCTCACGGCGAACATCTTGTGACAAGCTTCAAATTTCTTTTCCTTTGGTGTCTACTGCTTCATATTTTTACTTTGACAGAATAGTTATTTTTATGAAATAATAAACAGGTGGAATAAATAAGTGGAAATAATAAACCATTGTGTAATAATTTGCAGCGTTTTTCGTTTTGTTTTTAAAACATCTAGACTGTAGTATAATTGATTTATATATTTAATTTAAAAATGTCTTTAAATATTACAGCCGAAGGGAATCTTTACCTTTATTACCTGCAACAAGGGTTTCAATTCACAGTCACTGGAGCAGGCGTCTACACTTCTTACAGACTTTTAACAGGCCTAGCCAGTAAGTGATACCGACTTATAGAAAATTATGGAATTAATTGATTTCATTTAAATTAATGTTACTGAAATAGATATAATTATCTGCTATAGGTTCGATGGCTTCTCCTCCGGTATTCACAAAAGTGCTCAAGTGGTCTGACTTCAAAGTTGGTACCATAAGCGCTGTAGTGACTGCAATTTCTGCCGCTTCCATGGCTTTTGCAGCAACAACTCTTCAATTAGCATTTTGTAAGTTATATCTAAAAAATAAATATCTAAATTTGTACTATGCGAATCCGATTCATCAATTCGTCAATTATTCACAGTCGCCTGGTTGGACTTTTTGAAGATATTTCTTTTCACGGTCCCTAAATCCATCATCACAAAGTCAGTTGGAGACGATGAAGTCGGTATGTATTTATTATATGACACACGTGCAAAAGAAAAATTAAGCAAAAAATAAATGTATTGTATCAATAATTGAGAATATTTATATTTATTTAGGGATATTTATAAGTTTGTGCTACATTGGGGAGTGCTTGATGCCGACGGGTATTTTCTTCATTTACGATTCCATATTTTCAGCGACATCCCAGACGCTGCCTGGTTCGATATTTCTTGTGAGTGCGGCCGTTGATATTGTGATCCTAATTGCATTCAGGTAATAAAACTTACTACTATATTGATAATCAACTATTGAAAATATACAATATTCGTACATGTGGTACAAACAATTTCTATTTTGAATACAAGAATGAATACAACAATAGTTCACTAATATTTAAATTATTCTTTAATAATAAGAACAGAGCTTTAATTTTTAAGTATAAGCATGAGCCAATTCTCCTACATATTTACTGGCTATCTCTTTCGAGATGGACCAAGCAAAACATTCAAGTTTTAATAACTGAAGATGTTTACTGCCCACTACACTAACCAGGGGACAGATTATCTTTTTCCAAAACGAAAAGGGAAATAAATGAAGTGAACGGCATTCGTTAAATACGTCTTTCTTTTCTTTTTTTTTATATTCTTATATTACTTAAATACTTGCCGAGAATCTGTCTTTTGATGGCGCACAAACGCATTCGCGATTAAATCGAAAATTTGGCACTTGGTTGATTTACCTCTACTGTATCTTTAGCCACCCAATGACATGATTATTTAAAATCGGTCTAGTTGTTCGAAAGTAGTTCTGATATCCTCCCCCTCTCTTCCATAGCGGATTGATTTTCGAAAATAAAATATCGTGTAATATATTCGGCCTTAAGAAAAATAATTCCAATTGGAGAATTCAGCAGGTTACTCAATGCAAAATAGTTTATAGATGTTCACTAATCTTGCAGTTTTCTTTTATCGATAGCGATAGTGGTAAAAACTGCGTAGGCAACATTCGGCTAACATCGAATCCCTTGATTCCTTAAACCTTTGTAATGTATTGTATTATTATGTATAATAACAACAATAGTTCTTTATATGTTTTTAAAAAAAATTATCATTTCTAGTATTTCACTTCATGTCTACCAACCTCCGGAAAAGTTAGACAAGAGCACATCTGAAGACGACAATGAAATAGAAAATTTAGAAAATTGTGAAATGATCAAGAGGAGTTCCATTACCATATCAATAACTTAAGGCGTTTTCATTGCTTGAATTTTATTTGTATATTGTCTAAGGGCATATCTTCAGGTGATAATTGAGAAAAATGAATTAATTAGCGAAATATTAAAATAGTAATTATATTATAAATAGTATTACTTGAATATTCTTTTTTATTTTTATATTGTCCATTTTGTACTATTGTAAATATGTAAATAATCTGAAATAACTATATTTCTATTTTAATAGAGAAATAATTTGAAAATTGTACTGCCATAATGCCCGATATTTAGAAATAAAAATAAATAGGCATTGATATATCAACATTTTTATATGTATATTGTTTATTATGAATTTCAAATGTATTATTTAGTATTTATTTTATTTAGAATATAGTTAATTTAGATGTATATTAAGATCTGATGTATGAAGTTAGAGGGAAGTTTGACCCATTGGTTCATCATTTATCTTATATTAACATAATCAATAATATATAATTAATAATTATAGTGGTGTTATTGTTTTGTTTTTTACTGCAAATCAATATATTTTTTGAAGAATTTTTTACTATTTTTATTATTTTACTAAAATGCATTATAATTTAAATAGTTTTAAGATCTAAAACCTAGGGCAGGAGACCATTTCCAACCATTTCATAGGTTATCAGTCAGGGGGTGGGTACCATAGTTTTTTTTTAATTTTCTTAGTATATTCGTAGTTGAATATTGTTTGTAATATTTAAAAAAAAGAAGGAATAATTTTAGTAAATAAAAAGTATTGTTCATCTTCCAATATAAAATATATAATTATTTAATCATACTTTAAAAATGTTTACAAAATGTAAATTTTCTTTTAAGAAATATAAATATCAAAACCAATGCGAACTTTGGCACTGCATTTCTTTAGGCATTACCTAATTCATATTTTGGAGAATAAGACAATAATCTATATATATATATATATATATATATATATATATATATATATATATATATATATATATATATATTTATATAATCTATTAGATATATTTATGTATATCTATATATAAAAATATACATACCTCTATATATATATATATATATATATATATATATATATATATATATATATATATATATATATATATATATATACCCTACCCCGTGTACCTAAATTGCGAATCGCGGTGTGGTTTTCCATTACGTAAAATAGCCGCCCGGAGGCTTGGTCCAGGGACGGTCTGCTTCGGGTAAAGAAATATAGGTCCTCGTGCGCCTGCTGACTCCGAACAGCCATAATCCGTGGATCTTGACCGGTTTGTCATTGTCGTTGAAACCGAGTGAGTCGGTGGGAAGGACACTGCCGAATTGGCCCCAAAGGGACCGGCTATGGAGCTATGGATAGCCTGCCATGGTTCTTAGCAACGTGAGGTTGGGTGACCCTCTCCAGGCTGTCTGTTCTCCCGCAAGCAATACATATACACATGTATATGTATATGTTACATATACATATACATGTATACCATAAATACCACATTGTGTGGCCAAAGATCTCCATGTTCTATAGTGTCAACCGAAAAAAAAAATATATATATAAATATATGTAGATGATAACTTGCCTTCTTATTTAATCATTCCCTCCCTCCAAACGGAAAAATTAATAATAAAAAAAAAATATAATTAGTCCAATCCTTGTTAATTTAAATTGTAAATATTAGTATATCAATCAATTTTATTACTTACCATAGACGAATTTAAAATAGTTTGTGGGGCATGATTTAACGCCTAATAGTTTTTAGAGAGTACAGTATAATCTGGAAAAATGTAGAACTGATTTAAAAACCTATCAAGAATGACCGTTAATTATATTTTTAAAATATTCATCATGTTTATAATTTCAAATAAATAATGATAATCAAAAATATATTCTCAGACAATACATGCGACGCAAAAATTACATGGCGAGTTTTTTTTTTTCTCTCAAGGAATCCTTTTAATAACTTTTTAGTGTTTTAAATGACCTAATTTTTCCATTACCTACAGCAAACAGTTTATATGATTTAGTTAAGTGTTTTGTTTTGTTGAGAAAATGTTAAATGGTGTAAATAAAATGTTTGAAAGTTTCTTACTCTTTTTTACGTTTTCTACCTCATTTAGAAACACGGTGTTTGAAGCTGGAATCGTGGTCAAAAAAAGTTTAAAAAATAATTAAATAAATGTAATAAATACTATATTATTGAATGATCTTGCATTAAAAACAAATTAAAATTGTATATAATACGCCATATCTGAGTTAACTTTGTTTATTTATTGATATATCCACACAGATTTAATATGTTATGATATCAGCATACAATCAATTAAAATCGTCTACCAATTGCGGTTATATAAATCTAAAAGAAAATGCCTTATCAGTATTCTCTCCAACCTATTGGATGCTTGATAAGAAACCACTCACTATCTAGGTTGTTAACCACCTGATTTATTAAGACAATTTTATTAGTTGGTGTCAATCAATCTATGGGTACTGTTTTGTATATTTATAATTGACGAAAGAAATTTACTTTTCTATAGGCAGTGGCGGATTTGTAATAACGCCGCCCCCTCCAGCTGATTCTATCCCAAAAATATAACTACCCTCAAAATTTGACTTTTCATTTTTTTCTGCCGTACGCCGCACTGTGGGGTGGTGGCAGAAATAATACCAGCAATAAAAATGTCCTTTAATCTATACTTTTTCCGAAAATATATGATTCGGCCTCTATAGAGGGGTCTAAAAATGCACTGCCGTCGGATGAAAATTATTCACTTCAAGCTTAAGTTTAGTTTTTTCGTATGCCGTTATTTTCGATGATAAAAAAGTGAAATTTTGTTGTTATTGACATCATATATGTAAGAAAATAAAACACCATTAGCCCTTTCAATTTTTAGAGTGATTTGAGATATATATAATATATACTTATATATAATATTCTTTTTCTGAAATAGCGAGGAAAAAAGATTGTGGGATCTTTCAGAAAAAGCTCCATTTTTGTAATCTAGATATCTTTTAAAACCTTCTCTAAATACTTCAGCTGCAATCGACTGCAATTGTGGGTTCGGTGCAGTTTTTTGTCTTAGAAGAGGAATCTCGTTCGGTCTAAAACAGGCTTTTTCAAAGATGAGGTGTTGTTTATTCAATCGGCCGAAATTCACCAATACGAATATTTCTGTATGACCCCGGCATTAATAAGTTCATTTTTCTTAAAATTCATTCAACTTCTGATCTATAGAAAACTAATATGCGACCAGAAACTAAAATCGAAAACGTTCCTGATAGCATCGAAGCCTAGAACTTACTTTCAGGTAAATTATAATTGTTCCTATCATAAGACGAATACAGTTCATATTGTATTTTAAAAAAAAGATAGTTGTTTAATATGTATTGATATATTCCATATTTTTTTTTTGTATTCTGTAAAAGAAGAGTAATTTAATGTATTTGGGAATTTTTACAATGAATAAACATTTGAAAAATATCAGCTTACCACTTTACATTTTTGAACATTTTCTCTCTTGGTGTGGGTTTCACAGGACAGGGATTAGTCTCAATCGATTCAGTATCCCAAAATATATGTTCTACGATACTCCACTCAACTGTCATGCCAAATTCATAGCTGATCCAGAACATGTTGAGAAATTTGTCCACCTATTTTTTAAAGTATAATCGATTGGTACCATCTCCTATATCATATTAGGGCGATATTGCGAAACCAGGAATATTTGTGGATCAAATTAGACCACTTTCTGTCAAATTGGCACACACGACTCCAATTTTTCAGAATCTTTAACGCGAAATTGCGTAATCAGTAGAATTTTGTTTTCCGAAAATACGAGGTTTTGTCCCATAGTGCGCCGTCCGCCGTCCACGGCTTTCCTCCGGGATTATTGGTCCGATTTTTTTTACAGATCACTTCAGGATGATCCTCAAAATCCCACATTACCATCCAACTTTTTGTTTTAAAATAAAGGTAGATAAGAGGCTTCACAGATCCACGTCTCAGCCATTTATGAAGAAAGATGAAACATTTTGTGCTGAATAATAGTCAATATAACCAATATTGCCCTCCATTATGACCTTAATATTCCTTTTATTTTAGTCCTTATTTCATTCAAATTCTCAAAATTTCATCAGGACCTTAGTCCTTTAGCACAATCCTAGCTCCAATCATTCCTATAATCCTCATCCAAGGTTGAAACAGCAGTTACCCCTAAATATTTTGTAAATATATATATGTGTATATATATATATATATATATATATGTGTGTGTGTGTGTGTGGGAGGCCGGGGTGGCCGAGCGGGCTAAGGCGCTTGCAATAGGTAATCAAAGTTAAGCAACGTCGAGCGTGTTTAGTACTTGGATGGGTGACCGCCCAGATTTGGGTGACCGCCTACCGGAAAATCCACGTGGCCTGCCACTATCCCCTCTCCCCCGGGTCCGGGTATGTGAGGCCGTCAGCCTACTGGAGGCAGCTCACACAGACCGGGCGTAGGATAATGATCCTATCCCGTGTACCTAAATTGTGAATCACGTTTGTGGTCTCCCAGGATGTTAAATAGCCGCCCTGAGGTTTTGTCCATGGACGGTCTGTTTCGGGGAAAGAAATACAGGTCCTCGTGCGCCTGCTGACCCCAAACAGCCATAATCCGTGGGTCTAGACCAATTTGTCACTGTCCTTGAACCCGAGAGAGTCAGTGGGAAGGACACTGCCGAATTTGCCCCAAAGGGCTGGCTATGGAGCAATGGGCAGCCTGCCGCTGCCCCATGGAAACCATGGTTCGCAACAACGTGAGGTTGGGTGATCCCTTCCAGACTGTCTGAGCTCCCGCAAGCGATAAAATGTCTGTAACCACCTAGCGCAGCCAAAGATCTGCATAGTCTATAGTGCCAACAGAAAAAAAATATATATATATATTTTAATAATAAGAATAATATAATTGGAGATAAAAATAATATATATTGGAGCTCTGATAATGTATAGATTCACCAATGCGTTTCAATACTGAGCGTTTGCGGCTACCGCGCCCTCCTCGGGGCCTCCATTCGCTGTCGATACTAGTTACGCGATTGATAGAAGCGCTGAGATCTCCTGGATCATACTTTTTCGATAATAATACACAAATAGGAAGATTGGCGCAAATGTTGTAGTAACATCGACAGTACGCCTGGGGCCGTCCGGCTAATAAAGCTTTTAGACAATAGTTGTCAGCAGCTATTTGGTTTCTCAACACTCCGTTACTCCCGTTAGATCTGGCAGATACAATTGTACAACAATGTGTTAAAGAAACTCGATGGTTTGTTGGCCCCACAGTATCACACTGAATATTATACTTTATTACAAATAAAAATACATTTATGATACGCCAAACGATTTAAAAGGTTGGAGGAAATAGAGGCAAAATCTTTGCTGAAATAAAGCAGAGCAGTACTCACCATATTTGTTTGTTTTTTACGAAGGATTAAAATCGGCTTCGTCAGCTGTTTTTCCTCATCCTATTGTAGAAGTTACATTGTATCATCCGATGAGTTTTGTTTATAATTCTCTATGTTTAATCAGTAAAACTAATTTTAATAATCTCAAACGGATTAGTGTCTGATCGATGAGCTTAAAGATAGCCTGAACAAACACTGAAGGGTTGAAATCTCTACTGAAGGTGACCTATTCTACGCCACAACGTAATCAATACGTCTCGCTGAAAACCCGGATAAAAGTGTCAATACTGATGGGATATAAAGCTTAGAAAATATCCCCAAGTTAGCAAAAACAAAAAATGTCTTCAAAATTTAATAATTTATCACAATTATACTTTATTAATTAATGATAAATTATTTGCCACTTCAATAAATTTGTTTTATTGAAAACTAGTTTCAAATGTAATACATTCATCCTCAGTTCTAAAAACACACAAAAAAAAATCAAAAATAAGCAATTCAAAATATAGTTTGGTATTATGATACATATTAAATTAGAGTTGTCTTTTGTACCGTCTTATGTATCGTCTTTTGAACGTAACATTAAATAAATAGAATTATGATAAAGAAATTGAAATAATATATTCCATACCAAAAAATAACGGATACAACAAAACCACTATCAATCATATTTAAAAAAAAAGAAGACAAAAAAGACAATTAACGATATCCATTCAACAACTCCCGAAGATAGGCCCATCCCGAAACATTATGTTTTGATTCCATATTACGGCCCTATATCCACCCAGGGTCGGAAATGAATTGAAAAAAACTAGGATTTAACCCTGCATTTAAAATATAAAAAATCCTATCCTCGTATTTCTCTTCTCCTAATGACAAAATAGACCCTTTCCAAAAAAGCGGAATATACAAACTAAATTGAAATGAATGTATCCAATACAAGGGTAAAACTGGAAGATCGCTAAATCAGAAATTAAAGGAAAATATACGTGCATATAATAATAAGACAGAGAATTCCAACTTTGCAATTTATTTAAATGAAAAAACCCATAAATTCATCAAAGACGCACGAATTAAATTAATACATCACGTTGAAAACAGCCTCAAAGCATATTACATATATGAGAAGCACTTGAAATAATAAAATCCTTCAAATCCAATCCACATTTTTGCTTAAATGACCAAATAAATATCTCAAATATTCCAATCTTAAATTTATTCCCATCTATAACAGTAAAAACAATTACTCACCGGCATTACTGGAAAAATCCCGACCCTTAAAACGTTTACCTATAAACATACTACCTACCTTTCTTTCATTGTTAGTTCAATGCGAGACAAAACCAGTAGAAACTTTTCTGTTTGATATAATCCATTAAAACCTTGGTGAGTACCAACATGAATTGGATTTCTAGTTTTAATTAAATTCATAATTCATAAATGTTTTATAATACTGATTTATATTACATCTAATTTAATATGTATAATAATACCAAACTATATTTTGAATTGCTTATTTTTGAATTTTTTGTGTGTTTTTAGAACTGAGGATGAATGTATAACATTCGAAACTAGTTTTCAATAAAACAAATTTATAGAAGTGGCAAATAATTTATCAATCCCTAATTTTAATTTAACACTTTTAATTTTTCAAGTGTTTACAATTTAAGGTGCTTTCACACCTTTGCTAAACTTTGGCAAATGAAAAGTACAAAGGGGGTAGTTCTGTTCTGCCCGGCTTAGTTTGTCCGATCCAATTCTTGTGGTAAACGCCACACAAGCGGTAGTGTTGCATCCTCATATTGATTGTTGAACAAACAAAGTTCATGGTGGTGAGAAGCGGGTAATTCAAAAAGTTTTCCGATAGCGCAAACATCCGCCTAACATATCTTCGGCGGGAATTTTAAAGAAATAACAGGAAATTCAAAATGTAGGAAAAATGGGAAGGGTAGTGGGGACACTCCGTAAAAAGGCAGAAAAACCTAACCTAACCCTGTATAAGTAAAGAGCCTAACCCTAACCTAACAGCAGCAATCCTCTATAAGTAAGGTCACGCCCAGCAGGAGCTGTATTACCGTTTTTTTTAATTCAAAAATCGGAGTAAAAAAACGATTGAAAATTAATTTCGTAAAAAAAGAGAAAAACCTATTGAGCAAAAAATACAAAATTAATATTAAAGTCACAAGCTTATTTCACGTTCACCAGTTATGCAGTAGCGGTTTTGAGGTTTACAAATTTCTTTTTAGTTTATTAATACTCATTTTCGTTCACTGTCTCATTCGCAATTATTTCTCAAGTCTGTCAGTTTGTAAGTTTCTTAAAAATTATAGAAATTACAGGAAGCAAAATTCATACTTTGAAAAAAAAAATACCTAGCTCTGTGTCCTTTAAAAAAAATCCTTAAAATTACTGCACTTGAAATAAGAAAAAGTTCTAAAAATTGAATAATAGCTCATAAGTTGAAATAAATTACAAAAAAAAATTGAATAGTAGTATTTTTTTACAATCCGTTGCCATAACTGAACTTGTAACTTGAAACAATTGAATGCTAGGTTCCACAGCCTTTCATTTTTTTTAAATCCCTCAAAAACCGATTTAAAAACATGAAAAATTGCTAAAAATTTAATTATAGCTCTGCAGCGCTATGAATTTACAAATCATTCAATTTCTCGAAAAAAAGAAACCTGACACCATTATCATTCTCACCGGCTCATATAAGTGATTTTTGTAAGGCACACCAAATACTATCAAAGGTTTTTCTAATAATCAGTTATTTCCAGAGTTTTACCTATTTGATTACTTGTGTGAATGTTTTTTTAAGGTAACTTCTTGAAGATCAACCTGTAATTTACTTGAGTTAAAGTTCTTGCCAATGACCAGTTATTTGTAACAATTCTAGTAACTGTTATTTGGGGCAGCATCAAAAAAAATTTTTGATGGGAATGTATCAAGTGTAAAATAACCAGTTTTTTCTCTGGCTATTCCAAAAACCGGTTATTTGCATCGGTTAAAATGGACCAGTTTTAATTAAAGGTAAAATAAGCGGAATAACCGATAACCGGTTTGTTTTTTTCACAAAAATCGACACCCCTAGTTGGAACGGGACGAAAAATGAATCCATTGTAGTCCTGGATAATATGAAATGT
Source organism: Rhaphigaster nebulosa (assembly GCA_948150685.1). NCBI lineage: Eukaryota > Metazoa > Arthropoda > Insecta > Hemiptera > Pentatomidae > Rhaphigaster > Rhaphigaster nebulosa. Next base: position 45,967,506 of record OX411311.1, on the reverse strand, counting down.
CGGAATGGCCCGACTATCTAGGCCACTAAAAAAATTATCGAGATTTGTGAGGGATCTTCGATGCTTTGTCTGTAACGATGGCTCGATATTTTGTTTTCCTTTCTGCAGTCTTTCGTCGCTTTTCAACAACTTCTACCTAAAGTCCAAATCCAAATATTCTTTTTACATATTTTCTCTGTTTAATAATTCTTTCTGTCTTGCATTTTAAAAGCGGAGCTAAGAACGCTTAAAAATGACACCTAAAGCGTCTTACAGTTTTTCTGTCCTAACCTTCCTGATGGAGGAATGTAATTCTACGCTAATTAAAAACTTGCGTATGCACGTCCCCTTAACCGTCTTTATTATTTCATATCCGTGGAAGCAAGTTCAGTACATACCTTTAAATAAATGTGAAATTATTGTGTGAATATGTGAACTAAAGTCGAAAGATGAAAAAAAAAAAGTAAAAACGTGAAACTTTATTGTCGTTTTGACCCTGTTCCTTGAAAATGTCCGTAAGTAATGAGACTGAATAACATTTTATAGGTTATTATTTTAATGTTTATTTTGTATTTTAGTTGGCTAATAACCTTAAAAAATACGGGGTATTATTATCAGTATTGTTATTATACTTAATTATGGTTGTGGAGCTCTTGATTTCTGCAATTGTTTCCCATGTTTTTCCTGAAACGAAGCGGATTTAATAAATAAATATTATGTTTTTGTTTTTCCCCAGCGATTAAAACCGTCTTTGGAACGCCATATCCCCTCATCCACACGTTTATTATCAGATTGCACAACAATGTTTTATGGAATGTGTGGGACACTTATTCACTTCTCTTTTTCTTTTGACAATTAATTAAGATAATTAATAAGATATAAACTATTGCTAGTAAAAGTTTATACAAATTATATATATATATATATATATATATATATATATATATATATATATATATATATATATATATTGTAAAAGGTTATACAAATATATAAAATGTATACAATATATATAGTATACAATAGCATAGAATATAGTGTATATAAGTAAGAACGGTATATTTCATAGGGACTGCAACATTATTTAAATACGGGTTATATCCAGAAATAGTGCCTGTAGAAATATATACACCAATTGCAAGATTGTTGCTATGTTTAAAATAAGAAGATTACTGTTTATTAAAAAACAAAAACATTGCTGTTGATAAATTGTTGTGATATGAAGCGATGGTACTTCGGAAATTTTCATCACAATATTCATTATCGACATAATCAATAAATAAATAAATAATAATAATAAATAAATAATAATATAAATTGTCAAGAAATGCTGAACCATCAATCCATTTTTCTTGACATCACTCATTCCAACTTCGATTAGAAAAATAAATTATAGTTTTTTATTGGACCAGTATCCCTATCCTTAGGCGACCGGGAATAGAGAATTTTTGACGGTCAGAATCAAATTATGATTTTAACAATTAAGTCTAAAACTTGGAGACGTCAATGGATATGGAGTTACAGCAAAGAGCAGTTAAACTGGCCAACTCGATATGGTATGATCAGTAAATAATTTTTTTTTTTTACTTTAATGATATTTATCAAAGTAAACTGTAAAAAAAATATATCTAAATATTTCTTAAGTATGTAATACTTATGCAAGTGAATGTTTAATTATGTATGTAATTTGAAATGTTTTCAACACTTAATGCAGATAAAAAGGAATTTTCTTTTGGGGACTGTTTTCTACTCTTTTTCTGCTTACAAATGCTTATTGTCCCTAAACCGCTCCTGCTTGAATTCCAGATACCTTGTACGCACTTACGCCTTAAGGTAGAGGCAATTAAATTATCAATCTTATCAAAGTGGACCTGGTTGAAACGTAGGCTTGAGTGTTATATTCAGACATAGTCGTCTAAGGAACATTTTAACATAAAATAGGTAAAATCTAGCTTCAAAAATAAAAATTTTACAGTTCTGTAAAGTCGAACTTGGTAAAATTTAGCGCGAAATTGTCCCACATTATCCTACTAAATTAAAAGACAACAAAAAATGTATTGGATAATCCGTATGAATCTGTGATGATACAGAAAAGTTTTACTGTAATACTTTTTTCACTAAACGTAAATCCTTTCCTAACAGCCAATTTCACAATAACCTAAATCATTTTTAAAAGGTGAAATATCTCACAATGTTCCGCACCTTTTCCTTATTTTATATCAGCGCGCAAATGATTGTATCTTCTTCAATGTTATTGATACCTTTGACGGTGGATCATCGAGAGGAAACATCTCCAATTCGTAAATTGTTATGAAGTAGACCCTCAAGATATTTCATTCCCTGATGTACTTTCAATGTTTTCGATAAACGATTGTTAAATTAAGATACACCCAGATAAATCTGTTTTGTCAATAATGCCAAAAACTGATATGTTGCAATTAGTTCTCGAGTGTTTAAAAAGGAAAAATCAAAATCAAATATTTTCACATTAGGCTGATAGCGATGGCATCCATTTTCAACACTTATTTTAGCGACCGGCAAATCAGTATTTTGTTAAGTAGCTACGTCATGAAATCCATTAACTTTTTACTTATTAAATTCGTAATTATGTAAAATATATATATATATATATATATATATATATATATATATATATATATATATCTCATAATTTAATAACATTTCTATTGGTTTTAGGGAAGAGAGCAATGTCCCCTCCTGCGTCCATGAGTTATATTGTAAATAAGATTTATTTGGATAAATGAAAAGAATGTAATTGTTTATGTTAAGACGCCAGATCAATAGTTAGTTTCTCTGGTTGTTAATTTTCAACAGATATGCGGTTCAGTGTCCAAAAGACTGTTGGTTTATTAACTTGATTTCTACAAATGCTGAAAAAGCATCTTCACGAATAAGTATTTATGAAAATCACACAACACTAACAAGTAAAGAGTTTTTTTTTTTTTTTTTTTTTCAAAGCCGATTGCAGCGCGAATCTTTACCAAACTCTTCCTGAGCCCCAGAGCGTATGCGTGCTACACTTTGGACAATGGTCCAACCAAATTAAAGATCTGACCCTGCAAAAGGCCAAGTAGTTCTAATTTTGGTTTATTCTTTTCAATAATAGACCATTGTAATCGACAAAGGAAAACAATTTTTTTACCCTCACTCAAAATTTATAAAAATAAATCCGTCCGTCCGCCGTCCGCGGCTTTTCTTGGAGACTACTCGACCGATTTTCATGAGACTCGGCACCACATTCATGGGTCACCTCAGGTTGATCCTCGGAACTCGATATTACCATCCATCTGTACGTTTCAAAATAGCAGCGTCCTTTTTTTTAAGTGTTTTATGATTAATCGAAAGGTGGTGAAATTCCCTACAAAAAAAAATCATTTAAATCGGAACAGCATTAGATGAGATATAGCGTAATGAACTTCGAAGACTAATTCTCCGGCGCTGAAGGTCATCATGGCCCTAAGCCTCCTGGCATCAATTGCGGGCTTCTGACTTCCTCGCATTTTCCCTACTTAATCCTTCCTTGGATTATTTCTGCACTTCCTCTAGCTTCTTTGTCTTTCCTTTTTCTTTTCCAACTGAAGTGCATATCCAATATTTTTCCATTAACATATACATCCAAGTCCAGTTTTCCGGCGCCTGAAAACGATTTTTGCAATTGCAGGAAATCATCCACATTAGCATCAGAGGAACAGGATCCAGGATGATATTGATGAAACTGTTAAGAAATCATGCCTAGCATTTTTTATTCCCTCCTTACTTGAGTATGGTTGCAGGAAAAGTTCAACCAGTTCTCAGTTGTTTCAAGTTGGGGATTTTCGCTTAATATGTTAATTATTATGGCCTAAAGGAGCCGAAGTAGTGTCACACCCTCTGAATCCATAAATATAAAGCACTATCCCTGGTGAGTGTTGAGCGAGTATATGACTGAAAGAGGAGTTTGAGTAATGGCAATTGTAATGGCTTCATCTCTGCTACTCTTCTAGAAATAGACATCAGTAGCACAAGAACCTTAACCATTGAGAACCTTAACATGATTCAAAGACGTAGAAGGTACTTCGAAAGATTAATGCCGATCAAACAAAAACTAATACAAAGTGCATAGATTAATTAATTTGAAATTAAGTACCTGAATGGAAGTAAAAATAGTCTCAATCACACCTTTTTAGTCGTATTTTTTCCGAAAAAAATAGACTATTTCAGTGGTTCGAAGGTCGGCGGAGAGCGATGAGAATGCGTTTTCTATCCGTTTCAAAACCCCTAGAGCACGATTATGGAAGTTTCAGAGATGTCTGATATATATATATATATATATATATATATATATTTCCCCGCGCTACATTTGAGCACCTCTAGCGGCCATCTTTGGGTCTAATGAGCTGAAATTCGGTATTCATAATTTCGGCATGTTTATCTGAAATTTCGGCGTTTTTAAAGTTTTGCGCATCTCTACAGCTCCACAAAATTAGTTTATAGTGTTGAAAATTTGTATTTGAATTGAGTTGGTGTTAGGGAAGTACCTTTTCGGGGTCTCAACATTTTTCTTACAGGCACGGTTCCAGTTAACTTTTGTGTCCTTTCTGATATCTCCTTTAATGTAGGATATGGCAACCTTATTAGAAAATAGTGGATATATATATATATATATATATATATATATATATATATATATATATATATATATATATATATTCCTTTTTTTTTTATTATATTTTCCGGACCCTCATAAAGGATTACTGTATGAGGAAAAAGGTATTATATAAATTATTTTAATTAAACGTTCTTAAAAAGTTGGAGAAAAAATCATATGACTTCCTGACAGTTAAGGAAATGATTTTAATGGAAAACGTCCTTACCATAATTGCCTTATGGGAAAATATATTGATTTTTTCCTTCTTGAGTGCACAAGAAATGGTTGCAACAAAACAGTTTCGAGCATTTTTCACACAGCATATTTCTACTGCTCAGATACCCACATACAGATATTCATAAGATGCCCAACACCTAGTACTGCAGAAGATCCAGGAAACCATGGAGGAATGGCTGTGTTTTAACAGTTGCTCCTTTCAAGAATACGGACTGCAGTGCCTTATAATTACAATCGACCACACAATTTCTGTAGATCTTACTAATTAGATGTGAATATTAAGTATAATAATTATAACAATTTTTTCGAACATGTATCATGGCAAATGACAAGAAAACTGTTAAAATTATTAAATTTATATATGACTTCTTTTTAAGGCTTAGTTTGGATAAAAAGAAAAGGAATCATTTTATATGACGGTGCCTGAATTTCACTGGGTTGTCACAATATGTCACAGCATACCAATCAATCATAAATATACATAGCATTAATAAAAACAAATATATATATAAAATAAAAGATATATTTTTTTAATTCTAATTTTATGTTTTTTTATTTTGTTAATTTCCTCTATCTACTTTATTATGAGTTATCTTTGAACACTGGAACATTGTAACTTGAATACAAATTTGTTGGTGAATTAAGATAATAATAAATTTAATACGATTTTATAAAATTTAGGTCTAAAGTATATCTAAACATAAAAATAATGAAAGTTAATGTTGGGTATAAAGTCCGAAATGGAGATAAAAAAAGAGATTGTATTAGACGATTGCCATTTTACAATTTATAGAAACGGCATCAAACGATTGTCAACTGTCTAATTTTCTTAAGGTATGAAATGTCCATTTATCTACCATCCCCAAAAACCTAATTTCAAAATTAAATTATAATTATGCATAATCTGGGTTCAAACGAACTTTTTTTTTTTATCTAGTGACGCAAAAACTACTAATGAAAAGATATAAAAATGGAAATGGCTTTTTATAAGATAAAACATGTTTTATTGGCAGCTGAATGCAGTTACCGAATAATTGAAGGGTAATTGATAATTTCAATAAAATAAATGATTGTGACGTGGTCTTTTAGTCAGTCGCGAACACGACTGACATGATTATATAGTTGGCCGACGTCGACGATCTAGCAGTCACAATGACCTTGAATTTCAGCAGATCCAGGCTGATCACGGCTGCGGAAAGGTATGCCTGCGATGTAGTGTAGTGGTGCGAGAAGCGGAAGCTAAGCATGGTCACAGCCAATATCTAGGCCATAGAGCTCACCCTATCAGCCTGAACACAGGAGGAAGTGTGCGAACCGTTGACGAGGCGTATCTTGGCGTAAAATTCAAGAGGAAGTTCGACGTTACTTGGTATATATACTGCTGAGATAGAGTGACCAGCGCCCTGTCGATAATAGTGAGTGCATTCTGAGGCCTGAGGTACTCGACTACTTGAACCATCTGTAACGGAATCTTTTTGGGCATCCTGAGGTATGCATCTCCTGCATGGCGTCGCCATCTCACACAAAAGCAGGAGAAGACGCCGGTGACTATTCAGAGAATGGCATTGCTAACGGTCAACAAGGCCTACAGTACCTTGTCGCATTAGGCAGAGCAGGTACTGGACGAAGAGATGACTCTAGACCTTATCCAGCGAGAGGATGCTATCAAGTTTGACTTTAAGAGGCAGGGGCTCGAAGCGATCCCGAAGGGACTGTGGCAGAGAGTATGTGATGAACCTGGAAGATTGGAGATGAGAGATGGGCTGAAGGAGGACTCACTCGAGGAATGAAACAGACGGTGGGTCGCACGGACGATCAAGATAGCCGATCTAGGAGGACAAAAACAATTTCTAAAAATGATAAATGTGTAAAGGACCCTTTCTATAAATATTTGGAGACCAAAAAAGTGCCCTATGACAATCTCAAAGTTTGATTATGCTCTCGCTGTAGGGCTCAGATTAGTCAAGCATGAACAAGCAGGTCCACAGACATTTATAGTTTTAACTAGTGTCAGGGTGTTAACGTCAAGATAGCTTCTGATAAATCTGGTAATTGTGTTTCTTTCTCACTTGATTAACATAGTTTCTACCAATTTCCAATTTACCATTGATTATAGTTGGCTTTCGAAAATGGCCATGATATAAATGGATAAACAATACTTCTATAATCTGTAAAATATCCCAAGGCAAATTTTTGTTTTCCTTTTTTGCATTCTATCAAGAAGTGTTTATAAAATTTTGCGCTAAGCACTGTTTTTTTTTAAATTGAACACAATGTCTGTGTTCACTTTTCTTGAACTGTGGTAAAAATTGTCTTCTCACGAAAAGACCTCTGAAATTTTAAAGGAAATTATTAGTAATAAAAAAATGGACATATTAGATTATAAGACATATACAGATTTGAAAGACAATGTAGCCCAATTGACATACAAAATTAATGAGCGCTTGAAAAATACTCCGAGAAAGAAATCGGCTTTTATGAAACAGAAGGCTTCTTGAAACAAATTTTCTGGTCCTTCCGATATGGAGACACCGGTCTTATCGAGGTTTCGCGGGACCTGGAAGACCAACAAAAAAATAGTTTGCTGGCTTCAATAAAACAAAGAAGCGGAAGGAACTGCAGTCAACTTCCGAGGGAATAGCTGTTACAGCCCAGGTCTTATTTCATAACTCTGGTCAATGAGATGTGAAAATAGTTAAACCCACAATCATTATTAACAGCGACTAACATCATGAAAATTTTAAATTATCATAAACCAAAAAATCGAAGACAGTACAGCCTTGCGGCAATTGTTGATTGTAAGTTAAATAATAGGCTAAAAAAAGTCAATAAAATTCAACGGTATTGTTGGCTATATTTTTCGAAATAAACATCATTCCATAACATTAACTCATTTTATTGATTGATTTATGTCAAAATAATTAAAATAATCAATCAAAAAGCAGAAACAAATATTTTTTACTTGACCAAAAAATAAAATTTCGCTGGAAATTTGCCGCCATCTAAATTCTGTCACCCGGGGCAAGTGCCCCTTGTCGACCCCTCTAATTCTGAGAGCTAAGCAATCATGACGGGCTTTAATGAGACAGAAACTTTTCTTCGGATATCGATCCAGAGGTTGAGAAAATAGATTAAATTAATTTGAATGTATCCACGATGTATTTCTTTTTATCAATATTATTTCATGCTATTTCTTTAAAATTCTTTGAAAGTATAATTTTAAAATTTAATTTGTTCACTATACAATTGTTTTTATTAATTAATTTAAACAACCAAAGATTTATTTTTATTTATTTGTGACGAACAAGTGATTTCCAATCGAAAATTATGGTCTTTGAATTTTGTCCTCTTAGATCGACTATCGGCCGTGAGTCGCCTAAGAAAAGGGTTCAATCATGAGGAAGTATTTCCAAACCGTCCTCTCCAGGTTGGCGGCAAGTGGGCCCATCCAGATTGCTGGTCATCACAGATCCTAATAGGACATGGGGGATTCCAGAAGTAGCTACATAAGCACGGGAAAAACTTCGATCCCCGGCATTGCATCATGCATTGTGTTGAATTGTGTATCGATATTAACATATATATGTGTATATATATATATATATATATATATATATATATATATATATATATATATATATATATATATTGCGCTAAGCACTGTTTTTTTTTAAAATTGAACACAATGTCTGTGCTTACTTTTCTTGAACTGTGGAAAAAAATTGTCTTCTCATGAAAAGACCTCTGAAATTTTAAAGGAAATTATTAGTAATAAAAAAATGGGCATATTAGATTATAAGATTTATAGAGATTTGAAAGACAATGTAAAGACTATATATATATATATATATATATATATATATATATATATATATATATATATATATATATATATATATATATAAGGACTTTCAAAACAGCCCTGTACAGATTATGACATACATAATCCCTTCAAGCATCTGTTTGGAGGAAACAACACACGGAAAATGCGAGAAGTGATAATAAAATTTAATACATTGAACTATTGACTATTGCCCCGATAACCTATCTAATACTTGATAATGCTCCATGAAATCTCACCGTTATTAATATGACATCCACTAATATTAGATCGCTTCATCATCTCAAAATATCACCTGTCATGTCCAATACAAGAAATGATTTAGCGTAGTTGATCGTAATTCCTCACAAATTTGATTTCGTGCTGTTTTCCTCGCAAGGTTCTATGAACCCAATTAGCAGACCTTGCCGTTTGATAAACATATTGGCTGTGCAATGCCAAAGCTGCGAATCTGAAAATTGGTGGAAAAGTGAAAACTTGGTTTTAATTATGTCTGCAGAAGTAAGTTAACTAATTTCACCATTAAATTGGTCGTATTTTGAATTTTTAATTAGTGGTATCAAATATTCAGTCTGGTATTTTTTGCATTGCGAAGGGGATCGAAAACCACACGTTAAAATGCAAGAAAACCCATAAATAGCAACATTTACAGCTTTGGCATTGCACTGACGATATTTTAGGCTTAGATTTATACCTAAGAACTTTGGTCACAGTCATGGTACAAAACCACAATTAATACCGAAATACGATTAATACGATTTCGAAATAAAAAATGAGAGAGAAAAAGAAAATATGAATATATATATAGCAAGTTGAAATTCAGCAATTGGCCAGCGTTTGTTTGGTATTTGACGTGTTAGAAAAGGATTGATAGGGTAGGAGCATGGCGAACAAGAAACGCGTGAATGTTTGAGTTCTGTAGGAAGAAGTATAGAGGTATCAGAAGTATTCCGTTTGAAACAGGCGTCTCGAAAAGTAATAAGTTTCGTAATAATCAATTATTTTTCAATTTCAAAATACATCCATTTTAATTACTACTATCTTCTTATATTCTTTGGCAATGTTTCAGACGATCATTGTCCATTTTCAAGTATTTTTAATCCTCCATCTTTAATTACATTTAAAAAATTAGCTACATTTCTTATCCAATACTTTGATTACTTTATACTACATAAGGGTTCGACTTACACACTTATTCACAATTCTTAATGATATATCTGGGAATCAATACATTTCATTGTATCTACATATGAAAATTCATAGTAGTATCTTGCAATATTCGTTTCCGTTTTTCTACCTGAAATGCGATTTTTTCATTTTATGGACTACTCAGATATCATTAAGAAGCTTTATCTTTTTTCAAGATAAGGAAGATAATAATATAAAAAAAACGCAACAAGATTCTTTTTTAAACGTATTGAGAACAAATATCCAAAAGAAGTTGTAAAAACTTTTAACAGAATCGAAATTCGCTATTCAAAAGAAACAATATTCGAGAATGACTCAATCAATTTTATGACAGTTTCAGAAAAGGTGACAAGTATGGTCTCCAGACGATGACTGCTACGGTTTTTAATTCCGGTAAGCTTCGCATAGCATTGATTTCATGGATCAGATGAAGGCGTTGTTCTTGGTGGCAAATAAGATCAACTGCTTCGAGGCTCAGTTTTTCATTAATTCGCAGCAAAATATTTACTATTTTGTGTTTATCAAAAATTTAACTTTGCTCTTTTGGCATAATGCTTATTTTTCTATTTGTAATCAATACCAATTATTATTTTGCACTTGACATTGATATTTCTGTCCTTTAAAAAAAAAAAAAAAAAAATATTACTAGTACAAATTATCCTATTCAAACTATTTTTCAAAACGTTTATATTCACTATAGGTTTAGAAATTTTCTCAACAGCCGAATCGTTCTTTCGAAAGACTCTGCTAATTAGTTCCAAACCGTGTTTTTGCTATTAAATTTATTTTTCAATAGGCCGTGTACTATTTTCACTCAAGGCGAATCAATTCAAAGTATTCCTTTTTTTTTGTAGTGATTGTTCTGTAGTAGCGATTGACCAAGACTCGGTGTTTCGAATTCCTCCACGGCGAGAACCCTTTAGCAATCCTTGTAATCTGGGGATCACGCTACAGGCAAACCGGAACAAATCATTTGGCAACGAAGACAGACGCGTCAAGATTTCACGCGTGGCACCAAAATATTGCGACATAACCAAAGAGAGATACTATCGTTTGATATTTATCCATTTATAGAGGTAATTCCAACTAAATAGTGCATTGATTGAACGATATATATATTACAAAATTTTAATGATTTTGGTATTACGCCTTAGTTAAAAACGACCCAATGATAGTTTATTGAACTCAGTTTCCATAGTTCTGGAGAAAAAAATTAAAACGGTGTCTTGAGACGATTTTCGCTGCATAACCATGAATAGTTAAATACTAAATATATTATATCGTATAAACGGTTTTTCCAAGTTCAATCTTACTCCGAGGAATGATTTAAGTTGAAGGTTTACTGAAATTCGTAAAGAGCTGGTCAAATTTTTTAGTATAATATATTTTTTTTTTCAATAGCCAGTAATAATCTTTATCTACCCCAACACCTCTCGATTTGAATCGGGCCCAACACCGTTATTTATCTAAACAGCTCTCGAATGTTACAACAGTCTTTGGTATAGTGATTCACACAGAATATGAAGACCCAAACGTCATCACTTAAACAGATCTTGAGAGGCTGTTGAAAAAAATAATAATTGCTAATAAACGCAGAAGAAATAACATCAGGGACGAAGATAACAAGTTAATAGGCACTTGTGATTTAAGAGCAAGCGCAGTTAATGGCTTAAAATAAATATTAGTCTAACCGATGATGTACTATGCAAGTTTATGGATAATAAATAATAATTTAGAATAGGTAATTCAAAAGTTATCAGTCAACGTTTGTCAATGTCATGAAATGAGTAGTGCCAATTTAATTATATTTATCCTTTAGTAAAAAGACCAGATGTCCCACCTTTGGATCCTAGCCCTACATCGAAAAATGTCCCACATTGTCCCCATTGGACAATCTTTTATCTTTTGGGCTAAAGAAATTTGATGTTTATTAATTATTTAAATTTTTACACAATCGATGTTGGGTTTGACTCTAAATGACACTACAATACCTACTTTTTTAGTTGTTTTAACATTTTAAAATACCATATTTTCTATACGTTGCAAAATTAACCGTTCAAGTTAACCTTTTTCTAACTACTTTTATAAATTCTTATTTAATAGCACGGTTACAACTCTCGTTATTTTATAATATAGCAATTTGAAAGATACAAATCTCTTCATGCGCCAAATATCTACGAAAAGAGATCGTATTTAAAAAAAAAAGCTCGAATTCGAAACTAAAGTTTTCTGTGAGATTTTAAAATTGGCGCCGGAGATAGAAGCGCTATCACGAGTTCTATTTGGTTAAAAATATACAGGTAATTGAAAATAAAATATTAAACTTCTTTATTTTGGTTTTTACATCTCTCCCACAATCTATTGTAAAGCCACTTATAAATGTTCTCTTGGGAAATTAAAAAATATGGAATTGGTTGTTGGATATTGCGATAAATAAGTATTATACAATAACAATAAAATTTACATATTCAATTAAAAAAACAAAGAAGAATTAAAAAAACAGATAAAACAAAATAATGATTTACAGGAAAATATTCTTCAATTGTTATTGTATGAACTCATATCTATTTTCAAACAAATATACTTATATTTCTAATTAATTACTAAATGTTATAAAACAAATTTAAAGGGACCCCAACATGACCATATCCCTCATATCGAAAAATTCCAGAAGACGGCTGAAAAGGGATTGGATGAGAGACCTACTTGCATAATTATGTATATAAACTGGCTGTAACCGCACGGCGATGCCCGTGAAAAGAATTGCTAGTTATATACCCTCCCAAATGTATGGGTTTTTTTCATGTATAACTTTTAAAAGGTAATGTGAGTAACTATTGTTCTTATCATCCCTAATCATCATTCATCATCATACTGTAAAGTTTGTACTACAAAATATCAAAGTTTAACTTTTATTTTTAGCACATTAATTATATATTGCACATCATGAAATGAATGGGAAATTAAATAAAAGTACTATAGCGAACATAGATTCACCGAGGAAACATCATTCAATTCAATATTCTGACTTGCTTTGCCGTGGGTTTGTGGAATAAAAGAAAAGAAAGAAAAAAGATAAAAAAAAAAAATTATTGTAAAGCTAATACTATTGTAAACGTGATTGTATTAGTTATACCACCATAGGTTATTAGAAAAAAATGTGTTTTTTTTTTATTAAGTCAAAATTTCTTTAATATTTTTCATGTCAAAACTTGAATTCTGAAAAGAAATTTAAACTCTTTTGCATTTCTATGCTCCAATTATTATAACTCTTGGGAAGGGGGACTACCAGAACTTTCAACGAAACAACCGGTTATCGACAAAAATTTTGACTGTAAATATTCCAAGGCCAAAAGGGTAAACAATTTTCTTGGCAATCGAATGCGTTGGTCAGAATTCGTCACATTTCATTTAGACGTTTTTTAGAAGCAGGATCAAAATGATAGTAATTTGCCAAATCGGCAATAAAGCTTCATATTTTTACATTTTTTCTTTAATCTCCGATTCTATCAACAAATCACGCTTTCACACAATAATTCTAACATTTAGATAGAAGCAAAATCTCAGTTCAATATTGTGGGTATACTTAAGAAAAAAAAGAGTATTTTTTTGTTTTCGTATTTGTAGGTTGTATTTTAAAATAGTATTATTAAATCTTGGTTAAACGTAAGTATGGATTTCGAGAAGCAATATTACAGGAGCTGATTCTCTATATGATTTACAATGTTGTTAAATAAGAAATAAAGAACATGCTAAAACTACGGCCCGGTTATTTTTCTATTTTTAATGTTTTTTTCTCGATAAAATCTCTCACAAATTCAAAGCATTTAATATTCGACAAAATACCCAATAATATCGTAAAAAATTGCATTTAAGTTTCTTTACCTTAACGATCCTTGATTTGAGGTGATATTCCTCAGCTCTCTGGGCACAGTAGGCCAAACTTCTGATTTAGGTGGGCAAAACCTTTATAATCGCGACCTAAAAAAAATCGTCTATTCGTCGTCGGGGGTCTATTCCTAGTTTTCTACACATTAAATATAATACAATTATTCAGTTCTAAGATAGTAGACATCAAATAATATACAGAATTCAGTAGAATAAGTCGTTTTACGGACAAAATATCACTTAGTTCGTTGATTCATTTTCATTTGGGATTGATCCTTCTATACCATCATGCGGATGTCAACTGATTCATTTTCAGTTCTTTCACTTCACTTACAAATCAAGCTACAATTCATAATTAACTTGTAATAGATTTTTCATGTGAGATTTCTCCCTTCTCTCGCCAATTTTAGCAGAATATGCAATGACACTACGGTTCAACTGGCTAACCGAGTGTTCTCAGAGGTCTGCATCGAATTTTTGTTAAATGAATTTCAAAAGCGAGTCAAAACTTTTAGGTTTGCCGTTATTTAGCCATACCTCAACAAAATTCTTCCGCGCTATTTAAAAGGTTTTCTTTGAAGAAAAAAAATTCAAAAACTATCCAAACACAAAAAGTCGCTAACATTTCGTGTAAGGCATAAAATTGTATACCATTGGGTACAAAAAGAAATAAGAATCCTCTTGGATGCTTTTCGATGTATGTTTTGACAAATTTTGTTAGCGAAAAATATACTTATTTGGGGTAAAAAAAAAAAAAAATCATACTGCAATTAATTCAGTAACCATGATCTTACAAGAATAACACAAAGTGCTGAAAGTTTACAATACCTGTAGAAATTATGCCCATAATAAACAGGAGATATTGACTGTGAAAAATTATTATCCTGCACAGAAATTTTATTTATTTTGATGTTAGATTTGTTCATCTAATATCAAAGTAGAATTGAATAATTATTAACCTAAAGGAAAAAAAAATCCTATTTGTTTAATCACAAAATAGGATTTGTTTAATCACATCAAAATGTTATGACAACGATTACAAAATTACCTATTTTTTAATAGTTTTTCCCTGTTTCACCTCTTGAGGGGAGCATTTCGAAAAATGTAATGCACATAAACCTTCCTGAAGAAATTCTTTAAATGATTGTGAAAATGGCATCAAAATCGAACGGCTGGCTACTTTTCGAGTTTCGCGAACATAAACATACGCAGACTGAATTTTTATATATATAGATTAAACCCATGGAAGAGGTGCCTCTATGTACTTCTTTTCCTCAAGCCTTTTTTTTTTTTTTTTATCTTATTACTAAGCCAGCCTATCTGCTTATTGTAGTTGATTATTGCAATTGACTGGTGCGGATTCAGAAATAAAGGTAAATAAAGGGAGATTCCTAAGCCATATGCGGCATCGTGAAAATGCAGTTTATCATGTACCTGTAGCTCAGGAACTATAAGAGACAAAGACATTTTGGTTGGTCCCGTTTTATTGCTCATCTGTTGAGGAATATTTAAAAAAAAAAAATTCAAATAAAAATAATCAATGGGTAATTTTTTACGGCTTCGACATTAACAATTTTTTTTTCAACTTTAAAATTTGTTTACTCTGGTTCTAATGCTCCTTTAGTTTTACAATACGCTTTAAATAATGATATAGATGTTATAAACATATAGAAAAAAACACAATTAATTGGGTTCTCTGGTTTTCGTAAAAAAAGGCACATAACTAATAAAAAACGCGTCTTTCTTTTGAAGTGGTGCTTCTCTGCTGAGATTGTGGTGGCAATAACAGGCCGTGATGGCCGAGAGTATTAAGGCGTCACCTCAGCAACTTTGAGTCTGCTGGGCCGCCGGATCGAATCTGGCATGGACGGATTGAAATTCCCACTCTGGTTAGAATAGGTTGGTTGCCTGTAGGAATAACCAGTTCTGTTTGCCTTAACAGGAGAAGGAAAGGGCATTAAACACCAAATAGAAAAGAAAAGTATGAAACTATGAAAATGAAACTGCTGTTTAACTTAAAATTACAGTCTTGAAACCTTCTAAAACGATGAATTACAGTTGTATTTAAAGAAGACGACTAAATACTAAGGTGGGCTCACTTGGGTCTGCAAACCCGCACGACATATTTCGCTGGCGTCATTGTCACTATAATAGCTGGCTGGCCATAATAGCCGATATCCATGCTTAATTTCCCATTTTTTCTTAATGCCCAATCAGAATTAGAAAGGACACTTGAAATAATTAAATAATCATTTCTAAATAAGAAATTTGTTGTTTAGAAATGGAATTCAAATGGACTGCAGATAAACTAAACACCTGAAGTCAATAGGGCACTATCAAAGGAGTGCAAGGTCTTGTGACGTAATTGGCACCGTCCGCCACATTGCCCCTTGCAAAGTGAGCCCACCTTAGTAATTACTCACCTTGGTATTTACAGTTTTTTTAAGACAATCTGTTGAAGGTGTTGGAATATTCTGGTTTTTGTTGGTGAAACTTGTTAAAAATTAAAGTGTTACTATAAAACAGTTAATTGTTCTTCATTTAATTTAAATAAGTCGTTAATTTCGAATCAGGCTTCAAAAAAATATTTAAAAAAATTAATTATTATCTTCAAATTTCATTAATGGGGGGATTAAAATTTTAATTTCAATCCCAATTAATAATTTCAATTCAAGGTAATAAAGTTGAAATTCGTAATCAGTACCTCAAAAAAAAGAAATGATCAAATTTTTGGACCTTCTCCAAAACTTCCCTCCGAGAGCTCTTATTCAATGATTATTTTAAGCATTCCACCTCGTAATTTCAAATCGAGTTCACTTCAAAACGGTGCTTCCAAACAAAAAAATCAAAATGGTTGGAAATTTACTCTTCTATAATTTAGTATAAAATACATATTAGAATTTGTTTGAATAAGGCATGATTGTCAGGTATGAACTAAAAAAAAATAGAAAACAAAATTTTTTTTTACCTTTTTTATATTTCCGAGGAAAATTCGAGGAAACAAAGTTACAATTCGTAATCAGAACCCTACAAACTATAAATGAAAAAAAAATTAGAACTTCTCCAAAATATTTCTCTGAGATCCCTTTCTGGTCTCAACAGGGGTTCAGATCTTTTAAATTTTCAATTTTAATTCTTCTGTCAAACCGAATCCAACGTTTGCAGAATTTAATGTACTTTAATTCTTAATAGGTTAAAATTTTCTCTTCGGTGCGCCTTTTTAATGTTATATGCCAAAAACTGAAAAAAGTCCGAAAATTAGGGGCTTTCCCCCTCCCTCCGCCTTGGCTCACCATTTAGAATGGGGAAAACTTAGGTTAGGTCTAACCTGACATCTAAAGAACAGATTAAAACCATTTCCAGCTTTCCAACACTTAATTCCAACCCTTATTAATCCTAATTACCTCTCAAGTCATCTATATATAAAATGAAGCTATATTTTTTATGTGAAAAAAATATATTTGATCAATTTATTTAATTGTTCATATACACTACAACATTATTTTCAGTCAAAAACTTAACTTCCAGATGATGTAATATAAGTTTGATTTTTGGAATTATCTATTTTTTGCCACAAAATAGATGTTCTATATACTTTTTTTTCTATATACTAGGAAAAAAATCGATAGAAAAACATTTTTTTTATCAAACACTTCAAGTGAAATACAGTATATATATATTAATCGCAACCACATTCAAGTAAGGAATGTGAAAAGTCGCATTTTTCGAATGCCTTAGTTTTATTAATGTACCATGAGCATATTTAACATGAGAAGTAATCATTGGAGCAACAAATTTCTGGTACAAAACGAAAGAATTATTTGTTTGTCATAATATAATACAGAGTAAATTCTCCTGGGATGGAGTCATCTTTTATTTTAATAATATTAAAAAATATAATTAAATCTATTGTTTATTCCTCTTTTTGCTTTAATTGTTTTTATTGTATTATTGTTCCTCCTTCACACAGTTATTGTTTGTTACGTTTTTTTATTCGTTTTTTTTATCCTAATTTTCATTTTATTGAATATTTTAATTACATAAATATGCTAATTATAATTTTAAACTTACGCTTTTATTTTATTCCTTATTAGTCCTATTTTCACAGAAAAAAATTGACTTGCACTGTATCGAAGGTCATCGGAGAGGGGTGGAGTATTTTAATTATAAAATACAATCTTACAAGGGTTGAGCACAGTCAAAGGATCGCCGATTTTAACTAAATGTTTTTGGTGATTCGACATCCAAAAATATTAGACTTGTGTTCCGGCGTTCATTCCGATGCGGCCTAGGAGTCGAACATAAAAATAAAACAGGTTGAAACTGCTTTATTTTATATCTCGAGTTTGGAAAATAGTATTAACTTGGTTTTCTCACCAAAGCATTGGTTTTTTAGAGTGTATTATAAGAAAAATACAAACTTTAAAAAATAATTGCTTTTTGGTGAAATAAATAGCAAAACATGTTTAAACTAGCCTTACAGGTTTGTTTTACTCCAAAAATTATGGCAGATTTTGATTTAGCACACCAAAAAACCTTGATGAAAATATTATCGGAAAGAAAAAAAACACAGGCCAATAAGAAGTAACTTTTAAATGGACAAATAAGATTCTTCTTATGTAATATGGAGTAATGGGAAAATAATGTTACATATTTGACAAAAATTGATGTAGAAGTTGTAGATAAAAGATAACTTATAAATGGGCAAAGATAAGGCTGAAACGTTATTATAAATGGTTGAATAAAATTGGACGAGTATATATGGGATAATAATATTCCTGAAATATAATAATTTAAAAATTCATATATACCGTAATGAAAACTTGAAAGCGAGATTTTGAACTAATTTAGAAGAGCTTTTGCATTATCTAGAAGTTTTGTATGAAAAAAAAATGAGATTACAAAATTAAGTTTTTTTGCGGATAACATTGTCTCTAAAACACTCATCAGTAAAGGTATTTAAACTACGCAATTTGCTTTAACCGGGGTGTTCCTCATTTGGTGCATCCACCAAATTTGTTTTTAATCCTTCAAAGGGATCCTGATTTATGGGCGGGATAGCGGTTTTTCAAAGTGCTAAAATAAAATCCGACGCCAGTTTTGAATAAAAAACCTGTTTATATACTTCATTCCGTGGAAGAATACTGTTTTTACAGATCCAAACATTCTTCGGAGGATTTTTCTTTCGAAGACGAGCAGACGTCGTTTAGTTATTAAGATTAAAGTTAAAACATTTAAATTTGTACATAAATATGTAAAAGCTTCAGATTCAATAATCTTCTATCGCACCGAATAGGTAATATTCGAAAACCAAATCTGACGCGTTTCGAATAAAAAAAAAAATCTGTTAATATACTTCACTCCGTAGAATACTATTTTCATTTGCATATAATTCAATGAACCCTTCAGATCATTCTAAAATTCAATTATTTCATTTTTTAAAATTAGATGACTCAAACATTTTCTTTATGGCTCAGATGCCATCGGATTTTAAATATTAGTCGTTTTGGGTTGCCTGAACCATCACGCTTTGCTCTGCACTGTATTTTGTTGTTGGTTTTGTTTTTGTTGACTTTGGGGGTTTCTCAAATCAACGGCTCAAATATTTTCATAGGTAATTTTTTACTATTAAACAATTACTAGTATAAATTGCCTAACCGAAGGTACAGCTTTTCTTCAACAATTATGTTTAGTTTTAACGTTATACATCACTATTTCCTGTTACATCATTATTTTAGACTGCATTCTGCTTATACGTGCAAGGATTTTTTATAATTCTTTTTTTAAATTAGCCAATTTTCTTATATTAGAATAAGATATTCTATAATTTTTATATATATTTTTTTACTCCTTTTTTCCACATTTTATCCTAATATTTGTTACGTCAATTTAAGCTTCCATTTATCATTATTATTATTATAGAGCATAAAGTAAATAGTTTATTTCTCTTATTAATTATTATCGTCCTTTTATAAAATTGTTATTAACATTGACTTTCATCGATAATTATTTGTATATTGTACTGCTTATATTTAATTATATACTACTTTTTCGGTTATAGTTACCTAACAGTGTTTACAGATGAAAATTACGATTGTTAGTTTTATTTCCGCTTTTTATATATCCATTTCTTTCTGTTTGTTTTTTCATAATTTCCTACGAGTTAAAAAGACCGTCTCAAGGACGGTTGTAAAAAATAAAAAACATAATATTTATTTATTCCACTTCGTTTCCGTGAAAAACATAAAAAAAAACAGGCGCACAAACACAATTAATTACAAAGACAATAAAGTAGTATTAAAAAACCGTATTTTTAAACTTATTAATCTCCTAAAATGTAAAATAATGCAATAAATTATTTTATAAAAAATATCTGATGTGGACAACACATGACTTCCTTGTACTCCTATTAAACTATAAATCGTTGGCTCAAAAAGTGATCCTCAATTTGGTTACTAATTTCCGAAAATTGCAATATCTCAAAAACGAAACTCGGCGTCGCGACACCCATCTATTGACACACACACATACTTTTGTTTCTGGAGATTTCATTCTGTTAATAAATGTCGTTTTCTTTTTTCAGTAGGTAACTATTTTCCAAGAGATTTCTTCGTGTTCCATGACAACATTAAAACTATCAATATCACTAGATAAAGCATTAGACGGTTTCTAGATTTTAAGTGGAAGAACCCACTTAACGTATATCTTATTCTCCTGCTGCAGACTTGTTCATCGCACAAATGGGAAGGAAAACCAGTATTATATGCCCAATATTAACACTTAAAATAAGTAATAAAAATGTTAAATTAGAGTATAAACAAAATCTCGTTTGTAACCTTTATTACCGAACCATATGATTTCTCCATTTAATTTTAATATAAGTTTTGATGTAAGTTTATTTTTTTTAATTTTATTTTACCTTCAAGTAAAGTACCGTTTTCGGCTCACCAATTTTAACCGAAATCTAGAAAATACATTCATATTCATATAAAAGTCCTATTTACTAAATTTTAAATGTTTTACATTTTATTTTAATATAATTTTTGATGAAAGTGAATATGACCTTCAAGTAAAGTACCACTTTCGGTTTTCCAAATTAGACTAAAATCTAGTATGTTATTTAGATCAATATATAAGTCATAAATACTAAATTTGAGAAGTTTTGCATAGTATTTTAATATAATTTTTGGTAAAAATCAATTATGACCTTAAGTAAAGTACCACTTCCGGTGATCAAGCAGTGACCAAAAAGGGAGATTCACAACTAGATTTTACAACAATCCTAAATACAAAAATTCAACTTTCTACGGCTAACCGGTTTTGAGTTATGCGAAATACGAACGCACGCACGTACATACGTACATACGAACGTACGTACAGACGCCACGACGAAACTAGTCAAAATGGATTCAGGAATGGTCAAAATGGATATTTCCGTTGAAATCTGAAAATCGAAAATTTTCGCGATTACAATACTTCCTTTATTTCGTGCAAGGAAGTAAAAAAACATGATCAGCAAAGCTTCGTCACTAGGACCATATTTCAATTTATCTTTCATAGTAATTAAAATTCAATACTGAAGTATGTCAAAATGATGGGGGTGGAAGAAAAAAGTCGAGACTCCCAAAAGACACTTCTGTAACACCAACTCAATTCAAAATCAAATTTTCAATCACCTGACTCAATCAAATTTCTGGGATTTAAAATTCACTCTAGTCCTTTCCGATGACCTTCAATACAGTGAAAAAGTAAATTCTTTTCGGAGAAAATACGGTTAATAAAAAATGATTTAATTAAAAAAGTAAAACGGCACCTTTTCGTAAATAAATTTTTGATTTCAGAACTGACACAATCATATTCCAATTATTCTTTTCATTTTAAATTTTTTAGTTTTTCTTCTACTTCATTTGCATATTTCTAATCAAATTCATGTTTTTGGTTTTAAGAATTTAGACAAACTATTCCTGGGTACATTAATATTATTGTATATAATTGTATAAGACCCATAAGTGTTAGATTTTTTGTGGTTTGTGCAATTTGACCAATCCTAGTCCGAAAGCTGAGACCAAAAAACGTATATGATTTCCAGTAAATTTTTGATCGTCTAGGCCGAAAATACTCTCATAATAAATAGACTGAAAAATGAACGTCTACCACTCTAGATCGGTTGCAATCAAATTTTATAGGTCAACGTATTCGTCATTTACGTCACTTTTTTGAGATTTTCATCAGCTACTCGCCTCCAGTGCATTTTAGGTAAAACTTTGAAATAACCAGTTTTAAGATCGTTAAATTACCTGCAAGTTTTACTTTTAGTATTTTTTAAAATTCGGAACAGTTAGTGAGATACGGGACCATAAAAAGCTGCAAAATATCAAAAAATGCAAAAAGTTAGATATTCAGTGGTTTCGCCATAAAAACTATTTTCAGTGCACTCTAGTGCAAACTGTAATCAATTGTAATCAATATTGTAGAGGATTAAATTTCCTACAAGATTCATACAAAATATTTGTAATTACTCAATAGGTTTGTTCTCGCACTGAACTAGTAATCCATTGTTAATTCAGTGCGAGAATAAACCAGTACAAACTTTTCTGTTTTATATAACCTACTTAAACCTTGAACTGAAGATGAATGTATAACATTCGAAATTAGTTTTCAATAAAAAAAAATTATAGAAGTGGCAAATAATTTATCAATCCCTAATTAAATTGATCCTGTACCATCATGCGGATGTCATTGATTACAAAATGTAGTTGGAAAAACGAAAATATTTATTATTGTTGGTGTTCCGATCAAAATTCTTAGAAATTTTTAGATTTTGCCCCTAAATTGTAGCAACGTCCCTGAGTTTGATATGAGTGACTATTTCCTTTTGGTTAGCGTAAACTGACTTGATGGATGATATGTTATCACATTTTTAATTTAATTAACTAATTATTTACTATAGTTTTATTTATTTTCGACTCAATATATATTTTTTTTTAATAATTCCTCTAAAATATTTCATAAATTTTGTTTATGCATTCCTTACATAACATCTGTATATTGTATTCCTTAAGCTTACTTTTAAATGAATTTACTATTTAATTAATTTCTTTGTTTATTTGATCTTTAAAACAAAATGTCCTTTTACTTCTAGCAAAAAAAAAAAAAAAAAAAAGAAAAAGAAAAAGAAAAGTTAATAAAGGTTCATATAAATTAGGGATTGATAAATTATTCGCCACTTCTATAATTTTGTTTTTATTGAAAACTAGTTTCAAATGTTATAAATTCATCTTCGGTTACATTTTCATAAAAAAAAAATTATAAATGTGGCAAATAATTTATCAATCCCTAATTAGATTGATCCTACTATACTATCATGCGTACGTCAACTATAATATATTCATTTAATATGAATAAATTGGCTATTTTTCAAAAAAAGCAATAAAATGTATACTTAGTATATAATAAAATCGTTTTAAAATATATATGTAGTGCAGGAACAAAAGAAACAATCTCCAGTGTTCCAAATTTTGGTAAATGACAAAAACTCTCGTCCTCTTATTTTGCCTTCCTTATTAACAATTTGTTCAGCGGAGAATCCACAGGAAAATAAAGGGAAAAATTTATAAAGGGAAAAATAGCCACTGAGAAAAAATGAATAAACTACGTTTAATTTTGTAACCTATTAGTGACTGTGTACCTGTTAAAATACTCGTGAATAATTATCATTAATTCGGCAGGATGGAAATCAACCTTGGCTCACCTTGAGAGACATCGATCATTGAAATTGTCAAATTTAATTATATAAATGCCAATTGTAAATGCATATGTCATTAATTCAAATAGAATAAGTGTGCTAAACTTCGATCGTTTTATTAGGACTCCTTTCATCGATAGAGCATCCATCCCATCCATAGCTAGAAATTTATAACACAGGATAAAAAAAAAATGCGTGATCTGAAAATTGAAGTTCTATCACATCCACCATATTTACATAATTTGTCTCTAACTGACTGTCATTTTTTCAGGGCACTTGACACATATTTTAAAAAACAAAATATTCCAAAATGAAAACGAGATAAAATTTTCATTTCTCGAGTTTAATTATGCTGTCAAATATTGCTATATACAAATTAAATATAAGTATAAGTAATATGTTTTATGCCTGATGAAAACTAAAATCTTATTTATATGGTCCAGTGGTTAAGTTGCTAGACTCTTATAAATGGAATCCTAATTAAGGTCAAAATAGTTTTAAATTGGTTCAAAGTGTATCATTTGTTGGGTTATCAATTACTGAGATATCCTGTCAATCCCCTCCTGAACCGGGATAAGACTTGATGGCATTATTCTATTTATCATCCTTCCCATATTCCCTTATAAATATGAATTGTAAATTAAAAATGGTTGACGCCACAAACGAAGAATTTATATAGGAAGAGTATACATACAAACCTTAAAAATATCAGAAAAGGTGTGTGGCATGGCCTGCTTGACGAATATCCCAGATTCTGTAGTCCACCTGATACAGAACCAGAACTACGGGGAAATTACCCCGGGCAGCAGAGTTTATAGGGCGACAAAATTGGGGCCAAATTTTATTTTTTGGTTAAGTAAAAATGTTAGTTTCTGCTTTTTGATTATACGTATCTTAATTCAGGAGATGTCAGGAGAAGATGTTATTTATTTCGAAATATACTATTTATAATGCTGTTATATAACTGTTGTATTTTATTGGAGGAAGGTCTAGGAGAAGTTCCTTGCCCTGGTAGTTCCCTCTAAAAACTAATCCTGGATTCGCTCCTGAATCTGTTTATGCAAAAAATCAAGAAAAATGTACTATTTCAGATTAAATTTAAGATATTTGTGTACTTCATATATTTTCATCATAGTCGTCATTTCTGTTTATTACCATGTTTTATGACTGTTATTGGTACTTTATCTGTTGTTATCAATGTTATTATCTTGTTTTTTCTTAGCCCTGATGAAGGCATAAAATTTAGGCCGAAACTTTGATACACAATAAATATGCTTATTAGTGTGTTATTCATTCACCATACACCCCCCCCTCCCTCCCTCCCGACCAACTTCTTCTTTAAATAGTATCAACGGTCAACAAAACTTACACTAATATTAAAGTTATGAAATCATCTATCTTTTTTACAACAGAACCCATCACTGCTGTCCTCAACCACATTAACATTAGGAAGTACAGATGGAATAACTTTATTATGATAGGCTAGTGAATTAATATTGCGCCAATCGTATCCTAATTCTATGAGCCAAAGATTTTCTATATCCCCAATTTTTAAATTGCTTGAATATTTGTTTTCATATGTCTGGAATAATCAACTGAAGCTAACCAAATCGAGGAGATTGTTCGTTCTGATCCTAAACCTGATGATTATCCTCGTTTTTTAGTAGGACATAGTAGATTTTTTCAGAATAAACCTCGCCATTAAAAATAACGCGACAATTACATTAAAATAGCTAAAATGCTAACTAGATTTCGTCAAAAAGTGGAGATTATTTTGATCCTACGATACTCAGATCTGGGATGGGATATAAAATAATAATATAATAGGAAAGATTACAGTAAAAAAATTAAACATGGTAGTTTAAGAAAAAACTTTATATTAAATAAAGAAATGTACATTACTAATTATTCAACAATAAAAATGATATATTGGGTAATATTTTAATATTGCATTTTGTAGGAGATAAGAAACTTAGATAAGCGACAAATAGGTCCAAATTTTATATTATAATAAACTAAGAAATAAAGGTATGTGTGAATGATGGGCTTTTCATAGGCTGCCTCTATTTAATAATCAATTTAAAAAAGTAAATTTAAATCATAAACTTCATAGTTGTAATTATGACTATTATTATTATTATCATAAAATAATGGGAAATTATTAAAGCGAAGGTAAGCAATAATTATTTGTTTCATCAGAGATTTCGTCATGGTACTTAGGAGTAATGAATACCTATCACGTGGACTGGACATATTTTGGCCGATCTTCACGCTTATTCAAATCACTTCGTATTTCGTTGTCACATGCCCACAAATGCGAATTTTGCGAGACGTATGTCGTAAACTCATCGTAGAACAGGCAGCTATAAAAACGTTTAGCTCAAATAGAGTGTATCAAGATCTGATCTGTGACGGTGGTTAGGCAACTGGTGAGCAATTTCGGTGTTCTGCAACTTGCGCTGCGTTTCCTGGCGGGCCATTTTCTGGCTTCCCGATGGGACAAGCGATGCAGTTTCTCGCTTATTATTATTGTTATGAATAGTAGAGGGGGAAAGGGATGCCCGGTGGGGAGGGGGGGAAGGAGTCTGCCCCACGGATTGATATACTCATCTAAAATTTATTAATGAGATAGATAATGAAGTGTTTGATGGCCATTCATACGTAATGGCTCATCACCACAATGATGCCGATACCATGTTCCAGGAAAATAAACAAGAAGCAAAAGGTTGGGTGGTTCAGATTTATTGTAATGTTGTTTAGGTTTTCGATTGATATTAAAAAACATCTTGATTTCCGACTTCGGTTCGCCACCAGAAGATCATTTTATTTAAGAAAAAACATAAAATTATTGTTATTTTTTTTTTCATTTAGTAATAAATATCATATAAACTGAAACAACGCACTAATAAAGTTATGCACATTTTGTTTGAAAATAAAGTTGACGAAGAATATTGGTCATAAAATAATTTAAAGTCAATTTAATTAATTAGAATTTGAGCGCTAATAGACATCTGTAAGTCTAAAAGTTCCTGGGATATTGAACTTTTTTGAAGACATGACTAATTTTCAATGAATGTAGTATGATATCAAAATCATGTAAAAATATTTTGTATAATACACTGAAGTAATACCTAATACTAATCATATTGCACTAACTAAATTGATAATTCAATAATAATTGACTTTAAATAATTAAATCAATGAGTACAGTTAATAAAATGATTGGTTCATAAGATGATTATTAAAAAAGAGAAAATTAACGTAATTTGGATTTTTAATGCCTATCCAAACCTAAGGGAACTACCGGACCTCGGCATTTTGATGGTGCTTTGCTTCCTTGAATGTATTGTATATATGAATGCTATTGATTGATACTATCTTGAAAACGCAATTGGATGCAACCAAACATTGTCATTATGAATCCGAAAAAATGGACAATAATATAACTAAAAACGATTAAAGAGGAAAAAAAAATTTAAACCATCAAAAGCATATTATTCATATACCTGCATTGCTTAGTCAAAAACTTCCTGTTCTTAAATTCCAAATCAATTAATTAAAACCAGGCCTAAATGTTTTAAAAATTCTTTTGATATTAATTAAAAATATCTGATGTGGACAACACATGACTTCCTTGTACGCCTATTAAACTATAAATCGGTGGCTCAAAAAGTGATCCTGAATTTGGTTACTAGTTTCCGAAGATCGCAGTATCTCAAAAACAACATTCGGCGTCGCAACATCCATCTATTGACACACACACACAAATATGGAGAAAAACCAGTATTTTACACTAAATTTTAACACTTAAAACAAGTAATAAAAATGTTTAATTGGATTGGAAACCAAATTGCGTTTTAACCTTTATTACCGAAACATATGATTGATGTATTTAATTTAAATATAATTTTTGATGTAAGCTTATTATTACCTTTTTTTTATTTTATTTTACCTTCAAGTAAAGTACCGTTTTCGGCTCACCAATTTTAACCAAAATATAGTAAATACATTCACATCAATATAAAAGTCCTATTTACCAAATTTGAGATGTTTTACATTATATTTTAATATAATTTTTGATGAAAGTCTAATATGATCTTCAAGTAAAGTACCGCTTCCGGTTTTTCAATTTAGACCAAAATCTATTATGTTATTTAAATCAATATATAAGTTATAAATACTAAATTTTAGAAGTTTTGCAAAGTATTTTAATATAATTTTTGATGGAAATCAATTATGACCTTCTAGTAAAGTACCACTTCCGGTGATTAAGCAGTGACCAATAAGGGAGGTTCACAACTAGATTTTACGAAAATCCTAAATACAAAATTTCAACTTTCTACGGCTAACCGTTTTTGAGTTATGCGAAATACGAAGGAACGTCTGTACGAACGTACGTACAGACGCCACGACGAAACTAGTCAAAATGGATTCAGGGATGGTCAAAATGGATATTTCCGTTGAAATCCGAAAACCGAAAATTTTCGCGATTACAATACTTCCTTTACTTCGTACAAGAAAGTAAAAACATGTTTTGGTTAAAAACTTCTTTTATCTATTTTTTTCAGAATATTTTTGTTAATTTGGGATTTAATGCTTGTTAATTATGTATGCCAAGTAGGACAGGCAGGAAAGATGGACCATCTTAAAGATTGGTAGTATTTAGACAACATTATTATCTTGGGTAATAAAATCTGCTTTTATCCTGAATATTTTTCGGGGACCCTGCTTAACTATTTTAATATTTTATAATTACTGTTCTTCTTTTTTTTGATTTTTTGCATTAAAAAACTAATTTGATCTATCTTCTTTTAAATAAATACTATATACCATATCGGTAAATATAATAGACGGATATAAGTTCAATAAAAGAGATCAGATAAAACTATCAGGTCTTCCCACAAGTAATATAGATTTTTTTTTATATTTATTTTTTAATCATTATTTTAAAATAAATGAATAGTTCATTTTTAAATAAATACAAAAAAAAAGTAACATAGAATGGATTTTGTTTTCTAACCAATCTACTCTAGCCAGAGCGGATCGAGTTACAGTCCGTGGATATGCAACGAAATAAATTTTTGTTGTAAAAAAAGAGAAAAGTTTATTTGATTAATCGAAAAATTATACTCATAGACTTGTTTACCTTTTAAACATTCACATACGTACTTACATTTTAAGTGACTTTGCAGAACCTCTATTCCATGGACAGCGCTCATTTAAAGGCAAAAAATATTTACCTTATCCTGTGGCAGTTTTTTTATTCAATATTTTTTTTTTTTTTTATTCAAAATGTAGATCGTGTATAAAATACTTACTACTATGCTGTCTTTACATTATACAAGATGATAATAATAGTTTGTATAGTCCATGATTTCATAAAGGTGATAATTATGATGCAATATTTAAAAAAAATTAATTCCGTCATCCACTTCATAGGTGCTTAATGATCAAGAAGCAATAAACAATGCGAAATAACTGACAGAAAACGATATCCATAAAAAAAAAGAAAAATCAATGACAAAGTAAACGGTTGGTTTAATATTGAAAAGGTGACAGGGTTTAAATTGAAGATAAGGTTATACGCCCCGTTTCAGATTATTCCTTAAAAGAGAAAAAGGGACAGCTTCAACTTGTCAGATACGGTCGACTGAAGCGTAGATGCTACTGAAAATAATCTATAGCAACTTTTCCTTCAGACCTCATCATTAATTTATTTTATTAGCACAATTCATTAATTAATTACACAGCGAGCAGCTGATAATCATGTAGATGAATTAATTAAATTGACAATTTTCATGATGTGAGAGGTATCTGTGCTTTATTTACGAACATGTAATTTACTGTTGAATCGATGAAAGTTCAATATCATTTTCTAGAGATATATATACTATATGTTGATCATATATCTTTTACATTTGTCTTACGATATGGTAATAAAGATTTATAGTGAGAATAAGACATTGTTTTCTATAAACACCCCAATAATCAGTGGCGTAGCCAGAGTCCAGGGAGTCTGGACCTCCCTCCTCCTCCTCTTCCTCCCTCCCCTCGAAATCACAAAGTACTTTTACATATTGCTATCTGTAAACAAAAATTGTACAAACTTATTTGAATTTTATTTTATAAATAATATACTTAGGCATAGAAAATATTATATATAGAGAGGGCCTTCTTATATCCCCGGTAAGGGTGGGTTTCTTTAAAGATCCTAGAATGGACCCCCTCAAATACAAAATCCTGACTACGCTACCGCTAATAATATTAAAGGATTATAGAATCGTAGCGTCAGAACTATTATCGATTTAGCAATACTGAACGAGAGGGACTATATACTACAACATACACGCTGACAGAAATATGCGGACAACATGGGCCGGCCACAATTATACGTAACAAGCTAATCTGTAATATGAAAGTAAACTTACAGAAACTGATGACGGAATGTTAGAATATATAAGTTCAGTGTGGGTCAGGCTGGGGCAGCAAATAAAAAAGAGAAAAACCTCCCTCCTGCTATAGAGCTCGCTGGTCCCAAATCAAAGCCGCTATCCGAAGCGATGTGAGAGAAAAACTGTTATTAAATTGGATAATATGTTTGGATTCACATAGCCTAAATAATGCAGTATGTATTAATTTATTTGGTCATATAGAGCATTAACAACCATCTAATATAATTGCTGACAGAACGCGATAATATCAAGCATTGCTTTAGTATAATCGTGCACATATTTAAACAGCTGATGGTCAAATAATGTCAAACACTTTATAATTGTAAACTGTTTGATGTACCTTGAGCACACTTGAAACAGAGCATCACAATAAAACAAATACTGAAGTACCTGGACCACAATTCAAGAATCATCTACTTAAATTCATTTGACAAGTTGACGTCCGTAAGTAGGTAGGTAAGTTGAGCTAGTGTTTCATTTAATTTTCAATCTCTTTAAT
The DNA here is from genome assembly GCA_948150685.1 of Rhaphigaster nebulosa. NCBI lineage: Eukaryota > Metazoa > Arthropoda > Insecta > Hemiptera > Pentatomidae > Rhaphigaster > Rhaphigaster nebulosa. The sequence goes on along the minus strand of OX411311.1, from coordinate 45,937,029 downwards.
TTATTTACTTTTCAAAATTTTGCCCTCTTTTAATTATTTATTTTTTCTTAAATTTATTTTATGTTTTAACTATCTGCACCCACACGGCGTTGCCTCTGAAACGAGTTGCGAGTTAAATACTTTCCCAAATTTCATATTTTTTGTGTTTAACTTTTAAAAGATAATAGAAGACAAGAGTAAAATAACAGCAGTGTTTGCTAGGAACACGATCAAAATGATTATACATTTGTCAAAATGGCAATAAAGCATCACGTTTTTACACCCTTTTTTTCCTTTATCTCTGAATTTATTAACAACTAATGCTTGCACACAATAATTTCATTCTTGTTAAAATGTTTTGTCGTGAACTTGCTTCGACATGTCTGAAATTACCATGACAACGAATACAAAATTACCTATTTGTTTAATAGTTTTCCCTATTACTCCCCTTAAGGTAACATTTCGAAAAATTTAATGCGTAAGTATAATAGCCAACATAGATTCACCGAGGAAACATCATTCAATTCAATACCCTGTCCTTGCTTTGCCGCCAGGATTACGTTGAATGAAGGGAAAGGAAGAAAAAAGATGTTTAAAAAAAAAATCATTTTTTTATTGTAAAGCTAGTACTATTATAAACGTGATTTTATTAATTATACAACATAGGTTATCAGAGAAAATATGTTTTTTTTTTTTTATTAAGTCATATTTCTTTAATATTTTTCAAGTTGAAACTTGAATCCTGAAAACATCATCTAAAAGCACTTAGACTCTTCTGCATTTCTATGCTTCAATTATTAGAACTCTAAGGGCGGCAACCAGAACTATCAACGAAATAACCTGTTACCAACAAAAATTTTGACTACAAATATTCAAAGGCAAAAAAAAAAAAATAAAAAAATCCTGTACCACTACAACCGTGAAGGGTCTTAGGTTCAGTATTTGGTAAGGACAGTAGGTATTGTTTCTAAGCAAACGGTTGTACAAGGAGGTGATTCGGTCGAGATCACTGTCAACAGCCAGGTATTTCCACCAATTAAGGATGCCCACTTTATAGAGAATGGATGAACCCAGGAGGGACTCCAGGAACCACAGGATCGATCCACGGCTGAAAGAAGAATAAATAATTATCAGCCACACCCGGTCTTGAACCCGTTACCAAGAGATGCTCTCCTCTCCCCTCCCTCCCCCACTGAGCTACCCCGTTCCCTTTCCAAGGCTAAAGGGGTGAAAAATTTTATCGGTAATCGACTGCATTGTTTAGAATTCGTCTCATTTTAATTAGACGTATTTAGGAACAGGATCAAAATGATAATAAAGCTTCTCGTTTTTATACTTTTTTCTTTAATCTCCGATTTTATTAACAAATGGCGCTTTCAAACAATAATTTCATTCTTGTTAAAATGTTTTCCAAGTTTGAAGTTGTTTCATGACAACGTATACAAAATTACATATATTTTTTATAGTTATTTCCTATTTGACTCTTTAAGAGAAGAATTTCGAAAAATGTAATACGTATAAACCTTCCTGAAGAAATCCCCTAAATGATAGTGAAAACCGCATCAAAATCGAACGGCTACTTTTCGAGTTTTGCGCAGGCTGGATTTTTGTAAATATAGATTTATTCATATGCTAATTATTTTGAGGATTAAAATATTTTGAAAATTGGATTCATGAAACTGGAGAGATAAGGTAGAAACTCGTATTGGGTAGAAGTAATTATGTAAATACGTAAGTATTGGGTAGGAGTAATGACCCTAAGCCCATTATAATGGATATTGTGATGTCTTCTAGGTCCTACTAATCTTGAACAAACTTAATCCATGTATTTAGACCGGTCCATCACAATCCTTTGAACTATTATTTATTCTATTATCGTTCTATATGTAGCCAGTATCATATACCAAAAAAAAACATGGTCTTCAAATCGTACATTTTATGTCACATTCGGAAGATTCTAAATTAAAACCTTAATTATTTCAGGTAAAAGTTCAATACAAACAGTGAATATTTAACCAATATATGGACTAAAACTTACTATTAGCTTATAAACGTTTTTTTTGTTCTTTGTTTTTGGCAATGTATGATCTCTTATGGGTTCTTATTTAGTCGGCTTTGACAATTTAAGTTCCATTTAAGTTGACCAGTTAATAGGGTGCAATAACTGACCAATTAATTATTTAGTGCATTTATTCAAGATTATTAACTATTAGACTTGAAGATACATCGAATGCAAAAAGCGTTAACTGCTTTTTAATTGGCTTTAACTTCAGATAAATACGGTTTTCAATTTGGAATCTTCCGAAAATAACCAAATATTTATTTATCAGGGATCTTATTTTATTCACAATTATAGACATTAAACACACTGATTTTTTCAATGTCTCAAAAGTTACCGTATAATGAATGTATAATTATCATAAATAATAAAAAAATTAAATGAATGCAATTACAAAAATTTTATTACACAATGTATGACAGGAAAAAATAAATATTTTTATGAATTAAAATGACATATTTACAGTAGTATGAATAAAATTATTATAATGACATTGCACTCTTTGCTTTGATAATATGCTATGCTATATAATTGTCACCTCCATAACTTTTAATATGTATACAATTGTCATAATTTAGTTTCATCTAATCAATGGAGTAATCATCCTCGGTCCATAAGACTTACCATTATATTATCTTTTAATATAACAAATTAAATTCTACGATAAATATTATAATATGATATATTTCCTTGTTATTAGCTATTCCTTTTGGACTAAAAAAAATTGATTTTTTTTTTAACAATGATTTTGCAGTTTTAACCCACCGGGAATAAATAGGTCACTCTCCATTGATCTAGTTGGCTTGACACTTAATGTAAATATTTTAGATGATATAAATAAAATTAAGTTTTCATCAACCCTTAGCTACTGACATTAGATACCTTGGGCCTCATAGTACCGTTTCTCGTGTGTTTATCCCATCATCGAAGGTGGAAATTTCTTCAATGACCCCGGGTTTAGTAGCCTATTGAAAGTGATAGAAAGTGGTTGTTTTAATTTTCATGAAAGATTTTAATGTACATCGGTACAAGTGGCTAATCATCAGTATTTATGTCATTCGTTCTAGAGTAAGTATTTTATTAAGTATTATCAGTAAGTAAGGTGCATGTGATGTGCACTTATCCCTACTATCTTTCTTTGGTGGGACAACTCCTGACTAGCGCATTGAAATAAAACTCCTTCTTTTTTCAATACATTTATTCAATTATGTTCCACATTCCGCTTTCATGACTATCACTGAAGGTTGAAAATGTGATTCTCAGACAAGTTTTAACTTTTTTCGATTATTATATCATTGTAATAGTCCTGCGAAGAGGAACTATTTGCACTTACCCCACAACCTCTACTACTTGAATAATGAGCCTTCGAGTTACCTTGTACGCACTTATCGCTTAATGTCAGGGGCAAATACGCACAAAGTACTACTAAATTGAATAATTAATTTCATCAAAATGGACGAGATTAAAAGGTCGTGGATTTTAATGTAATATTAAAATATAATTATCTAAGGAACATTTAAAAAAAATGAAAGAGGAAAAATCTAGCTTCAAAAATAAAGATTTTACAGTCATTGAAAGTCGAACATTGTAAAACCGCGCATTTACTCCACATAGCCTTATTTAGTTATATTTATACAACACTAAACTTGAGATGTCCATAGGACCGTTGTCAGTACTTATAATAAACAAAATATATCAGTGATTAAGGGTTAATAAACTTATGATTTTCAAATATTCTGGTTGCACCCTATGCTATTAGGGTTAGTTAAAAAGTCTGATTCTTTTACATCACAGGCTTCTGAATGGTATGCCGATTGGTGATAAATAATCTATTTGGAAATAGCCAAAGCTATATATAAAGTAATTATGTCTATATCGCTTATTACATTTTAATAACAGTACTTTATATTCGATAATAATGAAAAAGAGAGAGAAATTGTGGGTTTTTTGACAAATTCCAAACGAAAGCTAAAGCCACTGTGGAAAAGAGCAACAAAGCGTTACTTTTCTATCAAATACCTTACCCTTAATACTTTATACATCTAAATACTTCTTGACTCGAAGCTGCCGTTATAAGGGCGACCTAGGTAAATCCGTGGTTCTAATCTGATAGTCGTTCCAAGGGTAACTTTTCAACTGTTTTTCGCAAGGCTCTCTAAAAATGCACTATAACTTCCTAAGCTGAGCTGAAATTTATTTTGAAATATGGTAGGTGTCTCTGATCAGGTAACATATATTTTGATATTTCATGTTGCCCGACATACTCGTTATGTGTGGATAGAAGAGTTACTTCGTGGATGGGTTTAATTGAGTATTGTCGGATATGATGAGAGCGTCGTACTCCAGAGGATAGGTACTGTATAGGACTCAGGGTAGCAGAACCTTGAAAATTATACGGCATGTGTCTTATCTATAGGGTAGATAGTTTATTTCGTTATGATACGACCCGTGCAGGTGGAAGCCGTACTGACCACGATTTTTCATTGTGAAAAGTCCATTGTCGTAAATCTGTGGTTTATATATCACATCATGAGGGGCGAAATGCACATTATCGGTGTCTCGCTGTAGATGGGGTATGAGCTCAGGATGATTCGCCCCGATTTTAGCCTTGAGGATGTCGTGTTCCAGTTCGAATGCTTTTCGAGGGTTATTCTCCTTATCGTACTCCGGATCAAAGACGGCTTCGGCGAGGTGGAATGATTCTGGATATAAGTAATATCCTTCGCTTTTCAACGCATCGTAGCCATATCCACGATGCCAGACAGGAGAACCTCCCACGAGACCCAAAAGGCCGATAAACACGACACTCTTGCAATCCATGCTGCTAACTGATTGGAAATGCCTCCCTCAACTCTTATATATTTTACCCCACTCTGCAACCGACCAACTCTGCCATGTTCAATGGTCCGGCAAACCACGACGAAACCTGGAACCAACGATCCCTGACCGTCACCATACAATTAGAAATGCATACAGAACCTTTAACGGTAGCATGTATAATGGCTACCAAATGTCTATTAAACTCGAAAAGTTCTCAAAAAAAAGATTAAGAAAAACAGATAAGTATCATTTTCCGACAAACAATTTTATATATCATTGAACACTTTAATATACTACAATTCTTTAATAGAATACAATTTAAGTAAGTTAAAGAAAATCTGAAACATTCATACTAAAAGTTTAAATAGATTAAATACAAACTTCTCCTACTATTTCTTTACTTTAATTAATATTCATAGGGGCGTAACTAGGCTGGGACAGCGGGGGCAATGCCCCGGGACTCCCGAGGTAAGGGAGTCTCCAAGACAGGAGATTAAAATTAAGTCGTAATACTTCATTCAGATTATCAATCGTGATATTTCGCTATAAAGTTTTCGTAGGTACTGTTTTTTCAGATTGCAAAAGCAAAAGCAGAATGCTCTTTTTCTAAATTGAAAGTAATTAATAGTGAAATGAGATCTGCGATGAGCCAGGAACAACTAGCAGGTTTGGCACTGCTTTCAATAGTAAATGAAAGAACTAAAGAAATTGACTTTTCTGAAAAGGTCATTTAATGCAATGTCAGAAGTTCAATAGTTAGGCTACACTGCAAGTTCGTATAAACAATTAATGGTAAGCAGCACATGCTTGCATTGTCTCTATAAATTTATGAAATTAAAGGAGTTGTATAAAATAACTGGGTATCTCGGTGGTAAGGCACTGCGCTCCTATTCTCCTTGTCCCGGGTTCGAGAACGGTGGTGACAGATAATTTTAAATTCAGTTATCAGCCGTGGATCGACCCTGTGGGATCGACGGACACTCTTGGGCCTCACCCAGCCTCTCTAAAGTGTGTACCATTAATTGGGGAAAAAACTAGAGATTGATCTCAGCTAAATGACCTCCTTGCAAGACCTTTCGTTGCCTTAGAAACATTACGGTTATTATTATACCAAGTGCTGAACCAAAGAGCCTATAAGGTCGATTGATACTAAATACTGTTTTAATGGGTTTGTTGGTATATTTTTCCTAAGCACCATTATTTTCGTTTTTTCTTATCTATGGAATGTCACATTGGATAAATCGAAAACATTATATTTCCTGGAATATTTTAGATGTGCATTTTGAGATAATTTGATTGTTTGCAAAACTAAACATAAAAAAATTTTAATCGGACTAATATAAGGGAAGAATAGCAAATTAAAATAAATAAACAAACAAGTATCTATATGTACATAAAGATAAAAATAATTAAAAAATATGTACATCACAAATAAAATTAAATAGATAGATTGATTGAACAATAACAAAATTGAACAACTAGTATAATTTTAGTTAAGTAACCATAAAACAAGTCAATTTGAACACATTGATAAGCAAAAAGTCAAACGCAGTGCAAGAAACATCGTATCGGTTATAACAGTATTGTGTCACACTTTTGAATATGTTAGAAAAACCACAGGCAAAAATTAACTGTTAATTTAAAGTGGAATACAATAGAAAAAAAAACAAAAAAACATTTCAAAGATACCCCCAACTCAACAATAACCCCTTAAAAACAAAAACAATATACTCTGCATACCCTAAAATTTGTTAGTACTGAAGAGTTTCCAAACTTTTTACAAAACAATTTTTTTAATTCTAACATTTTATTATTAATCACATATTCAAAAAACAACTATTATGTATATAAATATCGATTTTAATTTTAGCTGTAGGAAATGTTTGTAAATCAGTTTTAATAAGAATTTAAAGTCCATAGTTGAAGGCCTTAAAGATTTATCGTAAATCACAAAAAATAAACAAAAGCAATAAATCTTAAAGAGACAGGAAAAGTAAATGAAGTAGAAACATAATAAAAATTAAAGATTACAAAAGTTTTATCATACTTTAAAATATATTGATTGTCATAATGACCTGCCAAGTAAAATCAAAAATCATAAAATTTTAATTAAATACTATACATCATAATTTAAAAAAAAGCTCTATTCTCTTGTGTGCCTTTCAGCGTAGAAGATCCTATACAGAACAAATGTGCTCCAAAAACGTAGAAACCAATTCCCCAAGTTAACTGAAATTTATATATACATGCCGTAAATAGAATTTCGTAATGTTATTTTTTTAAATATTGCCAATAAAAATCAGAATGCAGGAAAGTACATTTCGTACGTTAATGTGAATATTTCATTTATATATTTCCATTGACGGTATATATGTACAAGGATATATCGGACATCCAGAATGAAAGGGGAACAACAATTAGATACAGATTGTTCTGCTTAAAAGCCCTCAAAGTGTTTCATCTCTGGCACCTGCTGGCTGCACTTGTGTTAATAGTGGTCAAACTATTAAAATTAAACGCTGACTTTAAAAATCTTGAATTGTGCCGCTTTCATACTTGGTGTGCAATATATATTTCAATTATTGATTATTTTTATGACTATGTTATTCATTAGTTGTGATTTGTTTTTCTCTGTTGTCTCGCATTATGTACTGTTGCATTATGTCTCATTAGGTAAACATATTGGACATTATTATCCTTAATATTATATAACAAGCACCAGGTGCGAACAAAATAGGATAAGGAACGAGCAGGTAGGTAGAAAGGTAACTGACAGGCGATAACAGATGTCACCACAGCTTTTAGCCTCAGATATAAGAAGCAAGTTAATTTAAAAACCTACAGAGAAGTGGGCAGTGTGACAAAGGCGAGAGGTGGTTTGTCTTGGTATAAATTAAGACTTAATCAATTTTAAGAAAACAGTCCCCCTTAGTTCCCGGCTGGCCTCGAGGAAAAAGTGAAGGCGGCCTGGGAAGGGTGTCATTAGATTAGAGCTATCTTAATGCATTCGCGGAGACCGGACCACCCAGGGGATGTCAGGACAAGGGGTGGAGCCATCCGTTGAAATCCCAAAATTTCCTCCCTCTATAAAACTAGTCGGCCAATAATGACAAGGGTGCCGCCCACTGCCGGGAATCAAACCAACGAACGTCTTCTTAGGAAGAACAAGAAAGAAAGGGGGAGAGAAGCCGAGGAGGCAGAAAAAATGGTACTTCTTCTCAGATCTCGCTGGAGGGCTGACTTCGAGGACGACTACTAGGTCTTCCTCTGAAGATGACAGATGTTCTGGCTCCATGACTTAAGATATGCAGGAAAACCCGATGGAGAGTTGCTGCGGGACCATCAACACCAATTATTACAGATAAGAGATTTATGTTAGGACAGTGAATGGCTAGTCTGAATCATTCCATGGTTAACAGTTTATTATTTTAATTTTGAGGAATAAAGATAAATATTAGAAAGGAGATTGTTCTTTAGTAACCATGCCCATTATTAATTTGAATATATTTCATTAAGTATGATAGCAATAAATTTGATTAGCATTATTATTAAACTTAAACTTGGAACATTATCTTGGTTAATTATTAAGTAATGCTAACCACAAATCAGGCCCTTGGAAGGTATCCAATTTAGAGGACAAAGTAAGTGATTCCTATTTATTCATGATCTTACATAATTTTGGGATAATCATCCTCAATGATTGCCCAATGGCATCCCTATATATAGACTAATATATTAGCAGCTAAATAGATGTAATCTCAACCTAGATAAAACATAGCACACTCAAGGAAGAAGAATTTCCTCCAACATTATTTTCGATGTATCCTCTTATTTATTTTTTTTTTTTGTATAAACGATTTTTTTCATTAAGAGATATGGAATGAAATCGTGTTGTCAAAGTAATAGATTGTTGAGAGTCGACAAGGTGTCATTTACAAGTAGGGGACAACCAACTGTCACGCATTGCATGGCGTCATGTGTATTTTTTATGTTCTAAGGTGAATTGTAACAACAGGCAGGTTACGTTGGGTAGAACAAAATGTATTACATGCCCTTCAAGTTATTCTTAATTATTTAACATCTATCTACAATTACAAAAAAAAAAAAAAAGAAAGCTTATCCCAATTACGATGGGGAGATAAACTGCCATTTAGAATCCACGTCGGGGGCGGAAAAACGGCTTACACTGGTCCGTTACACTCATCCGTTTCCTCCGATTCGGTCTCTGATTGTCATCCAATAGTTTCAAATAGCGAGAAATTAGCAGGTAGAGCAACTGTTCCAGAGTATTTGTGATCATGTTGTAGTAATTCGAGAACGAATGGATGCTTCAGGCATGGCTTCAATATCATCAACTTATTCGGGAATAAATATTATTGAATGAATAGCTCCAAGAAAAAAAATCTGAGGGAAAATTACTGAGAAGGCCGAACACCGAGCATCCTCCCACGTGAGTTCCCGGGCACGAATTGGGGAAAACCACCGTGCACGAGATTTTCGCCTGCATAGAATTAGTCTGGCGAATAACAACAATTCTCTTTGTATGGCTGTCATTCTTCAATGTTCACTCCCGAATAATTAAAATGATGGTCTGTGCAAAGAAGGTGCTTATCCCATCTGCCTCAATTGATTACGCAGGCCAACAAGAGAAAAAAAATTGTTTGGTGCCTAGGATTTTAGCTATATTTTGGGCGCTGAATCTAAATATGAAATCAGTTTTTTCTATCAGCTCTACTTTTTGAGATGTGTGAAAAAAAGAAGTAAAACCGCCTGCTTGACTCAAGCCACTTCCTTCCTGCTTGACTCGATTGGGCATCTCGACTTCGTCACTGGGAATCCCATTCTTCATTTCAACGCTTCAACTAAATTTGAGGTCAGTTTGTGAGTTTTAGCTGTGCAGGATAGGTTGAAGTTGATAAAAAATGAGTTCATGAAGTTTGAAATCATCCTGATGTGTTTTGCTACAAATGGGGAGAATACACATTAAAATATGACAGAAAGACTGTTAGTGACCTTGTAAAAAGAGCTTATCATGGATACTTTGGTGTTAAGCTCAATGACCAGGATAAATCCTGGCGACCCCATCAGGTTTGTAAAACTTGTACAGAACATTTACACCAGTGAACTAGCGGTAGAAGAAAATTTTCTGAAATTCGGCGTACCCATGGTTTGGAGAGAACCTAAAAACCACATCGATCAGTTATCGATTTCTGTCAAGTAAATATTACTGGAATCAATCGGAACAACCATAGCAAGTGGACTTATCCTGATTTAGTCTCTGCAAGACGCCCGGTATCTCACTCAGAGGAAGTACCGATCCCCTCTCACCAGGTTCCAGAGCTTTCGGAGGATGAGTATTGTCCTTTTAATCACCCTTCTCATACTAATGAAGGTGACAGTGATTATAAGGGGATGCCAATAATTCCTCATCGTTTCAATCAGGATGAGTCAAATTACCTCGTCAGAGATCATAACCTGTCAAAAGAAGGTTCTGAATTAGTGGCTTCCAGATTGAACGAAAAACATTTACTGGAACAAGGAACCAAAATTACTTTTCAACGTACAAGAGAAAAGGTTCTGCTACCATTCTTCTCTCAAGAAGAAAATATTTTATTTTGTCATGATATTAGAGAATTCCTGGAAAAAATGAGTCTTCCTGAATATTTTTCAGATGATTGGCGCCTATTTATTGATAGATCAAAGCGAAGCTTGAAATGTGTTCTTCAACACAATGGGAACAAATATGGTTCAATATCAATTGCTCATTCAATGACAATGAAAGAAACATATAGCAGCATAGCTTTGGTCTTCGATATCTTCGTGGTGATCTGTGTGGACTTTAAAATGGTAAGCTTTCTCCTCGGACAGCAAAGTGGCTACACCAAATATCCTTGTTTCTTGTGCCCCTGGAATAGTAGAGACAAAACACACCACTGGTCGAGCAAGAGCAGCCTTCAGAGAGAAGACATGAATCATTGGAGAAAATAACGTTATTTCGAACTGTTAGTTGAACGAGAGAAAATCATCTTTCCTTCTCGGTATATCAGGCCGCTCCTTATGGAGCAGTTTGTAAAGGCTCTAGATAAGTCGAATCATGCTTTGTTTCTATAGGAAAAAAATGCCTCATTTAAGTGAGGAAAAAATTAAAGCAGGAATATTTAACGGCCCAGAAATAAAAAATTCATTAAAGACCAAGCCTTCGTAAATTCCACGAATGAGAGCGAAAATCCTCGACTTCATTTGTTGCGGTAGTCGAAAATTTTCTGGGTCAATGAAAAGCAGAAAACCATGTTGAACTGGTAAACGATATGCTTAAAAATTTCAAATCCCATGGGTGCAACATGAGTATAAAGGTGCACTATTTACAAAGCCGCCTGGACCGTTTTCCTGAAAATTTAGGAGACAGCAGTGAGGAGCAAGGTGAAAGATTTCATCAAGATATTAAAATTATGGAGGACCGCTATCAAGGAATATGGAATACGCACATGATGGCAGATTATATATTCAAATGTCACATTATATATTCAATATGATATATTCAAAAATGTCACGAAAAAGAAAGAAGCTTCCGAAGTGTAGAGTGACTTGTTGGTTCCAACGATGACTTGGTACTATCTTTGTATATATAATAATAATAGTATATACTAATAATATTTGTATAATATAATGATATTTGTATAATATAATAATGTTTGTGTAATTTAATACTAAAAATTTCATGTTTAATTTTTAGATTAGATTCATGAATTTAACCTAATATAATGTAAAACGTACATTTCACTAAAACGTTATATCTTAGAAATTTGACCTCCTAGGCAAAAACTAATGCCATATTTGAATTCATAGCACAAAATTCATATGAGATCTGCTACAAATACCCCGGCACCAAACCTACTGTTGGTCTGTGTTATTCATATCAATATAAAAGAGCGAAAATTAAAAAATTGTGACAGGAAATGATTGCTAGGGTATATAGCATTTCCAAATCAATTGTAACCTTTTCCAAATTAATTGTCACCTTTTCCATTTCAAGTGTAACTTTTTCCATTTCAAATGTAACCTTTTCCATTTCAATAGTAACTCTTTCCAAATCAATTGTCACCTTTTCCAATTCAATAGTAACCTTTTCCATTTCAAATGTAACTTTTTCCATTTCAATTGTAACCCAAACGGACATGAATTAATTCAATATTATTTATATTATTATTGAAAAATAATTATTTTAATTACATTAATGACTTTTGAAATAATTTCGGCTTATTCTTTCGACATTTTTTTCGTTTATCAGATAATTGAAGTTAAGTGCTAATTTCAAGTAGTTTAAAAAAAAAAAAAATTGAATTAGAACCCTCGAAAACCTTATAAACGATTACTTTATCATAAAAACTCCAACAGTAACAAAAATGCAAAACGCGCATGCACGATCGGAAATCCGATAATGGATTCGGATATAGCGACCTTGAAAACCTAGTAAACGATACCTATACCAAAGAATTTTGAAAACTAATAATTAAATAGAAATACTCCTGGCCGAACAAATTTTGGTCGTAAATTTGACATTAACAACTTCGAAAACCTAATGAACGATCACCGAATTGATTAAATCCACCCTCTCTCTCAATAAAAAAATAATAAATATTTAAAAATAAATAAACAAAAATTGTATTTAAAAAATTTATACTACTTGAAATTAGCACTTAATATCAATTATCTAATAAACGAAAAAAATGTCGAAAGAATAAGCCGGAATTATTTCAAAAGTCATTAATGTAATTAAAATAAATATTTTTCAATAATAAAATAAATAATATTGAATTAATTCATGTCCGGTTGGGTTACAATTGAAGTGGAAAAAGTTACATTTGAAATGAAAAAAGTTACAATTGAAATGGAAAAGGTGTCAATTGATTTGGAAAAGGTTACAATTGACGTGGAAATGTTATAATTGGAAGATTCCGAAAACAAAGCGTTAAGTCTTTCATACAGCAGTAAATAACTAACCAATCAACATTTCGCCAATCCAGACATCATGATAACAGAAAGAGACAGGATCACACAAATGTGGCAGCACATCTACATTATTATTTTATTCCAATGCTCTGTGGGATGTGGTTTTGAGTACATGGATTGGTAGAGTGGTTTGGATCTCTTTTGCTGCATGTGATGCATTTTAAGAGGCATCTAAGGAAAGGAATAAGTGAGAGTCGTTGGTATTTAAATGGTTAAACGGTTTTTGTGATGGGGCTGACTAGTAGCATTGTGTCTGTCTAGTTAGTTAGTTGTCCAGTCTAGCCTAAGACCGTCAGTAGCGGATCCTCCTTTCCAATCCTTCCCTACCTCTAGAAACGTTAAAAAATTAAATGTTTTGTTCACAATTTAAAATCCACATTAATCAATCAAAATTCGATGATTATATCAATAAAAGTCCCTTCTGTATATGTAATAGAAAAAGTTCTCAAGAAAAAGTATTTAAAAAGAAAAAGTATTTAAAATCCACATTAATCAATCAAAATTCGATGATTATATCAATAAAAGTCCCTTCTGTATATGTAATAGAAAAAGTTCTCAAGAAAAAGTTTTTTTTCACCTTCCAGGGGAAGAAGGGCTCATACCCCCTCTCCCAATGGATCTGCCAGAGAAGGCTGTTTATATGTGTTTGCCAATTCTGTGACCGTTCTGTTGGGGTCAGAGTCCTGAATATTGGGTTCTTGGTGCGGTCTACAAAAAAATTTGATATGCTTCTGTTTCATAAAGTCAGTTACTGTCGGTAGTTCGAGAGTCGTATGGAGTAAGTCCGTTTTTGTCCTCTGTAAGTTGGTGTGTCTCACAATTCGTCACAGCTCGCTGCTGTGAAACTGCATGAGTTTTTTTGCCGTTGTCGCCGACATATTAGCTAACATCGGCGCTCCATGAAGAAGGGCCGGTATATACGCTCTCGATACGATATATACTCAATACGCTTTAATAAATTAATAATTAGAGGCGGAGGTATAGATTTGGCGATGTCAACAGGTGGTTTAGTCTGTAAGACTTGTTCTTCACAAACTGATCTTCTTCTGGCAATGGTGGTATAGTGTCGGATACATGTCGAGAGTGACTCCCAAAAACACTATGCTGTTTGCCGGCCTGTTTGTTCTTCCCTCTACCCTGTAGTCTTTAGGAAGGGGGCGTATCAGTATTATTTATTTTTATTTTTTCTTATCTCCAGATGGTTTTTTTTGTTATGGGAGTGAGGAAAAAGGATGTGGCCTGTATTATTTACATACGTACCATACGATTTACGATATACTATATATACTATTACGATTTTTTTAAAATGAGGGTACCTAAGTTATGGACTCATCCAGTCCTCAGCAACCCCTGAGTCAGCAGTATGATGGTTCTAGTATATATATCCCTCAGATCTAGAGCATCTAGTTCATTACCGTCTAGTTAGTCATAGTTGTAGCTTCCTATAGTTGTAACGCTATTTCAGTATTGTAAGTTTTCCTTAAATAAAGTTTTTAAAAAGTGATTTAGTGTGTCCAGTTATTTAATTGGCGCCCGAACAGGGACTGGTGCGCTTCAAGTCAGAAGAGAAGAAGGTTGAATTACATATTCAAGAAAATCCGAAGAAATAGTTCCATTGTACTTTGTACGGACAACAGGATTTGGGATATTGATTCTACCACTCTAACGAACTGGTCAGGAGGGTCCGAAGAAATATTAACAGGATCTGGAGCAGCTCACTTGAAGGTGTATTTAAATACTTCAGCATCAGTCAGAAGAAATATTAATCGCTGGACATCACTTCTAGAACTTCACATCTTTATTAAAGGTAATGCTTATTATATTGTTAAAGTAGTTATAACTGTATGCCTAACGACAAATTAAAAGAAATTTTAAACAAAAATAGAGTAACTTTAGATTCAGAAGAAATTAATTTAGAAACATTACAAGAAGAAATTAATACAATGGCTATTAAACAAATGACAAAAGAATGTTATGACCATTTGCCTAGCTATGATGGTGATCCATCACAACTTGTATTCTTTATTAAAGCCTTAGAATTAATTTATGATGCTAATTGTCATGAAGGAATTTCTAATAGAGTTGAGAACGAACAATTATTATTACAAAAAGCTTTATTTAAATTGCAAGGTACAGCCAGACATTTGTGTATGTATGAAAATTTCTCTTCAATTGGTGAATTAAAATTAAGATTAATCAACCAATTTAAGGACAGTAGGACGATAACTCACTTACAATATGAGGCTTCACATATTACCATTCAAAAAAATGAACATCCTATAGATTTTATTAACCGAGTTATTCCTTATGAAATTTTAATTAAAAATCGTATCATAATAGATACATCAATTGAAAATAAACCACAAGAAACTTTAACTCAAATGCGTTTTTTAATTGACCACGTCATCAGAAACTTGCACCCTAGATTAAAAGATACTTTAAATCACGTTGTAATTAAGGAACTCTCGGGACTAAAAAATACTTTATATAATGAATGCCGCATTATTATGGAAGATTTATACCCCCAAGGTCATGGTAGAACTTCGCCCTACCAAACACCCCATAAGGAGCATAATAAATCTCGAGATAATTTCACACATCAAAATCAAAACCCTGCATTTAATAGATTTAATTACCCAAATTTTAATAAACCCCCGCAATTTTATCAACCGCGCAATGATTATCACCCGGGATCAATTCAACAAAGATTCCGTCATAATTATAACCCGCAAAACTATTACCGGGACCAACAACCACAAAGAACCTTTAGTAATCAAATAAGAAATCCCTATAACCAAACGCATTTCAATTTTAATAATCCTCAGCAACAACAAAATTTTAATTACCCTCAGCAGCAACAAAATTTTAATCCTCCGCAGCAACAAAATGTGAATCCTAATTCACAAAATACTGTCTCAATGAGAACGGTGAGGAGTAACAATCTCCACCACTTACAAGAGGAAAATGATGAATTGAAGGCAAGACTAGCCGAGTTAGAGAATAAATTTGAAAATTTTTTAGAAGTAAGCCGGCCGGAACCTGCCCCTCCGGAACCTGGCCCGTCTACCGGTTAAATCTTTTGAAGGAGTCTCTAACATTTTGTGACAACCTCGGCGACCATTGGCTCATTGATACAGGCTCAGAAATAAATTATATAGACCCACGTTCCGTACCCGTAGGAACTCAAATTATTTCGGAAGGATTCGTTGTTATCACTCCAGCCGGAAGCAAGAGAGGAAATAGTTCTGTACTAATTGATCTTGCACCGAGACTAGGTTTGGAAGACGAATTTTTAGTTAAGTTTAAAGTATTTAAATTTAGTGATAGGTATAGATTATTGTTAGGGATGGAAACTATGAGAAGTTTACAAACAAAAATTAATGTAGGAGATACAAATGAATTTATTAAAATAAATAAACTAAAAATAAAAATTATGGATGGAAAAATAATTAAGGAAGATGAAAATGAATTAAATATAATAAGAAATAGAAAGGAATTATTTGAACTAATTAGACATGATCACATAAATAAAGATATTAAAGAAAAATTATTTAATATTATCATGAAATATCCGGAGATAGTAAAATCGGATGATGAAAAATTAAAACCTACCAATCTTTTGAAACACTCCATTAGACTTAAAACAGATAAACCCATTTATACCAGGAATTATAGATATCCCCAACATTTCAAAGAAAAAGTTGATGAAGAAATTAATAAACTATTGAAGAACGGTATTATTAGAGAAAGCAATTCCCCATATAACAGCCCAATATGGATTGTCCCTAAGAAAGAAGACGCGTCAGGTCAAAAAAAGATCAGGATGGTCATTGATTACAGAAAATTAAATGCAGAAACAATTCCAGACAGATTTCCTCTTCCAAATATTGAAGATTTATTGAATAAATTACATGGATCTAAATATTTCTCAACAATAGATTTAACATCGGGATTTCATCAAATAGAGATGTCTGAGGAGTCTATAGAGAAAACTGCATTCTCAACAGACACAGGTCATTATGAGTTTCTAAGAATGCCGATGGGATTAATGTCATCACCCCCCACCTTCCAAAGGGCAATGAATTCTATGCTATCTAATACTGATAACACTCTCGTATACTTAGACGATATTATAATTTATTCTGCCACACCTGAAGATCATCTAAAACATATAGAAATTGTTTTAAAGAAATTAAAAGAGCATTCCTTAACTATTCAACTTGACAAAACGGAATTTATGAAATCTGAATTACCTTTCTTAGGCCATGTATTGACCAGAGACGGCATTAAAACAGACCCTAAGAAAATTGAAGCAATTGTAAAATTCCCTTTACCAAGAAATATTAAAGAAATTAAGCAGTTCCTCGGAATGTCAGGTTACTACAGAAAATTTATAAAAAATTACGCTCACATAGCAAAACCTTTGACAAATCAATTGAGAGATGAAATTAATTTTAACCCTAATAATTACAAAAATGCTTTTGAACAACTTAAATTACATTTAATAAATGCACCAATATTACAATATCCAGACTTTAACTCTCCAATGATTTTAACAACAGATGCAAGTAACATCGCATTGGGAGCGGTGCTCAGCCAACTTAGACAGGGGAGGGATCACCCTATTGCATTTGCCTCTCACACTCTCTCAGCAACAGAACAAAAATATTCCACCATAGAAAAGGAACTCTTAGCTATAGTTTACGCATGTAAACACTTTAAACCATACCTGTATGGAAAAAAATTCACATTACTAACAGATCATAAGCCTTTATTGTGGCTATTCACAATGAAAAACAATAATACACGCATTATGAAGTGGATTTTCTTATTAAGTGAATTTCAATTCGATATAAAACATACAGATGGTAAAACCAATGTAGTAGCTGATGCTTTAAGTAGAGTTAATATAGACAGTAATTATGATTTACATGCATTAACCGAAATGGAAATAGATCCAGAAGAGGAATTAGATAGAATATTACAGGAAACAAGTAATGTAGAATTACCACCAATACCTTCGGAAGATTATGATGAAATTTTACAGGAATTAAATCCTAATCAAGATGAACAATTAAGCATGGCTCCAACACAACATTCCCAAGACTCCAGCAATGAACAAATTTTAATAGTTCCAGAAGACAGAGCGATAAACGTAGAAAAATTTCAAATTTTAATTCAAAGAGGTTCAGCTAAACCCATTATTACAAAACCTTTTGGTAAAACTCGGATTTATTTAGAAACTTCCTACCCTTGGAAGAATAATTTAGAAGAAACTCTCATTGAATTATTAAAGCCTAAAACAGTTTATGGTGTCTACTGTGAACCTAACGTAGAATCAGTCAGAATTGAATTTGAAGCTATATATAAAAAAATAACTGAAATTATAATTGATAAATTTCCTACCGTTAAGATTAAGAGATACAAAAAGAAATTGATTGATGTATTGCAAAATGAGGAACAACAAGAACTTTTAGAGGATTATCACATAGGAAAATCATATCACAAAGGAATAATAGAGACATACGAAAAATTGAAAAGAAATTATTATTGGCCAAATATGAAGGATGACATATCTGAATTCATAAATAAATGCTCGAATTGTAGACAGGTGAAATATGAACGAAAGCCTATTAAAACTAAATATCAAGTTACACCCACCATGGAAAGACCTTTTGAAGAATTAATGATGGATATATTAAAATTTGATTCTCATAATATAGTGACAATAATAGATACATTCTCAAAGAGACTTTTTGCCAGATTATGTAAACATGTAAATGCAATTAATATATTTCAGACATTAACAGAATACCTAGCACTGTTTCCAAATCCCATTAGAATAAAAATGGATAATGGAAAGGAATTCAATAATAATCTAATTCGTAATTTTCTAGAATCTTTAGGAATAGAGGCATATTATACAACACCAAATCATCCTAATTCCTTAGGACTCCTAAATAGAGCACAATCAACTCTAGTAGAAACATTGCGAGCCTTAAAAGAAGAAAATCCTAGAAATGATTTAAAAATTAATCTAAATCTTGCTACATTAACCTTTAATAACTCTATTAATCAAACCTTAAAACTCACTCCAAATGAAATAACATATGGAGTAATAAAAGACCCAGACAAAAATGAGAAAATAATTAAGGAACAATTAGTAAATGAATATCACAAAAACATGAACATTGTTCATAATAAACTCAAAACCGAAATAAATCAAGAAAAGAAGGAGAGAACTAATAAATTAAATAAAAACCGCGAAGACCCGGAGGTTGAACAGGATAGGCCTTATGTTAAAAGAAGAATAAGAAACAAGGGTGAAAAGGTTTATAAACCAGTCATACCTTTTATAGATAGAAATCAGAAAATTACTGTTCATGCTGACAATATAGCAAGAAAAAGGAAGTCCAGACGAAAATCTAAGAAGAAATTAATTAGTGTTTCAGATGGAGAGATGGTCTCTAGTGATCTCAGTGATATTGACAGTAACTACAGCGTATAAAGTTACAAACGTTCAGCATTCATCAGGACTAATAACATTTAAAGTTCCGGACTCAAAACTGATATCAGACTACAAAACGATTGTTCATTTTTAGATTTAACAAAATTAATCAATGAATTAAATTCACCAAGGTTATCACTGAAGCCCAAAAGTAGTACAGTAGTTAATACAGTAACTCAAGTTATGGACACAATGGACAGAATACAAATGACATTGTATTTCAATGAACTGTATAATGTTCTCACCTATTTAGAAACAATTTGGTTAACAAGCAAAATCTCTTGTACAATTAGGCAAAATATCATTCATTATATAGTAAAAATTCCAAAATTATCTAAAATCTTTAATACAATATATCTTTTATCAGTCCCTATTAAAGAAAATAATCAAGTTATAACTACTCTTGTTAAGCATAACCTAATATTGTATAATTTACATGAAATGTTTACTGGAAATTGCACATTTGTTAAGGATAATTATTATTGTACTAACCTTAGAATAGTTAATGATACTTGTATTCTTAATGCCTTAAGAAATAATCTCTCTAATTGTATTTCTACTAACGTTCTTAGTATTTCTCCTTTTATTAAATATGTAGATATTATAGATGCTTATGTAACTTTTGATATATCCTATGTTGTATTGTCTAGTAACGGAACAATCCCTGTAAATTTGCCAACTACCTCTATTATTAAGTTAGAAAGTAAGGAAATAATTGTAAATCAAACTAGGAAATTTTATATCAACTCCGATACCTTATCCATTAATCATAAATTAAATAACCTTAAGAAATTAAATATTACATTTGATAAAATAGACTTACCTATAATCTTGCATGAAGAATTTGAAACATTAGAAACTATTGATAATCCCATATTGTACTCCACACCTCTATTAATTGTATATATTACTATATCTTACTTTATTGTAATCCACATACTTCAAATTTATTTTAGGATAGTAAAATATTGTAAACAAAGGACCTTTCCTAGCCCACCTATAAATTTCCCTCTTATTGTACAAAATGAAAATATGTTCTCCCAGAGTTCGAATCTTCAGAAGGGAGGAGTTATGGACTCATCCAGTCCTCAGCAACCCCTGAGTCAGCAGTATGATGGTTCTAGTATATATATCCCTCAGATCTAGAGCATCTAGTTCATTACCGTCTAGTTAGTCATAGTTGTAGCTTCCTATAGTTGTAACGCTATTTCAGTATTGTAAGTTTTCCTTAAATAAAGTTTTTAAAAAGTGATTTAGTGTGTCCAGTTATTTAATTCTATATGCTTTATTTGATATTTCATATCACAGTATTCGATTGTCTACATTTTCGATGGTTCTATGGATCACGATTAGTTATATGTTTACACATTTAAATAAAAGTGTATTTACTGATCGTTTTAACGATGGGCGAATCATATAGAAATAAATAGTTGAATTGGAGTGTGATGGGTAAAAAGTGGTTAATTTTCGATGACTACTTTTACGTCAAACAATGGGCGGAGCTGAATTTATTGTGTTCATTAGTTATTTAGTTTATTAGTGGTAACTGAAATTATTACTGCTTTAGGTAATTCAAAAATATTGATTCCCACTCGCTAAAGAAATAAACTAACCTCCAATCGGTCCTTTTCAGCGGAGTTCGGGAGTTAACCCGGTAGAAGTCCTATCTAGTGGAATGGGATAGTCAAGAATTTAATTTTTTTAAATGTCACAGAAAATTCAATCGAATTCAGAAAAGTCAAAATCACAAAAACAGAATTGTATATTTTTATTGCAGTAATAAAGTGAGTTTAATAAACCATTATTTACTAAAGAGCAATATTTCCTATTTCCTAGTAAATATTTCTGTGACCTGATCAGTATAAAAATCGAAAATGTTCTGTTTCTGTAACGGCAATAGCCCGACGCTCAATGGGCAAAATTGCCGATTTAGGTGGACAAAATTGTATTATGATCGTTATGAATGTTTTTAGAGTCGCTGAGGTTAGTAAAAATAACACTTTAAGATTAAATAAGTCAATAGTCTTCATAAATAATGGCATATAAATTTTAAGATACCCAAAATCAATGAAAATATTAAATAATCACAAGAATATATGGAAAAAATAACTTCAAAGTTAATCTTTTTGATTAAGTATGTGTTATAATTGTTACAATATTATTATTATTGTAATATTGTATACAGTATTATAATTTGTATAATTTCATTATAATAATTATATATTATCATTATTATAATTATATTAAGATATTATTATACAATAATCATAAGTAATAATATGATATATAATTAATTATAAGGCTCATAATTATATTATAAGTATAATATAATTATAATAGTTATAAATACATTATGATATAATTTTAAATTATTTATAATTTCACTATTAGTTTATGTCATTATATTTATATTTATATATATTTATATAATTAACTAATTTATCTGATTCTGGAGTTTGTTTAAATTAATATCTCACATTGACATAGATTAACTCTAGAATATAAAAAGTATCGCGGAGTAGCGCAATAGCCTGTATATCGTTTTAAAGAAATTTAAGGTAGATTCCAAATATCAACCTTTTTTTTATCAAGTTTTCCAGTTAAGTATTTATTTACATGGCATGCTACATGGTTTTAAAGAAAACTTAATGTAGTTTCTAAACATGAACCCGTTTTTTGAAAAAAAATTCCCAATTAAATATTATTCTTACTTCTTTGAGAAAAACGGTACAATGATATTGTTGTTCAATGAACGGTTTTTCTAAAAAAAGTAAAGATAAATACTTAATTGGCAAAAAACAAATTAATATTTGTAAATTACATTAAATTTCCTTTAAAACTATGTATAGGTCATCGCGCTGCTTTTATAATTTTTTTATTCTGGAATTTTTTCAAATTATTGTCTGGCATTGGCATAGATTAACTCCAAATAGCGCAGGGTAGTGCGATGACCTGTACGTGGCTTTAAAGGAAATTGAATCTAGTTTCCAAATATTAACTTGTTTTTTGCCAAAGTTTGCCAATAAAGTATTTATTCTTAGATTTTAATAAAAACTGTACATCGAAAAACAATATCAATGTACGGTTTTTCTCAAAATGTTACAGTCAAAACTAGAATTCAATAAAATCTGGTTCTGAACGATCAAAATTACTTTTAAACTATCCATGGAAGCGAATCTAGATTTGTCATTTGTATTTCAATCAAAACCAATAATGACCAACGAACACTATTCATTGAAAATACTGAGATGGAAAAAGGAAAAATAATATATTTCCTGTTTCCATCTCAGTAATCAAAGATTATTTGATTAAAAATAATAATTAAATAGTGGTTAAATCAATTGATTCGGTAAATAAATATTTTAAATTTAAAACGTGGAAAACACATTGATGAATGAGACCCCAAAAAGGCACTTCTCTTACACCAACTCAGTTCACATACTAATTTTCAACCCTCTAACTCAATTTGGAGGCTCTGTAGAGATGTAAAAAAACGTTTAAAAAGTTTCTGCCACCTTTTTTTGCAAAATTTTTTCTACAAAAAGTATACCTAATGAAGTCGTAGTAGAAATAAAGGACGAAGAAGAATTGAGAGATATTCAGGAAAACCCAAATGAAGAATATATAGAAAACTTACAGAACATGAGACAGAAAAATCAAGGGAAGAGGCCCATAAGAATTTCCAATATCAGGCCAATAAAACCGGAGAAAACATAACGGTTAATTCCCGCTGTTGATAGTACTAAATCAGATCTAAAAACATCACCTGTGCAGTCCTTGAGGTCAGTAATGGATTCTACAAAATCGAAAATAAAGAGGCAATAATGTAATTTAGCCGAGTAATTGGTGGTTCATGTTGGTAATAATCATATAAGTAATAAGCCAAGCGCGGAAAGTTAAAGTTAAGAAGCTTCCCAGAAATCAGCATCGAGGACAACTTTCCTATGAAAAAATTTGTTACTTTGGATGCCATAATGGCTGAAATGTGAGAAAATGTTTCTATTTTTTAATTAATAAACATTTTGAATTCATAAAATCGATTCCCTTTCATAATTGTGGAAAATTCATTTCACAAATAACTTGTTTGTCATTTTTCAAAAAACTACTACATCTAAAGGCTTGGAAATATTTTTAATAGAATGACGATGAAAAAATACATAAAAATGAGGTTACACGATTCCAAGATTCTAGCTTATAAGGTGCCTAAACGATTTTTGTATCGAATATTACTAGATTTCAAGATCTCAAAATCAAGGAAATCCGAAATGTTAAAATAAATCGATAGGTGAGCGCATGATTTTAAAATAGTAATTTTTTTCATAATCAGCACTTTCCATAATCTAATAACGGACCACAATATCAAGGAAATCCGAAATGTTAGAATGAATCGATACCTGAGCCCGCGATTTGAAAATCGATTTTTTTTTCATAATCAGCACCTTCCATAACCTAATTATAGACCTCAATATCAATGAAATCCTGAATGTTAAAATAAATCGATACGTGAGCGCGATTTTAAAATCGATATTTTTTTCGTAATCAGCACCTTCTATAATCTAATAATGGACCTCAATATTAAGGAAATCCGAAAAGTTAAAATAATTCAAACCATGACTCTTTTTTCAAGGTCAAAAATAGGAGTCATAGTATGGACTTCTTTCAGATTCTAAATATGAAAATTATATTTGGCTTTCATTCACTAAAAGAGAAAAATAAGAGTTACTTTTAAATCCTGCTTAAAATCGATAGAATTTTTGTATTAGGCACTTATGTTAAGTATTAACTGAGAAAATCCTGTTTTGCAGAAAAGATCGGAGAATTCTCAAGTGTGGTGTGGGTTAGATCACCGTTTCTTTCTCCTAAGGTGGCCTGTTATCGCCATTCGCAAAAATCTAAAAAAGGCACGATTATATCGAGGATTAACAAAAGACTTACAAAAGTTTTGTAAGTGCCTTTGCTATTAGGTGCGAATGACATGTTAAAATTTCAAAGATTAAAAATCACATAATTTTTGATGTTCTGTTAGAAGCGGTCATCAAAAGACACACCACCCTTCAGAATTCCGCCCCGACCTTTTCAGGAATATGACAATTTAGGCATATGTTCAAACAGGATTATCTCAGTTAATACTTAAGAGGGCTCCTGTACATAAGCTAATTAAATTAAATAAAACACTTACAATGGAGGTATTTTTTTTAAAAGGCATTCTTCTGGAGGGGAATGGTACTGCCAGAAAAAATTAGATTTATTGCATTTTTTTTTGTTTTGCGATTAGGACCTTGCTTAAGCATCGGATCGATATTTTCACTGATATAATATCGCTCTAGAATTTTAGATTTTCTATAAGAATCCGCGATAAAACATAACTCATTCCATTAAAAATTCCAGAGTTATGGATGTTGGAGAAGTACTGGAGAAAGTTAGTGGGTTGAATATGAGCTCAAAGGAAACTTCAGGCAACAAAGGTGTGCCCCTCAATTTCAAAAATTGAGGATTTTAAAGATGGTGTCAATGGAGTCTTGAACATCCGGTTTAGGTTAGGAAAAGAAAAAAATCAATATGATATGTTTAAATAAGAAAGCAACGAAGTTTCAAACACAGTTCACATAACCAGAGGAGGAAAATTATAACTATTTATAAAACAACAACAGAATCAAATTATATTTCTGTTTTTGATAATTACAATTAAAGCTTTTTTATTATATATTTTTTTAATTTAAATTTTTATACAAAACTATTCAAAGCCTTTTATAAAAGTCTTAATAAACATCACATAAAAATAAATAAATAGAGAAAAGAAAAAGTTAATCTTAAAAACTAGACTATTAAGACAGATACTGAGAGCGAAAGGTATGAGACAACCCTCCAACAACTTTGGGTTGCCGAATATACAACAGTTTAAGGTGATGGGCTTACAAGAATCTTTTTTTATATCGCTTTTTAATAACTAAAAATAAGAGAAACAGATGACCTTCATTTAATTCAAAATTCTACAAAAACAAATCATAAAATGTATTACAACATTCTCTCCTCTCTCTCCTCCCTATATATAATCGCAAATAATATATTTTCACAATTTTAATTCAGACTTGAATATAAAAAAATAAATAAACAGGTGATAACAAATTGATAAACATAACAGAGAGAGAGAGAGAGCAATAAATTAGGATAAATTTCAAAGAAAATTATGTCATAATTGGTCACAAAACGTGAAACAATTAAGTAAAAAATATCACAGTCTAAGTTTGATAATAGGATAATCGATAAATACATATTTCCATTAAAGTTTTAGAGCATAGCAGGTCATTAAAAATTGTAAAGATATTTTGTTTTCTTGAAAAAACAATTTAAGAAAATAATGTAACTTATTATGTTGCTCATTAAGCTATTTTACAAGTATCTCAAATACAAAATGAATATTAACAAATGGTAAGTATCAGCCGGAGAATCCACATAAATTAGACAATGCATGATATTTTAAAACAATCTTGACTTTAAATGCCTAACTGAAATAGATAAAAGGAAACAAACCTATGTTATTCACATAGGTAAATATCTCATTTATTCGTAAAGCATTACAAAATAAATAAAATGAAACATTACATTTTTAAAATGTTCTATTTCCAGAGCATTGAAAAGATAATTAAGAAAAAATTTATTTTTATAAATGATTTAACTAACTCGCTATAATTAAATATAATACTGTAAAATAATTTTAATTATATATTGCCTTTAAACAATTAGAAAAAAATAAAATAAATTGTGATAGTTAAAAATTAAACAGATCTACTGAACATTCTATAGATGCACATAAAACGGTAATAAAAATATTAAACCTTTAGAAATAAAAAATGAAAGTCAATAAAAAGAAAATCCTGAAAATTTCTTAAATTCATAGGAATGATAGACACAAAATAATTCATTAAAATGTATATACACCTCAATCATAATATCAATAAAATAAAACTTAAACCCTCTTGAGTAGTTCACAAACATTTAAAAAATAAATAATTTAAAACTAAATAAAAAGATTTCAAAGAAGAACCATCAGTCAATGTAACAACTCTGGACTTTATTAATGAATGGAGAAACAGAAAAGTACAAGCCCGATTTGGCTTAAATTAATTAAAAGGAAACTAAAAACTAACTCGTTGTTACTGAACGGACTGTTTCCATAAGTGTAGTAACTTCAATCAGAAGTAACATATTTAGCATTCTCCTAAACTAATACAGGAGAACCTATATAAATAAATATAAACCTATATAAATAAATATAAATATATATATATATATATATATATATATATATATATATATATATATATATATATATATATATATTTACACACATATATACATACATACATATCCAAAATCTCTACATATCAAATTTCATTTTTAAATCATTACTGGAAAAAGGTTCAAGCATATTGGATAACATTCCTTTAAAAAAAATTACTTAAATACTATAAAATAACTTTCACGTATATAATCTAAAATAAATTATATGTTTACTTTTCTGTTTATAAAAACCACACACAAACATTATTAGAGCCGATCTTTTGCATATAAGTTCATATCTTTATTTGAAAATTATATACCTAATTTATACAATTTTGAAATGAAATTTTATTTTAGCTTGAAATAAAATTTTTCAGCCCAGCTGATTTAATTGTAATTTTATTTAGTACCAAATACATAAATATGTATTAGGATGATACAAATTTTTAATTTTTCAGTAAATCAAAATTGGTTCAAGAAATGTTTTTAAATATGATAATTGGTGGTGGGACAGTATTTTTTAATCAAACAAAATTAAATATATTCTAGAAGTTAAGTTTTATGGATATTGTGTTTGTAAATATTAAACTTGATGTTCTGTTTTATCAACTAGAAACAAATTTATAAATGGTCATGAATGTTTTATACTGGATCCTACTATTAACAGATGCTTGTTAATAACAATGATAATGCTATAAATAATTTTGATATCTAATTATATAATTTTAATGAAATAAATATATTCATTAAATATTCAATTCTAATTACATATACATAAATCTCACATAAAAAAAAAATTCTTTATTAAAATTCACGACTATAGTTTAGGAAATACAGCAATTAAGATTTATTAAATACTACAGTCTATTATCAAGCACGAAATTACTTCAAAACTATAGCAAGTAAATATGATGAGTACATAATGCATTGCATGAAAAAGACTGTGTTTAAACTACACATTAATGTCTTTTAAATAAAAATGTGGGGTAATTTTCCTTCAAGACATCAAGGATTGATTGCAAAGTAAGAATATGGGGCTGACAGGCTATATAAGCTTTGTGCCAGTCCATTAAAGGGGCATGTCAAAAGTATTGCTTGCTTATGGTAAAGCACTTAAGGATTTTCAGATCTCTTGAGTAAGCATAAGTCAAAAGATCAAGGCAGTGACGGTGAAGAACGTTGGTCACAGAGTATCCAGTTCAGAGGAGTGTGGGTTCAATTCCCATCAGGGTAAATTAATATTTATTTTGTTATATATAGACTAAGACAGAGTGGCAAGCTGTCAGGAGTTGAAAAAAAACAAATAGGTCTAACAGCCTGGACCAGCTCCCTATCCGGTACTATTGTCATTAGCTGTGTCTACCTCAGTCTATCATCATGTTTTAAAAAAATAAATAAGAAATGCAATGCTTGTTCTACTTCGAAGTGGTGCTGCTAGTGTTCAATAATAATATATAAGATAGTTTAGATATTTGTGTTAATTTTTTCTTTCCTATTTACCTCATTCCTGAAAATTATATATAATCATAACACACGAATCATGAAAATATTTTAAAATAACAATATTCGATTTATAATTTAGTTTCAATGTTCAAAATTCAACTTATAAATTTATTTTATAAAAAGCCTACCCCTTCTTTTATGCTATAGTAATCTTTTATTTAACTTATATCTTGTCCTCTGTGGCAAACATGGACAAATAAAGATCAGGGGAAGTTAATGAGTAGGGTCTCATGGCCCCTATAATAGATTGGTACATATAGCTTTAGACTTTGATGTAATATGAGAGTGAAATCATAATCAACAACCAAAATAAATATTTAAATAGAAAGAATGCTATATTTTGCATTTTTGGTCAATCAATCATATTTCAAAAAATCATGAAAATACAAATATAAAAACCATGAAAGTGGATAAGTGATTATAGATTCTTGAAAAATATAATTTTTAATTTTTGGTTATTTTTTTCAATAATCAAGTAAATTTTACCAAATGGAAAACAAAATAATAAAGTTTTAGTCCATAACAATAACACAATTAAAATAAAAAAAAATCAACGAAATCAAAAAACCAAACTGCTCATTAACAGAATCATACCAGTAATAGAGAAATAATTAAGATTGAATATAAACCAAATTGAATTATCAATTAAATGCTTTTGACATCATCCATGAATATTGTCATAATTGATACATCCAAAATATATAAATATGTGTTATAAAACCAAGGTAATCTAAACCGAAAATCTGTTTTGAACAATTGAATAAATTACTTACAAAATGTAATGCCTAATATATTCTCTCAGTTTTAAAAATAAATAACGAAAAGATATTTCAAAACCTAAAAAAGAACTCTAGCAGTGCAAGTAGGTCAATCTAAATATGACTGAATTTGATATAAGAAAAAAGTTAAAAATTTAGCATTTATTGATCTTATCGATAGCAATCAATAAGACTCAATTCTTAAATGCTATAATTCCTGATTATAGAATAAGTTGTATATCTGAAGAGTCCATGGAAGAAAGGGGGAGAGTCATCCATAATGCATTTTGAGAAAATCAGGTTATAATGTTTGGAGCTCCTACTTACTTCAGTCTACGGCAATTCTTCAAACACTTCTAACAAACCGACCATCCTCATTTCCAGCTCTTTCTTTTTATAATCTCATTCTACTGAGCGATATCGAATACTATACCATTTCGAAAAAAAATGTGACTCTCACCCTTTCTTTCCTGGAGTGTTCATATGAAAGGGAAATAAATACATAATGAATATCAAGCAATATAATAATTATAAACCTTACTTGACAGAAAAAAAAAAAGGTATAGTAAAGCCTTTGTCTGTAATGATACTTAATTTCGGCAGAACAGGAATAATAACAGAACATCACAGATTTATTCTAGG
Organism: Rhaphigaster nebulosa; assembly: GCA_948150685.1. Classification (NCBI taxonomy): domain Eukaryota; kingdom Metazoa; phylum Arthropoda; class Insecta; order Hemiptera; family Pentatomidae; genus Rhaphigaster; species Rhaphigaster nebulosa. Next base: position 45,907,469 of record OX411311.1, on the reverse strand, counting down.
AAAAAATCATAATAGAATTCCTAAAGCAGCTAAAAAAAAAATAAAATGAAAAAATAAAGGAGCAGTAACGGAATGTTTGAGTTGCTTTAAATATTTTTTTTTAGACTGATGGTTCTACTTTTTAATCACAGCATTTTTGGCGGCTAACACATTTTACCTAAAGTTTTAAATTTTGGGAAACAATATCTAAACTGATGTGTTAAGTTGATAATTATAATTTCATTTATTTAAATTTTGCTAGTCCTCTTACAACTCAGTTGCACAATAATTAAGACAGATTATCTATTTACCACTTTATTATGAATATAATTGATAATAATCCATAAAATATTTATATATAATATACATATTTAATGCATGTTCAAAACCCTATAAATGGCGTGCCTATTAAATAATATTAATTACTAGAGAAACATTTATACAGTAGCCAAAGGGCTAAGAACCAAGGTACAGACGGTGGTAGTCGTTAGCTCCAAATGCTGCATTACATTTCGGGCACTTCCTCTGTCGAGTCTCATAACGCGTTTTCAAGCAGTCATAACAGAATACATGGAAGCATTTAGAGAGTACTGCGTCCTTCCGCTTTACTTTACATGAGGGGCAGGTCAGTGTTTCTTTGTACTCCCGTATCTCTTCCATCATAACTTCATCCAATGTACCAGCCAATTCAATCTTTTTCATTCGCTCAGTCTTTCGTCTCAGCTGTGCTATCTCCTCCTGTATCGAAATTGGATATTGAAAAGGCCATAAAAATAAAACTATAATAAGTTTTAAAATATATCAGCTAGCATCACATGAACTGTCAGTTGTGGGCGAGACATGAATAAAATTTGAAAGTATATAATTACAATTAATTAACATAATCTGAGATAACTTTAACACAATCAGAATTTCAAAATATCAATATTTATGTGCACTTATTGTTATCACCTTTTGTTTAGTATCCTATTTTAGTTTGTCTGTAACTGGTTGCCTAAGGCAGCCAATTATCAGTCCCACTTCAGATGGTTTTACAGGGTAATATCAGGACAAATAACCAATCCATTGGTTTTCAAATGAGAAAACATGTCTGTATTAATGTAATCCCGGATGCCAGAGTAACATTAAGACAGAAAACAAACCCTTCTCCACTCTTTCCCTGTTAAATATATCTGAGGAATCTGATCATTGCAAGGAAACTTAAGCTTCCATTTCACTAAGGTCAAAAATTAAAAACTTTTCTGATCAGGATGATAAAAGAAAATATCTGCAAAATATGTCCTAATGTTACTCTGGTTAAAAGTAATATTAAATTTGCTTAAGTTAATAATTAGAGAACTATAATTTTGAATAGTTAGAATGAGCTATTTTCCCTGCATTTATTTAGATTGATCATAGATATCCTCAAATACTTCAAGCTAAGTTCTTCAGAACAAGACAGACCAGTCATCAAACCAATTAACTCTTTCCAAGACCTTTTGTATGAAGTCTAATGAATAAAACCAAAAATGTGATGAAAAATGTCTTCTAGTAATTTTTCTCTCAGGCTTCTACAGTTTACTTGGGTGAAATTAAAAAAAAAATCTATTATAGATTTATATATTTGATTTGTTGAGGGTTTGTTCAAAGAATTGTAAAGAAACCTAGGATCACGATTTTAATTACTAAAATTAGATAGCATACATTTATATTATTAATGTAATTCTGAAAAACATGACATTTCGTAAGATAAAATTAGATATGATAGAATAATTTAATTTTATTAAATAATATGTCAATCATTTTAATTATGTATATATGTGCTACAAATAATGGACTGAGCATTTAATTGGAAATAATATCACACTTCTAAAACTTTATAAATAATAAAAGAGCTATGCAATCATTACAAACTTCAGAAAGATTAAAGAAAACAAAAAATCGGCGGAACCTGTCCGCTAGAGAGCACATCTCCTGGGTGGCGGATGGGGGATCCCTCTTAGGAGGTGTGGTCTGAATATACTGAATAAAGACCAGTGGACCAACAGATAGCCTGGCCTCCCTTCCTCCTGAGGGGACAAATATTCAGGAGCCCAGTTGTCCCGAAGTTACAGGGTCTCTCCAGTTGGGATAATCACCCACAGAGGAGTATATCTCATTCAAAGAAATTGTGTGAATAGCCTCGGATATGGACAGTACATGGAATATACAGACTTTACATGGGATGGAAGTGGAAATAGTGGATGAGATGCAGACATACCTAAAGGCGTTTTAGGAGTCTGCGAAATAAAGAAGAAAGGTTCTGGAGAACTGCAATTGGATAAGAACTACACTCTTCAATACTCTGGAGTAACTCCGGGTGTTAGAGCTAAGGAAGAAGTAGGAATCATTCTGAAGAACAACCTACTAAAAGCAGTATATGAGTAGGAGGCAGTAAATTCCAGAATTATTGCTACTGATATCCAACTCAGCATTGGAAACGTAATTATAATTCAAGTCTATGCCCCAGATAGACTGAACAATAACAACTGATAGAGACTGAACAATTGTATAGTGATTTATACCGAACTATAGATAAATACAGGAATAGAGGAAGGAGCGTCGTTATAATGGGAGATCTATATGCAAGGACTGGCAGAGACTATAGCAGAGCCCATGGTTGTAAAAGATAGCATGGAGGCAAAATAACGCTGAATAATAATGGACAACAACTTATAGACTTTTTTGATGACAATGATCTTACCATTGGAAACTCATTCTACCCACATAAGACCATACAAAAGATAACTTTCTCAGCCCAGAAAGGGGAGTCAATAGTATTATTGATTACTTTATGCACAATAGGGATATCAGGAGATGTTTTATGGATGTTAAGGTTATATGAAGAGCTGAAATTGGGAGCGATCATATGCTCCAGATAGCTAATACAGGTATCTTATCAGAGAGGAATCCCCAACCTAAGGCTTATGAGAGGATATAGGTTAAACAGCTCCAAGAAATAGACTACAGTAAAAGCTTAGACGAAATATGGCAATACCTCAAAGTAGCAATATTGGAATCAGCGACCCTAATATGTCATGTCAAAAGAACCTGCACTAAAAGAAAACTCTTATACTGGTGGAATGAAGAGATAAAAGCAATAATTTAATAATTTAGCAATAATTTGCCTGAAAGGATCACTGCTTTGACAAATCTGACGGAAACTAACAGAGTTACAAGGTAAAGAGAAATAGAGCCAAAGTGGTTGTAAAAGAAGCCAAGAAGAAATCCTGAGAAGAGTTTGGTAGAATGCTGCACAAAGATCATATAGAGAACTTGAGACTATTCTGGACGAAAATTAAATCTCTTTAAGGCAGAAAGCCAAAACAAGTAAGGAATGTGCGTAATGAGAGAGGAGAAATAGTCTCTGATGAAACTGCGGTACTAGACGTTTGAAGCGAATAATACAGGAAACAGTTTCAAGATAAACCAGGAGATCACTACTATTGCAACGAAAGTAAAAGAAACAATTATGAACAATGCGATGGGGCAATCAGAGAAGGAAGAGGTTGAGCTAGCTATTCAGAAAATAGACAGGGAAAGCAACAGGCCGGGATAACATAGCCCATGAGTTTGTTAAAGACGGCGGAATGGAGCTTGTTAAGACTTTTCAGAGTTTATAGCAAAGAGTTTGGGATGAGAAGAAAATCTCCAAAGATTGGCAACATCATTATCCCAATACATAAGAAAGCCAAAGTATTTGCTCCAACTACAGACCCATTTGCTTGTCCCCCGTTCTGTGAATACCTCCATCCTTAAGAGTCGGGTACGACCCCTCGTAGAACCTCTCTTAGAAGAAGAACAAAGTGCTTTCAGGCAAAATAGACAGACGCAAGAACACATTTTTACTTTGAAAAAAATAATAGAAAAATCTTGGGATCGAAACCGCAACGTATATTTGGCGCTTATAGATCTCAAGGCTGCTTTTGATTCAGTGCCTCGTAAAGAAATATGGGAAGCTCTCCAAGCAAAAAATATCCCAAGGAACTTAATTGAGGTAATCAAATCCACATACCAGGAGCCAAAAGATGTAATGTGACTGAACGGCCAGGAATCAAGAACCATCGATATGAAAAAAGGGGTCAAGCGGGGTGATTCTTTAAGCCCGCTTCTCTTTATTATCTATATGGATGAAATTGCCTCAATTTGTAACTGGCGCAGGAGTGCATCTGGGTCAGTGGAACATCCTTCCAGTAGTCCTATGCAAACGATATAGTCCTAATAGCAGATTCCACAGAAGGATTACAACAGTCCATGACAGAGTGGTACGAAGAAATAAGAAAAGGCATGCAGATAAATACTAACAAAAGTGAAATACATCAGGTTGATAGAGTCAAAGAAAATGTAAGCATAACATGTAATGGGGAACCAATCGCAATAGTGATAGACTTCACTTACCTAGGAACCGTGATCAATAGAACTGGAAAGGTAGATTCAGAAATATCGAATAGGATAACAAAAGCAAATTCCCTCAGTACCAGATCTGTAACACGGTAATTGGAAAGAGAGAAGTAGGAAAGGAAGTGAAGCTTCTCCTGTTTAAGTCAGTATACTTACTAGTGCTACTGTACGGAGCGGAGAGTTGGGTTTTGGCCAAACAATTGCAAAATCGTATCATTGCTGCCGAAATGAAGTATCTTAGACAAACTGTGGGAAAAACGCGACGGGACTGCGTTAGAAATGAAAGAATCAGAGAGGAACTTCAGATCTGCTCCATCCAGGAAAACCTTGAGAAGAGAGATATGTGGTTTGATCCTTTTAGACCCTGTTAAAACCATGGAGGCTAGGCCGCAAGGTAGTCACATACATAAATCTAGTAGGGAGACGGCGAGGCAAGAGTATTGATGAAATGTGACTTTTGGCCAGAGATAGAGTTGACTAGTAATGATGGCTAGACACACCCCCACGCTGAAAGGCATAAGAGTGGAAGTGGAAGTGGAAGAAGAAAAAGAAGAAGATATTTAGTTTGTTGAGGATTCGTTCAAAGAACTGTATAGAAACCTAGGATCATGATTGTAATTACTAAGACTAAATAGCATCCATTTATATTATTAATTTTATTTTCAGTTGACTTCCGTCCGCATGATGGTATAGAAGGATCAATCTAATTAGGGTTAATACTACAACATATTAACATAAACAATTTAATTTTATAATAGAATTAATTATTTTAACATGATTGTTGATTACCTGAAGTCTTTTTGTTTTATAAGCCTCAGCTTCCAAGGCACTAGTTTTTTCTCCAACTACTTGTTGGGCTTCCTTCATTTGCGCATGGTATTTCTCTGTAACATTAGAAACATATTATATGTATTTTTATCGCTTACCAGACAACTAAAAAAAAAAAAAAATTGATCAATATTAATCTTTGAATAATTGAAAAGAAACCAAATAACTTAATTTTACTAAGGAAACAGATATATAAATAAAAAAAGCACCAGAAGAATACATTTAATAATCAACAAAGCTAGCATCCCAGGAAGACGAACAAGTAACCGATTGAGACTTTGGTGGAAAGATCTGGCCAAAAGGAACATAAACAGTCACAGTCACTAAATTGTAAACCAGCAGCCGATTGTTCTTAAACAACTGAGGAAGAGGAAATTTAATAAGACGAAGCCACATGATTTCTCATTCCAAATACAGTTTTTTAAGAAAATATATTAGCCCAGTCAAATTAGACCAATAAATGAAATACCTCCGATTTATTCAGACAAAGCTAAAAATGAGTTTAATCTACTTTGGGCATCCTACATAAGATTAATATAAGTTTGTGACTGGAAGAATACAAGCCAAGCAAAGGGGATTTACCAGTCTCATTGTTGAGAAGGTCGGTGATGTTGGTAGACCCTTTGCTTGGTTTTTCACACCCTTCTAGTCGCAAACTTATATTAATCTTATGTAGGATGCCCAAAATAGATTTGCCAGTTTCTTTGTTGAGGAGGTTAGTGATGTTTGTAGACCACTTTGCTTGGTATGTCGGTGATGTTGAGGAAGTCGGTGATGTTGGTAGAGAAGTGCTGCCAATGTTGACTGACTTGCAGTAGATGTATAGCAAATGGAAAGATCAAAACAACACACCTGGGTGGCATCTCTTTACTGAGAGAACCATATCAAGCCATGACTTATAAACCTCACGAATATTAAGTGAAGTGAATAAAACTGAGCATGTACTAATTCCTCAAAAACTGAGAATTTACTCATTCCTCAAAAAATGAGCATGTACTCATTCCTCAAAAACTGAGCATGTACTCATTCCTCAAAAACTGAGCATGTATTCATTCCTCAAAAACTGAGCATGTTCTCATTCCTCAAAAACTGAGCATTTAATCATTCCTCAAGAACTGAGCATGTACTCATTCCTCAAAAACTGAGCATGTACTCATTCCTCAAAAACTGAGCAGGTGCTCTGGTTCGATGTGAATAAATAGAAGTTATACAATGAAATACTTAAATAATCTATTATTATTTATTTAAAACCGTTTTACTTTCAAAACTAATTTTCTTTATTTTACAATTCTTGTAATTATTATTTTACTAAGTGTATGGAGCACATGCTCCTCAAATATGGGACTCAATAATCAGTCATTTGTGGAACACGTACTTCATACACTTTAATAATTAAAATAAAAATTATAAGAATTGTAAAATAATAATTAATAACTAATTTTGAATGAAAATCGGTTTTAAATAAATAATAATAGAGTATTTTTTCATTGTGTAACTTCTGTTTATTGACATCGAACTAGAGAACAGTTTTTTGAGGAATGAGTACGTGCTCAGTTTTATTCACTTCATTATTGTGCCTTTTGTCCATTAGAACTCTCTCCTCAGACTATGTACAGTACACACTGCCCTAAAAAACTCTACCCAAAAATGTATGAAGTAACATCAAAAGAGCTGTCTATGCCTTTGGACCAGCCAATACATACAAAAATAAGAAAAATTGTTACTTCCTCAAGGCCAGAGAGTGATATGGGTTCTGAGATAGTTCGAATTTAGAGGTTTCCATTGTCGTAGATGGGTGATATTGCATATATTATGAATGGTTATGATTTACAAGATTTATAAAATGTCTCATAATGCACTGTTATCTACAAAGACCATGATCTAAGATCAAAGCCACAAAGCCTGCCCATTATTATCAATGAGCTGTAAGAGGACATATCTTGACTCAGCTTGCTCTGGCCATGAAAATTTCGTAAGCTAGACATGTGGCTGATTAAGAAAATGACCTATTGAATATGCTCCAAAACTTTAGAACCGATAGTTTTCAGATAAATGAACCAGTCGTGAATGGACTCAAATTTAAATTCAAGAAAAATTGATAGAGTTAGAGAAAAATGATCCTCAACAGCAAAACTATGGGTGCAGTATTTCCACATGGTTTCCATTCTGAAACAGTTCATTGAAGCAGAGAGAAGTAGGAATTGGAAATAACACTTTCAAAGCATAAAGGGCATGTTACCATATTTACATGCAAGTGGCCACTTTGCAACCCATGTTGTCCATGCATATAGGCAATCCACCTATATTTATGAGATATAACCCACCTATATTTGCACTTGATAGAAAACTCAGTCCTGTAGAGTACGAGCAATTAATAACCAAAGGTTTTTTACCGTTACTGTACTTGCAAAAACATTGGTCAGAAATGATAATTGAGCAGGTCCTTATAACAATAATATTTTCATGAGGTGACCTATCATGAGGACAGAGTATCAGTGAGAGAACTCAAGCTAAATGGATCATAGGTACGCAAATAGCTGATTGATGTTTCACACCAAATCAAGTATTTCCGTCATATGTCTTTCACCTCGAATAATCAGAACTCTAGAATGAGGACATCGTCAATGTGCAGAAATTCTATGATCGGTCATCTGCATAAATACTGGAATGGTGAAGGGTGAAAACATCTACTGCCATGACGCTCAGGAAATTGGGACAACTACTCCTTACTAGCATTCAAGGCCGTAACTTTAATGTACTTGAGTTGCTAAGGAAAAGCTGGCTGGGTGGTGCCTCTGCGAGCAGTTAACTGTTCAGTCAAGATCAATGGAGATAGATTCAATCCATATGAATCCCGATTCAATTTTCTGAAGAATTTCTTTCCAGAATAAATCACAATAGCTAGAGCTATATTTTGGATTTGAATCAGCCTCATATCCACTATCGCGTTTTGATGAATGAGCAAGATATATAAAGGAGGGTTCCCTCTTATACACAGCTGTGTGGCATACTAACAAGCAGTCATCATCTATTCTCAATAAATAAGTGAACTCTATTAAGAATTACTATGGACCTGATTAAAACATTGTATTTGATGAATACCCTAAGGATGCTAAAGAAAATAACATCAGATCAGTAGAAAGTACCTGAAGAGTTCAAAAACATGTCATCAATGTCTGTTTTGTGTGATGAGTTTATAGCAGTAACAATGCCAAAAGAACGATTTCTATCCAACGAACAGAACATAAAGGTCTGATATCAATGCTCTCTGAAAAGTTAACAGCTGATGGTTTTCAGGGGAAGCAGGCCACTGAGAACATGTATTCCTTGATTGTCAGCAAAGCAATTTATTAATCAGGAGTAATGGAGATTCTTTATATTGTCAGAGAGGACATAAACATATTGGTTTTTCTGATTGCAAATGATCATCCAGAACCATTTCCAATATATTCCTGCTAAAACCTGGTAAAGAACAGGACACTGATATAAATAGTCCTGTTAAATGTAAAACCTATGAAGATGCAAAAAACAACTGTTCCTGCATGCTTTCAGTGGGTGTGACAGCTTGCCTATACTTTTCAGAAAAAAAATTGTCAATCTCTTTCAAAAGATCAACAGTCTTCAAATATCAGTTTCTGTTTTCTTAAATCCTGCCACCACAGCTGATCAGGTCACTGAGGCAGAAGTCAAGTTTATTGTAAAGCCAAAAAGGATGACAGCAACAAATCATTGAATGAAAGTATCCTACATCTCTTCCAGAGGGTACTTTCAAAAATTAATTTCAACTTGGCACGTTATCTCCCAACTGAGACTGCTACACACCAGCATTCCCTGAGGGAGTACTCAGGATGCAAGTGTGAAAAAGAAACTTGTTTGATCCACAATAAGTGGGCTGGAGCAGCACTAATACAGTCTAGTTCCAAATGCCATAGACTCCCCACCAACACCCCAAGAACTGCGGAACAACATTGCATGCTCTAGCACGAAAGGATGCCAAACATCTTGCTTCTGACAAAAAGCTAAAATCAAAAGTTCAATCATTTGGGCCAACTGTAATGATCACACATGCACTAATTGTCTGTCTGAGGAAGACACTTTACTTCTTGAAACTCCTCCACATGACGAGGAAATAAATGTTGAAGAAGAAGAAATCAATTTTGATACTTTCGAAGATGAAAAGCTGAAAGACATTGAAGAGCTCACTTCTGGACCATCCTCTGCCAAGCGACATAAATGAAAAGTTGCTTACTTTAATCCAGGTAAATACATTTCTTAGTGTATTGCATTTTCCTAAAGTATTGATTGTAAGTCATTAATTAACTAAATGAGAAGTTTTTCCTTTCCTATGGCTTTCTTGTTTTGTCAAACCCTTCTCTATTAATTTCATGACCTATAGGTATTTTCATTTGCAAAAAAAAATTACCCTTTGCAGAATCATTTGGGACTAAAATATGACTTCATACAAAAAAATATGTATATATTCACTCACACTATCTTTACATTTCAATGTAGTTGCTTTGACAATTAAGTATTTACTAATATGTTATGAAATAGATTTACTATAAAATTTTGTTTTCTAGTTTCGTAATGCAATTAAATTGTATTACAATTCAATTTCCTAAAACAAGTGATTTTGAGGTCATATATCATGAAACTACAAAATAAGACATATAGCAGAAAATCAGTGATGCTCTAATGCAGAATTTGATGCTCTACAACTTTAGTTATTTAAAAATTTTCATTTGGAAAAACCGTTTTTAAGTAACAGACGTGATAAACGGAGTATCTTTAGTTATTTAAAAAAATTTATTTGGAATAACCGTTTTTGAATTATAGACGTGATAAACAGAGTATCTTTAGTTATTTAAAAATTTTCATTTGGAATAACCGTTTTTGAATTACAAACGTGATAAACGGAGTATCTTTAGTTATTTAAAAAAATTTATTTGGAATAACCGTTTTTGAATTATAGACGTGATAAACAGAGTATCTTTAGTTATTTAAAAATTTTCATTTGGAATAACCGTTTTTGAATTACAAACGTGATAAACGGAGTATCTTTAGTTATTTAAAAACTTTCATTTGGAATAACCGTTTTTGAATTACAAACATGATAAACGGAGTATCTTTAGTTATTTAAAAAAATTTATTTGAAATAACCGTTTTTGAATTACAGACGTGATAAACGGAGTATCTTTAGTTATTTAAAAATTTTCATTTGGAATGACCGTTTTTGAATTACAGACGTGATAATCAGAGTATCTTTAGTTATTTAAAAAAATTTATTTGGAATAATCGTTTTTGAATTACAAACATGATAAACGGAGTATATCTTTAGTTATTTAAAAATTTTCATTTGGAATAACTGTTATTAAATTACAGACATGATAAACTCGGTATGTCATACTTTTCAGTCAAAATGGTAAAATTTGCCTATCTTGGAATGCCTCTTGTGACAAAACCACTAAATCAAATTTAATGTTAAAGGAAGCCATTTTACAGATAATTTAAGATTGAAATTTTCTGTACGATGCACAGATGTTATAGGCCTACAACATCTGTACGATGCAAAGATTTTATAGGCCTAAAACTGAAAAAAGTGTCAAAACTTCACAGGTTTTTGGTTTCTAAAAGTTTAGCTCATCTCAGAAACGGTAGCTTTTTACTCTTATTTGGGATGCCCAAAGTGGAATAAAATAATTTCTAGCTTTGTTTTAATCAACACCAAAAATCTAATTTGACTGAGGTATATAGTTATTCTGCTGTCAGCATTCAAATGATTAGCTTTGTAAATCAGTAGAAAGGAATTTGGCAACCGATAATAAATTATATAATCCCAAATCTTTTTCCCAATCTACTTGTGACAGAATTCCAAAAGATTTTTGGGGAATAATTTTTCTCCTCCATTGACAAATACCATCATTCACTATAAGGAAAATAAAGATATATTCAAGATCAGTGTTTCATTAATTTCTTGAATTGAATATAAACCATTAGCAGAAATATAACAGTCCTCCTAAAATAGAAAGTTAGGTTTTAGCAGTACTAGTAATGACACCGCTATTGTTGTGCATTTTCTTTAGTTTTATTAATTGACAACCCAAAATAATTTCAAGATTAACATTTAACAAGTTAAATAATAATAGCCATTTTTGCATTACTAAATACTAACCAAGATGAAGTTTAAGGTCGGCAGCTGATTGTGCACTTTCTATTGCTTTCCTTTTGTGCATCTCCAGAGCCTGCTGCCTAACAGCAAGCTCTTTTTCTACAGTAGCCAATGAGTTCTGTAATATTCGTTCCTTTTCTTCAAGTTTACGTACCACAATGTTTGTGGCCTCAACTTGTGTAGAAAGTGTCGTCACCTACAGAGAACATTATTAATAATACTGGATCAATGGACATTCAAAAAATGAATGTCTAAAATAGTTTTACAACTAAAATTAAATTTATAAAACAATGTATGACAATGAAAACAACAAACGAATTAACATGCATTGGATTAACATGCAAAAGAAATTTTTTATTTTTGTGGCGTATTATATGAGGAATGTATCTGTTGTTTATATCACATTAATTTTCGTAATTTTCAAGTCAGACATGGACATGGAGTGTCATGATGAGTTTTTAGTTCATATTAATTGCAAGTTAGGTGAAGAAAAAATATATAAGAGGTTAGTGAATAATTAGACTTTATATGTAAAGATTTGTCCAGCATGGGCAATAATTTATCAGCAGCTTGATTGAAGAAGAGTGGCTGTTTTCAAAGTATTACAAGACGTCTTCATATTTTATTAGAATCAATTCAGGAGAACATTTCCAAGAATGAGACAAATTTTTGAAATGCCCCTAAAGAAAGATTAACCTGCAGAAAAAGCAATTATATTCCCTTAAACCAAGCCTTATGATATATCTTCAGAAAAAGGCTATTTCTCCTATCTTTATATAATTCAAACGCTAGAGTTTCTAATCCAAGCTCAGAACTCTTCCTTCTTGAAATAATTTAATATTTTCCAATCCAATTCAAACATGATACAATATGCTTTTGGACAATGAAAAGTTGAAGACTGCCACAGACTGTAATACTTTAAACTTGCAACAAAAAATATCTTGTTTCTCTATCAACTCCTGGCCCATAAAATTCCATCTTAGTGAGAAACCTTGGTATTATCCTAAAATAGACTTCTTATGAGTAGATAGTGTATCAATCATAACCACATGCCATCTCCATCTTTCGACTTCAATCAACCTGTCAACTCTAGATCTCATTTCTTATATTCTCATATTTCGATTAAGGTAAAATAATGTGGCTATGTCTCTTGGAAAAACTGAATGCAATATTGAATGACTTATGAACTGCTCCCTGAGAATTGCTGTAAGTATTCCTCATTTTAGCCATGTCGTTCACCTTAAAACTTAGTCAGAAATGGTTTACAATTTGCTCTCTTCACAATACCCTTCTTACATATTGCTGAAGCTAACTCTGTCTGTCATCTAACCTCTACCAGGGTGCCCTCCAGACTTAATACATCTAACTCCTCCTATTTCTTCAATTTTCAATTACCGTCTCTTCCTTCATCTGTTTTAATATTTAATCAGATGGATTCATAGAAGGAATGGAAAAGTAATAAAAATGCATAAAATTAAAGTTTACATGTTTGTTATCTTTTATTTACTTGATAATTATAATTCTTTTCTCTTTTTGTTTTGAACAAATCACAAAAATAGGTGATCCCTTCTAAACAGTCTTTGTTCCCAAAAGTAACAAATGCCTATAAAAACATAAAATCACAAAAGTAACAAACGCCTATAAAAATATAAAATCAATCGTCAATCAGCACCAACCAAGAAAAAGAATAGACTATTTTTTTAGGAAAATATGCACATAAATAAAATGCATACCTCATATCACAGATCTGATTAGCCTCAAAGAAATATAAAGCAAGACTTTATCTGAACCAAGTTTATTTTCAACCTATCAGCACCATGCCCATTTGCAATACTAATGAATTTGACACTAATTTTTATTATAAAATGTACAATTTTCCACCGTCTCAGATCCACACTTATTCTCTCACAACTGCCTCTAGACAGCAAGGGTGTGCAATCCAGAAGACTCATTCAGTATCTTATTAAACATAGAATCAGATGTCATGAACAAGATATTCATTATTACCGAACCATTAGCCTGAAGAAGCATAGCCCTTTCAGTTTAGTTATTACTTCACACAAGTTATTTTTGTTTTAGAATAAATTATTTGCTTAAGGTGAAATTTATTTATTATTAGGGATATAATTGGAAGATTCCACACTCGAAGCCTTGAATCTCTAAAATACTAGTAAACAACTAAACAGTCGACATTTCACCAATTCAGTAAGATCACATATGCGCAGCTAAAATGCCGCACACAACACATCTACAGTCTAAAAAGACACATCAATCAGAAACAGAACCTCACCTCACTCAGGGTTTCCAGTAGTGAATTAGCATGAAAAAATTCAAGCATAATTCAAGGATTTCAAGGCTGTGAACTGTAAAATTCAAAGCACTTTTGTCAATATATTACATTGAACACCGAATTGGAGCCAAAAAATGTAGTTGAGTTTATAATAAAATGTACAATTCAGACTTGAGAATGAATTTGAGTAATTATAAAGGTTGTATTTCTGTTTGATAATGCAAAATTCTTGCTTAACTTCTAACACTGAGAGTTCAATGCACCGCCAAAAATAAAAACAACTAGAAAATACAGTACTAAAACAATTGAAAGTATAAATAAAAAAAACTTTTTAGGAAAAACTAAACACAAGAACCACTAGACAGATAGAAATAATTTTTCTAACAAAAATAAATTATTAAGTAACATTAGCAACAATTCCAAATCAACCTGAACAGTACAATAACTTAATATTTTTTTTATGTCGGTGCTAGTTGCCCCATAACTCAATCGTTTCAATTATTAAGTTGTTTTAAGTTCTTCTCTCCAAATTCTGAAGTTGTGGAGCGACTGGCATCGACATAAAAAAATATAAACTTATTGTACTGTTCAGGTTGATCTGGAATAGTTACTAATGTTACTTAATGATTAATTTTGTAAGAAAAATTATTTCTATCCGTTTAGTGATTTTTGTGTACAGTTTTGAAGTCTTTTTTTTTTACCTGAAAAGTTTTTATTTATTTCTTTTTAGTGGTTTCTGAGTACCGTTTCGATGCATTTTTTTTCTTTCGCATTCCTCAGTGGGTAAACTTAAATATGAAAGGCGTGGATAAGGCCTACTAAACACGCTGCTTCTATGAGACAGCAAAGATTAGCTTATTTATATATTTAGTATAAAATAAAAACTGTTGGATTCAGCATTTTAAAATACATACGTATGTTTATTAATTGCCCATTGTGTGTCCCACTGTTGGGAAAATGATTTGTCTGCATCTATTTATTTATTTGAAAAGAAACATATAGATGCAGAAACGTACCTGCAAACTAAACTATTGTAATTATCATGAGTGGCTAGCAGTTGTCCATTGAGAAGTTCGTCTCTATCTCCAGCAATATTGAAAAAATATTTTATAGGTAATGTTTTAAGTACCCTCAACTTTTTATTGCTGTTTCATATTATATCATGTAAGTTCATGATCATATGTAATAAAATATAAATTGCAAATACTTGAAAAACTAAAACATACTCAATCTCCACAAGTTTTCATCGGATCCTGGAGAAATTTATACCCACAAGTTATACTCTGTTGATAACAAAAAGTCATAGAAATTGGTTTACGAATAGCGAAGCTATGAGTGAACCAACATTAAAAAAAAATTTTCATCAGATTCTGATAAAATATATATGGGACCACACTGGAGGTGTACCCTTTTGCTTAAAAGGGTAATATTATAAGAAAATGAAAATAAATCAATTGGAATTAAAACTCAGAACTGTTTGGAGCTAATATATTATTTTACCGTTCCATAACATCGGCCTTCAGATTTATATATAGCGGCCCACCGATCCGCAGCTTTCGACAGATCTTTTCTTGTCCGATCCTCATCCTTATGGAATTCCATTCCTCCTTCCATTCGTCGCTCCAATACTCTTATCACCTTCAAATCCCGCTTGTTCAATCACTTATTTTCTATCCAGTTCCAAAAAACCTTGTAAATAGATTTTCTATTATGTCAATCAACATTTGTGAATATGTTCCTTCATTTATAATTTTGTCATATCTTATTAACATACGAATTTCGTGTGGTTTTTGTTTTAAGACGTAATCAATTAGAGTATTAATACCTATTTCATATGCTAGTAGTTATTGCATTATGACTTGTTATAATTTTCATTTGTATTTATTTATTGACTATTCTTTTTTTTTATTTTTAATTATCTGTTAACGCATATGTTCCTATATCAACAACTCTAAGGCTCTGAAGCCCACCTATCATTGGCCATTGGCTGTAATTGTTATTCTAAAGGGACTTGTCCCAGAATAAATAAAGAGTTTATTATTATTATTATTATTTTACTGTATTTAATATTTTATCTAACAATACAGTTACTGCTGCTGAAAATAAAGCTTGTAGCCAATAAATTATTATTTTATTGTCATTTGGACAACTTTATTGCCGTCTTGACAAATTTATGATCCTGTTCCTTGAAAATCTCTGCAAGAAATGAGATTGAACATTTAATAGTTTATTATTTTAAAGGTTACTTTGTACTTTTTTATTCAGTAATTTTTCATTATTAAGAGAACCAGCAGGGGAAACATCCTACGGGTCACCTTCATGAATCACAATGTGCCAATGTTATTTTATATTGTATTTATTTATGATAATACTATCTGTGTTGTTCTTGTATTTAATCATGTTTGTGCAACCATATTTTTTAATGAAAAGAAGTGAATTAAATAAAAAATATGTTTTAAATCTTTTCTCAGTGAATAAAACCGTCCTTGGGATGGCCCATTCCCTCAAGTATTAAAATATATCATTACATTAAAAGCTCAAACAGTTCGGGTAGATAAATGATAACAGACAAATACAAGAAATTTAAATCATAACAATTGCAGGTACCTGTTCTTTAAGTGCTTCCTTTTCCTCGCGAGACAGCTTATGCAGCTGATTTGATTTGATACGCTCCGACATCAGCTTGAAGTTGGCATCATCCTTCTCTCGCAACTGCTGGATAAGACGAGAGTTCTGCTCCTGCATATCCTCGAATGCCTGCCCTGTCACTTCCATTTCGTTCAGTAGGGCCTCTTCCTCCTGCCAACACACTCCCTAAAAGGATTGTGGTAGGATGTTATGCACTTAGCTAAATAAAAGTAAACAAAAGTGAAAAAGAATGTGTAAAAAGAAAAGAAATGTTAGTACAGAAGGATGGACAATGGGTGTGTGAGGAAAGGAAGTCCCTAGCCTTGCTCATGAGGAAATCCTTGCCTGCTTGTGAGTAGCAACCTGCTTCTGCAGTTGGTAGGCTTGTTCTTCCAAATGTTTTATTTTACGCAGAGCATCCTCATCTGCTAGCTTTTTCCTCTCTTCCCTTTTACTCTCCTGAAAACAATTATATCATATATTTTTGAAGAAAAAATTATCTGAATTCTCTTCTGAGGGTATTTAACAGGATTCATAAATATTTATTATACTTTACTTAATTCTATTGATTGCACTACAGCTGCTTGAAACAATAAAACTAATAAAAATAAAACAATTCAATTAATTAGCAATTCATTATAATACAATTTTATAAAACATAACCATAAATTATGTGAAGGTTCATATGAGGATATGAGAGCAAATATGGCCTATGGCAAAATCATAAAAACTCCAATATAGATTTTTTTTGGTTCATAAAGTACACTCTATAGCTGTTTATAGGCGATTGACCTTTGCAAACCTATTTTTCAAATATGCCTATAGATATAAGCACTTGGCCTATCCAAATAATTCTGTTTTTAGTCTAAAAGAAATGAAAAATGGCCTAACCTAAAATATTCACTTTTGCTCTTATAGCCTCATATATGGAAAGACAATATAGACTATAGAGGACATACAATCACTATAATTGTCATATATGGTAAATTTCTAATTATTTGTTTTTCTGTTTTTTGAATGAGGTTTTAATTACTTGGAAAAGAGTGAACTGGCCATTTTTACTATAGATTTTATATACATAACACACATAATTGTTATATATTTTTAATCTACAAAATGTGTTTAACAAGAGACTATGAGGGCAGAGTGAATTTAGACAGCACAGTGAGAATCTTGAGTCAGAAAAAACCGTCTTTCAAATTCGGCCAATGGGGGTTTAAAACTTTTATTTCATGGTGGACCCACGAAATAAATCCTGACTTTCACATTCCAGTTAAAATGGATTGTACTCTATAGGATAACCTGCTCTTTTGTCCCTAGTAGCAGTCAGGGCATTAAACCTAAATTAACAAATAATAGCGTACAATGTCAATAATTCATACCCCATTAGTTTATAACAAACTGCTAATCCCAAGGAATAACTGTGGTTATAAAACAATACATTTTGGATCTATTCTTTATTTCCAGTGATTTTTCATCTCAACACTTTTTTAAACATCTTGGAGTTCATAAATCAGTTAATGATCCGGTATATTCCTACGAAAATATATAGATTCTGTAGTAATTAACTTTTGGTGGATGGTCCTTGACAAAATGAGGATAAGTAAATCGCACTTAAGCAAATTCTTTTTGATTCTTCAAATGGAACAAATTGTACCTACAGTTTGTCACTAATAGTGAAAATAACAGAAGTGGCTAAGAATTTTGATTTTCATTCAAACATATGCTAACCTTAAGCCATTAAAAAAAAATAAAAAAAGAAGGATTTCATCATGGATTCACTTTCAACCTCAAAAATTCAACATCGATATAGAATAAATTGAACTAGAAAATAATTAATTAAGATGGTTAACCAAACATAAATATAGGGGGAGCAGTAATGGCAATGTTTATTGGAGAAAATAATTGTAAAAGGTTTTAAAACTAGTAATAGATGCTTTGATCATTAAATAAAAATTCTCCAAAATATACAATTTTATTAATTACTAAACTATATATTTGTGTTTTAAATAAATCTTGTTGACATGAAAATTCTTTTTTTATCCTCAATTATTCCTAATTTCGTTTTTAAAAAATCACCATAACTGGTAATGAAAAACAGATCCAATAAGCAATTAGAATTATCAGAATTATACTGTATTAAGAAACTTTAACTTAACCAAATAAACATAACAGATAATAACTTTAACATTTTAACAAATGTGAAAGTAATTTCCGTAAGCACATTTTATTTTATTTTTTACTTTATGTTTTGCTTTTAGATAATATATGACAAACAAAATCATATCTACAAATTTATCCATTTTTTAAAAAATCCTGCGAATTATCACACAATAGTTAATAATTTTAAAATAGTAATATTTCAAAAATATTTGGTCTCTCCATTCATAGAACTTTCCATATCGCTTTGGTTTACAGTTCAGATAGATAGATTATCTTTCAAATGAGCATTGAGGATGTTTCGGGAAAGGAACATGTACAGAATACTTGATAAAAGATATCAATCAAGTTCAGCAAAATAATTAAGCAGTAGGAGCGTATGGAGCAGAAATTTTAAGTATGTCCCAAGATTGCCGTGAGAGTGCCGACCTGGGAATGTTAAGAAGAAAATGTGTCAAAGCAAGTAGGTTGAGATGGTTAGGACATGTAATCAAAGGGTTGTTTTTTGTTTAATGCCTTGGTATGTCGACTATAAAACACGATATGTTTCCCCTATATCTTTATAAATGGCCGAGTTATTGGCTTTTAAAATTTCTAATCGGCTGCCATTTTGAAATGGCATGGTAATGTTGAGTTCCTAAGATCATCCTGGAGTGGCCTGTGACTTTGGTGCCGAATCTCAAGAAAATCGGTGAAGTAGTCTCGGAAAAAGCCGCGGATGGCTTATAGCGGACGGACGGATTTTTTTTTTTCTTTCCTATATTTGGATTCTATGTACCTTGAAATGTAAAACAAACCTCAAATTTTGAGGGAGGGTTAACATTTTTTTTTGGGTCGATTACAAAGGATCATTATTGAAAATAATACATCAAAAATATATAAATAGATATTTTAACTTTTAAAAAATTTCAACTTTTTATGATGCTATCACCTGGAAATTATTAAGTCAACTGTACTTATAAACTGAATTTCATTTAGAAATTGTAAGTCTTAATTACTATATTTTTATTCTACATCTAATTTGGTTAGCTCCACAAGCTTGCCTCAAGATCAATTAAAACTCAAGTTGATGCTGAAGAAGGGGACAAAGCATCCCCAAAACGTCTTAAAATAAATGCATTAAAACTATTGAGTCAAGACAAACTTGTGAAGATAACAATTTATTAAAGTTACAAGATGTTTTACAAAGAAATGTGGGACAGAAGTGAAACAATTTTTTTTTTTTTTAATACGGTTTATTTTTCAATGGATTTTTTAAAATTAAATATTTGGGGTTCTACTTATCTTGAAACATAAAAGCTCAAATTTTGAGGAGGTTAAATTTTTTTTTCTTGGTCAATAACAAAGGTCTATTATTGAAAAAAATAAACCAAAATATAGCTCCATCTAATTTATAAACTATAGAGGATATAAAAAAAAGTCATAGGATCAATATTGTAAATCTTTTGGACTTTGTTGGCAAAGTTGTCGTTTTTCGACCATATTCCTGAACTGAATTTATAATGTTAGGTTTTCAGAATTTTATGTTCTTAAATTCTTGAAATAAAAACAACAGGAATTACAAACCAATAACTGAAAAAAGTCCTTAACTTTCATGTTTTGTTTTATAAGATGTAGCATAAGCTCATGTTCAGGGACAGTGTATACCAAGCATCCTTCTATTTTACGTCAAATAAGGCGCTCAAAACTATCCCCTGCTTTCCAGCATTTATTTCCAACACTTTACTTTACTGGCCTTTTTGGTGAATTTGAGGCTGTTAATTTTCAAAACACAAACAAGTCCACCATCAGTCAAGGTGAATTCTCTTTTAGAAACACAAATAATACATTGCATCAAAATTTCCACCCTAAATGTTCTTATTGAATGAAACGTTGACATTTCTCATCATTACCCAGTTTCAAAATTGTATTGAAACATTTTAATTTATCCTTTTTTGATCAAAAATAACACAATTTTATTTAAACTGCTAGTTATTTAAAAACAAAAATAATCAACAATAAATAAACTACTAAGACTGTACTACAGTATGAAACACTACTTTCTATCACGCTCTTAAATCTCTTCAATTTTCACACTGTTTCACAAAACTTGTTCTACTAACACAACACTGGACTGCTAAACACTTAACTATAACTAATCTATACTGAAAGAGATTTGAACCAACACTGATTGAATCATCTGTTCTTATCTCCTTATATAGGGTTATGGAACCTTCTGGAAATTTAAGGCTTGAAGTTTCTCAAATAATGATCCAGAACCTCCACAAAAAATCGACCACTGCCCAATGTAGTATCACATCAGTTTTGTTTTCGATAGTTCTATCTGAATACGTCACAATATTTTATGAGATAAAAATAATTTGAGAATTTCAAATTAGTTTTTAAAAAAAAAGACAACCATATACATACAATCATTTTCAGCTATTAAATAAAAATTGTCCTCATGCCAATGAGGATTGGCAAAGCAGCAAAGATGGTATTGCTCGAGAACTTATAAAATTTGGAGGTCTACAATTACATAAAGCTTTGCAGGACCTGTTTCAAAATATTTTTTCTTCTAAATCCATGTCTGAGGAATGGGGATGCAACATCATCATACCGATCCACAAGAAGGGTACCTCTAGTGAATGCCAAAACTATAGACCTATATGTCTCTCCCCTGTAGTCTATAAACTTTACTCCTCTATACTGGAAAGGAAACTTCGATCAATCGTTGAAGACAAATTGGAAGAGGAACAAGCAGCTTTTAGACCCCACCGACAAACACAGGACCACATCTTCTCGCTGGAGACGATTATTGAGAAGACATAGGATAGAGGAAAGAGCTTGTACCTAGCGTTCCTGGACATAAAGGCAGTATTTGATTCAGTCCCTAGAAAAGAAATTTGGACAGCTCAAGCCGCTAAAAATGTCCCCACAGCATTAATAAATGCCATAAAAAGCACTTATCATGACTGCAAAGGCGTAGTTAGAATTAATGGAAGAATGTCCGATGCTTTTGCCATGAGAAGGGGTGTTAAGACAGGGGGACAGCCTTAGTCCTCTTCTTTCCATCACTTTTATGGACGAAATATTGA
This sequence comes from Rhaphigaster nebulosa, assembly GCA_948150685.1. NCBI lineage: Eukaryota > Metazoa > Arthropoda > Insecta > Hemiptera > Pentatomidae > Rhaphigaster > Rhaphigaster nebulosa. The sequence goes on along the minus strand of OX411311.1, from coordinate 45,885,919 downwards.
AAATCTGCAAGCGGAGGACAACATGGATAGTCGTGGGAAAGTGGACCATGAAGACAATCCTAGTGCAAGTAATGGTCTTCGCATATGATATTGTCCTCATTGCCGATTCCAAGGAAAATCTACAGCAGGCGGTTACGGAGTGGGAAGCGGAGCTGGATAGGAAGGGTATGAAATTGAATGTTGGAAAAAGCAAGGTGATGCACATCGGACGTGAAGAAGAGGAGGTTTTGGTTCACTGCAGGGGAGAAACCTTGGAGACAGCGCAAGAATATACATATTTGGGAGTAGTGGTCAGTAGAAATGGGAAAATGGACCAAGAGCTCTCAAACAGGATTAAAAAAGCTAATAGCTTATACTACCAGCTATGCAACACAGCGGTGTGGAAAAGGGAATTGGTAAATAGTGTAAAATTACATATCCTTAAGTTCATATACCTACCTACCCTTATATACCTAGTTCTGCCATAAATACTGTTACAAAAGTTAAACTTTGTTTACATCCTTGGGTATTATTTAGATAATCCTTACCTCTATCAGGTTATTTTCTTTACATGTCAGGATAATAATCCCAATTAGTTTGTATTTTTCTTTCCCTCAGTTAACATGGAGTGGAGTGATAAAGAAAACCGAATAGTTATGATTGCTTTACACAAAGTTGGAAAATGTAGGTCAGAGATTTTCAACACTTTGAAACCTTTGGGTATCAGCAGTATGTTTGTTTAACTATAAATAGATATAATGAGACCCTATCTGTATATGACAAACCTCGACCGGGCCATCCCCACACTGTGAGAACAGCCAATGCAGTGAGAGCAGTGGCTGCTCGAATCAGAAGAAATCCCATTCGCAAGCAACAAATCATGTCTCGGGAAATGGGAATCTCTGTCAGATCAATGTCTCGCATATTAAAAGGGACCTTAGGATGGGTGCATTTCGAAGAATGACAGGACAAAGGCTAACCACTTCCCTAAAAAAAATTAGAGTGGATAGATGCAAAGTGCTCCTTGGCCGTTACACCAATGGCCTTCATCAAAAGATTTTGTTTAGCGATGAGAACATTTTTACAATTGAAGAAAAATTTAATTGCCAAAATGATCGTGTGAACGCACACAGCTCTAAAGAAGCCCAGGAAGTCATTGGAAGAGTGGAAAGAGGTCATCACCCTTCCTCAGTGATACTTTGGTGGGGAGTTTACTTTTATGGCACCACAAAGCTCCATTTTTGTGGAAAAGAAGCTAAAACAGCCGCTAAAAACTATCAGGAGGATATTTTGGAACCTGTTTTCAAGCCTCTAAATGATACTATGTTTGCTGAAAGTCATTGGGTTTTCAAGCAGGATTCCGCTCCAGCTCACAAGACCAGGTCAACTCAACAGTGGCTGCAAAAGAACATTCCAGAGTTCATCTCTGCCTCGGATTGGCCCTCAGGAAACCCTGATCTTAATCCACTAGATTACCATGGCTTTGGTCCAAATTGGAGAGGATGGCATGCCACAGAGCACACCCCAACTTGGAAAACCTCAAACAATCTCTGGTCCGAGCAGTTGAGCACTTTCCTCAAAAAGTGCTGCTATTGATGACTGGCCACGGAGATTAAATGCCTGTGTCAAAGTAATAGGGAGACATTTTGAATAATTTCTTTTTTGTTTTACTATCTATAGATATATGTTTTATTTTCTAATAAAGTTTTTGAAAAAATTAATTTTTCTGTTGAAATCTGTATATATTTCCTTGTAACAATACTTATGACAGGACTAGGTATGGAAGTGAGAGCTGGGCCCCTTTGGACAAGCACTGGAGTAGGGCTACCGCGGCAGAGATGAAATACCTCCAGAGAATGGCAGGCAAAACAAGGAGGGACAGAGTGAGGAAAAGAAATGAGAGGATAAGGGGAGACCTGGGAGTGACTGCACTGAGGAAAACAGTGGAGAAGAGACAGTCGGGATGGTTTGGTCATCTGTGCAGAATGGATGAGGACCGGGACCCAAAGAAGTTTTTTGAAGCCAGGCCTACCGGACACTATCCTTGAGGAAGGCCTAGATTACAATGGATGGACCACATCTAAGGGATTGGTGAAAGGAAGGGAAGGTCTATGAATGTAATGAAAGCGCTGGCTGGAGATCGAGAAGCTTGGCAACCTTGGATCGGGGCACCTCCACGCTGAGAGGCACTAAAGGAGGATGATAACAAAGAAGAGAAATGAAAATTGTTTTTAAATTGCAAATATGTTTAATTTACGTTTAGACTCTAATTAGCATCAATTGATTGCGATTTTTAAGTTAAGATATTTTTCTAACAGTATTTTTATCACCCATCTCTTCACTTAAGTCATACGTTTGGTGACGGCAGTGAGGGTTAATAAACATTTCACTGCACTAGTACTTTAAGTACAATTCTTAAGTACAATACTTATGGTATTCTAATGGTATTATTTGAATGTCTGGTACTTATTTCTTTATTCTTCTCAACTGTCAAACATACCCTATTTAATTATTGTAATTAATATATAAATACACCCCAATCTTAGTAGTTTTCGTAAGGTACTGCTCCAGCAATAAGCGGAATGATGATTATAATATTTCTTGGTTTGTAGCATACAACAATTACAGTATTTGAAGCAGTAAGGTTTCTAACTAATAAGTACATATGCATTGAAATGTATGAGTATGGTTAGCTACTACTGTGAAGACTAATTAATAAGTCAATGATTTAATGTTAATTTTTAAAAGGTAACAATCCATAAGAGTAACCAATAGGAGTGAATAATCTTGTCCAATCGAATGAAACAAAAGAGCTTTAAAGCAGATTTTTTTCAACTATCTGAAGAAGTACTTGCCCTGTGAAATTAAAAATAAAAATTAATTACTAAATAACATACAAAAGTTGGATTATTAGACAGGAAACAGGAAAGTGCGTAAACAAAATTATGAGTGATAGAATGGTGAAGCAATACTTACATACATACATAAAACCAGTATTAATTAACTGGGGATATCAACTATCAAGAAATACTGAACAAACACTTAAAACAAACACAAAATTACAGTACAGTAAAACTTTGATTAACCTTCACCGCCGGGACCTAGAGCGTGACGGTTAAGAGAATATATGGATGACAGAAATACCATTAGAAAAATACCTCAACCGATAAATAACAATCAATTAACTCTAATTTTGATATAAACATAAATTAAACACGTTTGCAATATAAAAACAATTTTTGTTAAGTAACTACAAAAGATTATTAATATTGTGTTGCACTGTAACTTACACGAATGCACTAAAATTCAGTAATATACAAAATTAATAAAAATTTCGAATATGAATTAACCAAATACAAATTCAAGCATAGCACTATATAAATAATAATACCTATCCATAAATAAAATGTCGCACTATAATTCAAACTTTTGAATAAAATGTGATATTTACAGCTTCAAGTCAAGTTAACACCTGTTTGCATTTCCTTGAAATATATTCATTCTTATTCTTCACTTTCTGTTGAAAAATAATTCTAAAATTTTGGTCCTGCTAATCAACTTGATTTTCTCAAATTATTTTTATCTAATGAAATATGGTGTGTATATCATTAAATTATTTAATGTATTAATGTAGATTACATAATTATTTTTCTACTTTTTTGTTAATATTTTCCTTTGAAATGCTCACACCATGAGTTAAAAACCGCATCTTTTTCGGGTTTATATTGTACTGATAGTTAACAGAAACTGAAGGATAATCGAGTGACGGTTAATCGAAGTTATACTGTACATACCATTTCAAAGAAAGCAAACTCCTAATTATTAAAAATGAGGTTTGATGACTACAACAATTATTTTTATCTAAGCATTTACAAAGCTGGTCATGCAAAATGTGTAATTAACAGCGCATAAACAAATATTGCAGTTATAAGAATTCATAAGGGTAGGAAATATAAGGTATTTACAATGCTGATGACCACACTAAGAGGGAAAACAAGCTTTAATTTATAAGGTACATCCACACTTGTGTGCTTTTCTCTTCCCTTATGGTGTTCAATATGATTTATAGAAAAGAACATGAAACATTGCATGTCTATTTGCCGATAGAAAACCCATTTTTTATTGAAAAAGTCAGCCACAATGCGCCTGTTCCCACTGTCCCTAGATTTTCTTGCAACAATCAATATGATTTCATAGTTCAGAACAGTCCAAAATGTCCTTGGAATAGATACCTTAATATTTTTTGAGGTTTATAGAAATTTGCTAATGCAGAGGGATCTCAATCAGACTTATAGATAAGCAAGATCATTAAATATGATTGCTAAAAAATGCAGATAGAGAAATATCTTTTAAATTTAGAGAACGTGTAAAGTTTAAAAAAAGTATCTTACTTCTCTAGGAGAAAGCAAACAAGAACATCGTCTGCTAAGGAAAGTGTTTACATTTCACAGTGGTTTGCACATAAATTGAGGGATTTTATGATAGCCAAGACAATTGAAGTTATCATTTTCCTCTTACATTCAGTGAAAATTCTAAATAGATCAACATCTAACAGGCATTCCATTAAATATTCTCTATTATTTATGACTAACAATTGTTTATTCCAGATGACAGACTTAATTTTTAACCAGACTTTTAGTAAAATCACAAGAAAAATTACAATAAACGTCCTGGCAAAGATGCATCCTGTGGAGCATGAAAACATGTTCAAATTGTTGATCATGTATGTACAATATACCAAATGTCTTTAGTTATGTGCTAAAGGCAATTGAAGATAAAAACGAAATGGAAACTGCACGAGCATGGACATGCTTTGGGGGCCAGAATAGGATATACCACTTCTGACTTATTTTTGTATTTTCATCATAATGTGAAATATCTCCTTCCCGCTATGCTATGCACTTTCTAGCCATCTTTTCCTGAACCCACCTTACAGATGGTGTACTACAAAAAATCTCCAGTCTATTTTACAGTCAAAGGATAATTCAAGAAAATGATAGTATGAGTGACAATTAGAGTGTTGAAACAGAATGAGCACACAAAAACCAATTTAAAAAACCAAACATGTCAGGATTATTTGAATAGTATAGCAAAGAATTACATCTAAACAGAATTTATCAAAACCAATTCTAATTTTCCTATGAAATATAATTTTTCCGAATAAAAACTTATCTTGGTTTCCTACCTGAAGTAGTGTTATGGTTAATAACTAAATAAATTTGAGTTTTAGGTTGAAAAATAAATATTGGTTTATAAAGGAATAAGAGGAAATTATATCAAATTTAAACCTTAGGTAGTCAATTGGTTTTTCATCAGGGACAAATAATGATACTAAACATAAAAAATTGTACTGTAAAAGTTATAAATTATAATATAATTTTAATATAATAAAAAATTACAAATTTTTATAAAAATAATAATAAAATAATAACTGTTATAGTTAGGGAACACAATACTAATATATTTTTTATTACATTAACATTAAACGACTTTTTTCCAGCATTTCAAACAGGCACTGCAAGCAATTTTAAAATCAAGGATTGCATTCACAATCTTACTGGACTTGAGTAAAAAAATCAAACAAATTACAATATTAGTTTTGCATTAAAAAAGACGTTACTTAACAAATGATTAACACTAAATATAGATTAGTTAGCGGAGCAGTATATACCTGTACCTGGACTTTCTTCAGCTGCTGGCGAAGATCGTCAAGTTCTGCTCTCAATTTCTTTTCAGCAGCCATCAACTGTACTTTGTCTCGTTGCTCTTTACCTACCCCCTTGTACATATCAAGCAGCAGCTTCATTTCCTTTTGGTCATTAACTGCTTTTCTGTAAAGATATATATTATGTCAATAATACAGCTAATTTCCAATAATAAAGGAACAAAATACACACATGATAAAAGCATGAAATTAGGTCTTGTGGCCAGATATATATTAGATGACACCTTAAATCACTGAGAAACAGGAGGGAAAAAATAATTAGTAACAAATATTTAAGGTAGACTTTCGCTGGTACTGCCCACCGTAGTGGCTCACTGTGATTATCTACTGTTACTGCTTGTATATTTCGTTGAAACTGCCCACCGTAGCGGCCAACTCCTCTCGCATTAAACATCCTAGTTTAAAATATTGTTAAATAAAAGTTTAGGCTTAAATTTAACAGATTTCATTTTTATCGTAAGGACAAAAATATATACATTGGTGGTGATCTTATTTAAGAAACACACACAGTAGTGATCTTATTTAATTAGCACTCATCACTTTGCCTGGTTTAATAATAAGGCTAGGCTATATGTGTATAAAATTTTAGGCATTATGCACCAATAAATTACATATCAATGCACAACTTCAACAGAGTGATGGCTTATAGTATTATTTTGAACAGAAAATAGGAGAATTCTATTAAAATCGCAAATTATAAATTTATTACAATGGACAGCAATGGCTATTATTCGATCAATTCAGTAATAAATATCCTATATTTGTAATGAAATCACAACAGATAATGTTTTTTCATTATGTGATTAGCACTAAAATTAAAAAAGATATTTTGATTTTTCAATGTTTGAATTTGAGTATTTGTGGAAGATGAAAATTTCTTTCATTATTTTATGTTCATTGGGTTAATATTTGATCCCTTTTTTAAAGAAATTTTAATTTAATTAGTACAAAATCTAACAGGTAATAAATACTGTTGTTACTTCAATCCTACAACATTGATTTGTAATAATTTTGTTTTAAGTTTTATCAATTTTTCATTAAATTTTGTCCATGATGAAAAAAAAAAGTAACTTAGTAACAGTCAGGGTGGTGGTGTTATCATCAAAACTTGACATGATAACATAACCTAGGACTATCCTATTTTCAACCGTCAGACTACTTCTGGAGCAGTCAGGACGTAGCATTATGGCTATGATGCCATACCTGGACTTCTGAGGAATGCAATTCCCTCAAAGCAGTGGCAAATTGCCAGCCACTACGGTGGGCAGTATCAGCGAAAGTCTACCTTAAGGATGATGGTAGGCGGAAGCATATTAATCGTAGAACATTGTAAGTCTGAAATGTACCAAGGTGCATGTAAAACTATATAGAGTATTCTAGACCATATTTTTTTTTACTTTATAAATAAAGTCGAACCTCTATATATCGAACACGAATGGTTCCTTAGAAAAAATGTGATACATGGAATTTTCAAAGATTGCAATTTATCTATCACCCTTTTTAGGCTAAAATAATTACAGCTTTAGGTCTAAAGAAGTAGCAAAGGCAATTTTTTAGGGTTAAAGAAAAACAAAGCTGAATGATCAATAGCACTTATTAGAAAAATTCTATAATACACATCTATGATTGCAGATTTTTTACAGTTGTACATTTATAATTTAATAAGGACATGTATTAAAAATATGCAAACATGCATACAAATTAATTTATTTTTCTTTTCACACTAAATAGATTCTAATATCTATTTGTGTATAATTCATCACCAAAGTTATGTTTAGAAGCAATGTTCACAACAAGAAAGGCAAAGTTATACTGAATTTAAAATGAAAATTTCACTCTATATTAGCAAAGAGATTCAGAGAATTTAGGTACTCCAGTACTTCTGAAATAAGATCTTCCCCGAATTTTCATTCCTTTGCAAACCAGTGGAACATTTTTTTTTCTTATTTAACTATTACCCATTTTTATATACGTAAACTAAGGGCTCTTGTTGATGAGTACCACATTTTATATTTTCTTAAATGGGAATTTTTTGTTCAATATATAGAAATTTTATTTGATATACATATTTTTTTTCTTATAAAAATTCAAGGTTCTGAAAAAAAGTTCAATATATAGAGATTTTCGATTATACAGACGTTCAACTGTACATATAACTAATATTTCTAATTAATATATCAAGAGAAATCAATATAATTAACATCAATTAATGCCCATACCTAGAGAAATCAATTTCAAATTCAATCTAGAGAAACAATATCCTACATACACAATACTATATATACAATATCTATATAATATATAATATATATACTGTATATAACATCTACGAATTTACAATTTTGTTGCTTTAAGTTTAAAAAAAAATATGATAACCTCAAAAAGTTTTGATTGGAGATTTGATGAATTTTTATCACTTTATATTTTTTATTTGTGTGCTACTTATTTGGATATCAATGTTTTTATGCATACATAATTAGTATTTTTTTCTTTATTTTAGCCAAATAAATTTCCTATGGGATCTCCAGTCAGAGGGGTATCTCACAAAAGATACACAATGGGCCGTGGTGAGATAGGGTTGCCCATCTCTCATATAATAATAGAAGAGGATTCAGAAAATTATATGTAATAGAAAATAATGAGTCACCATACGATTCCCTTGAGATATATAACAAAATATTAGATATAATAATTCTAACTGTATTATATTCAACATCTGAAGCATATGCACCAATTGACTTGATAAAATAATTTGTATTCGTATACTTGACTGCATCTGTTAATAAAATTATTTTTTCTGCATTTGTAGATTATGTTTTGTTTCCAAATTAATATGGAAAATTATGTATTAAAAGAGCTACAAAACTGATTTAATCATCACGAAATTATCAAGTAGCTTTTATCCCTTTAATATATAGTATATATAAAATCTGGATTTGAAGAAAAAATATGACATAATCGGCTCTATTCTCGGAAGATTGACAGCGCTTTAATACATCCTCTTTCAATCATTTTAATTAATGATTTCATACAATACTTAATGAAAGAAACTGTGATAAAATTCAACATATCGTCAATAACATAAAAAGTAACCAGTAATCATGCAAAGTAGTTATGCTAACATGAATTTTGATTTCACACTGCAGTCTAAACAATAGCACTGCATTTAGATATTTTAAATTTATTTTAATGTATTTATTGCATTTTAGTTTAATAGAAACTTACTATTTAGCAAAAATTTTATAAGAATAACTACTTAGGTTTTAATTAATAACAATAGATTCCAAAAAAAAAATATCATACATATATAATATTAATATCTAGAGAAATCAATATTATAATAATCAATTAATGCCAATGTTTTCACAGGTGACAGAAACTCCCTGCTGTTTAACTACTTAATACCTTTTTCCAATCAACTATAATATTTTTATGAATGGATTAAAATAACTCCAAAACATAATTCAGCAAATGTAAAAGTCGATGATAAACAGCCTAAAATTATTTGATAATAATAATTTTAAAAAAAATGACTAACTTAAGTTGGGCTTTCAGATCCCTGACCAGCTCTGACTCAGCTGGTTTTACATCCTTGGCTCGGTGCTGGTCTCGATGTTGTTCTTTCTTGATTTCTTTTTTTATATTAGCAGCACCCTCCTTCTTTACAATTGGAGAGCTGCCGCACTTTTCCTTGTCACCAGCACCATCATCCCCCTACAGGTTCAAATTCTGACATTATTTAGCTGAATGAAATCAATATTAAAAAATAACTTTATTAAAAACTATTATTAAAAAAGAAACTAGTAATATTTTCTTCATTCTTCATAAACTTTGAAGTTTCAACTAAAATTAAACAAGAATAGAAATTCAAAGATCATAAATTTTATTAAAGGCAGGCATATTAGAGAACAGCTGCTGGATATATGTCTTATGTGTCCAATCAGTTTGCTTACCAAGCAGGCAAATCCTGTGAAGTAGACCTGCATCATTTGGTTTTAAGGATTGAAAAATAAGAAAACAACAATAAATAATAATAGACATCTTTTTAATTTTGTTAAGTACATTTTTACATTTAAACAACGTAAACTGTGCATCTTGTAAGTTTACTTATAACTTATGATTTACAGTAAATATCGTTGCAGATTTTAATCTTCTACTTATTCCTCCGATCTTAAAGATTATTCCTCCATACTCACTGAGTTTCATGATTTCACAATAAATCACTGGTTTCATCCCAAAGTTTCATCACATATAGTCATTTTAAAGAACGAGGGGTCCTTCTAAAGGGAAAGAAGTCAACGACATGATGTTTTGACAATGACATTTTGAAACATCACTTTTTATAAAAACCATTTTCGACAGATCACAATACTTTAAACGATGGAGAATGCAAATAATAGAAATTTACGGTATGTTAAAGTACCATTGGAATTAATTATATTAATTTTTCACTTATCATTATTTCATTTGTGTATTATGGTTTTAGTGTTCACAAACTCATTCTATGTACAGGTACTAATTTTTTATATAATATAATTAAATTTGCATAATATTTCTTTTGCACAAATAACCATGCCAATAAATCTATCTATATGGGACTACTTTATCCCATCACCTATTTGTTTAATATGCTGGAGGGGTTTGAGGTTTATGACCCAGGAAGTACTCAAGACCCTCATATCTAGAATAATATGAACTAGGCTATTACGGATATTGTAAAAACCTGTATATGGAGGGTGTTTTTCAGGAACAGATGCATAACTAGTGAATGAATGAGCCATTTTTTTTTTTTTTTTTTTTTTTTTTTTTTTTTTTTTTTTTTTTTTTTTTTTTTTTTTTTTTTTTTTTTTTTATCTTAACCTCTTCAACCCCATGAATACTCATCGAAAATACTCCATTTTTTTTTTATGAAAAACCGTACTGTATTTAAGAAGAAAGGCCCTGAAATGTTTAAATAAAGTGAGCTCTATTCCCGAAAGAAAGAAAAATATTCTATAAAATTCAATAAATATTCTGATTTTTTGGTTTCTAACTGCCGAAGGTTGGGAAGCTTTGTTTCAAGCAGGAAGTGAAAAAAAAAAATGTATGCTCTCTGAATCGAAAATTTTCAATCGTGTTTTACGTTTTAGATATCATAGAACAAATTCGGTCTCCTGTTTGTCTGTTTGTCCTACCTGCGTACTAGCTCCCCTCACATATACCTCACCTTTTTCAGTTGCTTAAACACAGCTTACTGATACCTCTTATCGAGATATCTTTGATGACATAGAAGGTCCCTTTGCCAGAACTCCTTAGAGTGTTATAGCTAACACTGTAAGGTACAGAATTATAGATCCTGTAGTCTCTGGCTGGATCATTAATATGCTGCAGCAGAGGATTCTTAAAACGGAATTAGAACACACAGAACTGTGGATTAGGCCCAGAAGAGGCTGACCACAGGGAGGTGTACTATCCTCAATACTGTGGTGTTTGGTGGCTGACTCATTGCTCGTGGGCAAAACTTGGGGTCACAAACCTTGTATGGTCTACTGGTTATATTTAATAGCCATTAGACCCATGTCTTATGCAGCCCTGTTAGGATAGAATAAAGCGAAGGTGGGCGGATCCAGAATTAAACTGGAGAAGCTACAAAGACTGACCTGTTTAATAACAACAGGTGCAATGAAAATCACCTCAACGACTGCAATGGAGGTAATCATTTATGGGCTAATAAAATAAAATACATCTTCCCCTATTCTGACACAGGCTGGACATTGGGAGCTGTCACAACGGATTGAAAATGATAAAAAGAGTGCTTACCATTCACTTTGATATTCAAATACGAAAATACGCAGACACTGATTTCAGGGTCTATATAGATAAAACAAAACAGCATAGACCCAATAATGGTGTCAACTGCTTCACAGAGGGCTCTCTCACTTCCCACGGATCTGGAGAAAAGATAAGATAATTAAATGGAATTTCAATTCCACTAGGCGCATATACTACAGTATTTCAATCTGAAGTATTTGCATTAGTCATGGGGCCTGCAGGCTGTTAGAAGAGGGACTTCTGTAAGAATATCACATTCTGTACCAATAGCCAGACAGCAAATGGGCACTAAGTAATTGCATAACAAAATCATGGGTGGTGTGGGACTGTAACTCACTACTAAACAACCTTGTGAAATACAACAGCGCAAATATTGAGTATGTACCAGGTCACTCCGGAATACCAGGCAACGAAGAAGCTGACGAATTGGCCAGGCTAAATTCGGAATGTATTCCCATTACTCTAGAACCAGTCTATGGCATAAGTTTAAGTTTCGCCAAAAGGAAAATTAAGTCAGGCCACATTGGCTAATGGATGGTCCCTATACCAGTAGAATTTCACTAAAAAAATTACAGCGATCTGCAAAGGACACATAAACTGAACAGTCACATGTTTAAACTCAAGTTGACGGGATCATCTTTCGAGTAGATTCTGTCACTATGAGGATGAAACGACGTATCACATTACCTGATTGTTCAACAGGTTCTCAAAACTGAGATTCTTGTTGTTTGGACTGGACCAAATAACAGACCCAAAGCAATGAGAGCTTATTAATCCACTGAATCTCCGGAGATTTGTGAAACAATCACAAATCATGTTTTGACAGAGAACTGAGCAGTTTTGGGGTAAAATAAACCTATTTAGGTCAAAGTGATATCATGCCAATTAAAAAAAAAAAAAGGATTAGGGTCACTATACAGTATTCTGAAACAAACCTCTATTTCTTCTTCGATGAACTCCCTTTTGATAGAAGGCTCCTCTTTTATTTTAGGGCCCTCACCATTATGGGTGTTATCCTCTTCCTTTCCTTCACAGATTCCATCCTTGCTCTCAACCCCAGTCGGCAAGGTTGCAGCTAATTTATTTTGCAACTCTTCTATCTCTTTCTTCAGCTATTAACATAATAGTCAGTGGTTAATAATTTGAACAAATGAAATAACCTACTAGAACAGTTAAACCATAAAAATAAATTAAATGTAATTCATTTACAGCAATAATTCCTATAGTCATGCTTAAAATTAAAAAATAAAATACTATTACAATAAATAATTAAAAAAGATTAAGAGATAAAATGATTATTGTAGTTAGTAATATTCATGTCAAAAAAAATTTATAAGACATATATTTTATAGGTATCTAAACAAAATTTTTGGGTATTGGGTAATATCAAGAAATCTCTTTCATCCATATAAAGTTAAATCTTTTAAACTTATCTGAGTTCAACCTTACGGTTTTAAAATAATTTTTCACCAATTAATGCTAAACCAGTGAAATTTGAATAATAGATGGCTTGATGAATAGATAAAATTTAAAATGATTAACAAACCATTTTATAGTTAGTGAAGGTGGTAGGGCAGAGATTAAGAGCGAAAATTACAAATATTTTAACTTTTGAAAAAATCCTTTGGCCTTTATAATAAACTTCATTAATTTTGCATTTAAAACCCAGGGTCTATTTATTTATACATAAATTGGGCCTAATCATGGCAAAAATCTTCCCTGTAAAGTTGTATTCACCACTAATGACCCACTTGGGCTGATGGAGAATGTCATAAAATAAATAAATAAAAGTTGTATATTATAACCAACTAAATCTTTCACCCAATTAATGTATGGCTAATCGTTATTGAAATAAATAACAGTAACATAAATAAAATACTTTTTTTAATAATCGAAGATATGAGTAGATGAAGATGTTATGTTACAAATTTAAAGTTCTTTGAAGTATCTAATGCAATTTTTTAAAGACATGATTTATTCAATCCATTGAGATAAATCATGTGATTTATATAAATAATAAAGAATTTTGGGGTGTTAATGTTATAAGGGAGTGACAAGCATGATACACCTTCATTTGTAAGAAAAATAAATTATCTAAAATTTGTTGCATTGCACCTTCATCCACTCATATCTTCAATTTGTTTTCTACATCTTTGAAATTTTCTATCTTCTAGAGTTGGTAAATGTTATAACAAACACCGGCTATTATAATAAAAATCGATAAGCCCCTTCAGGATCGTTATAAAAGATATCCAGGGTAGTTTTAGTTTTCTATCTCTAAGAAACCAGTGCTGGCAGCCTTCTTTCCTCTTACTGACTACTTTCTTTATAATTGACCAATAGATCTCCTCTAACTCTCCCCAGCCTTTCCATAAGCAATGTAGTAATACAGTTCTCTAAACCCTCCGAGTGCCATAGGGTCTTTTTGGGACCCCAAACATTTAATAACATTTGAATAAATCCTTTGGCACCAGTCATGTTCAATGAATTTTAGCATGAAACTATCTGGGATATTTAGAAACGTAAACCAAATATTAGATGTCTTTTCAAATATATACAAATTTTTTTCTTCAAAAGCGGGAATGGGGAACCTTTCGGGGGTCCCATCATATCAGAAGTGACCTTTCATTTTGTTTTTAAAAAAATCCTTGGTAATAAATTTACAAATAATTTCTCATTTAAAATATATTTCCCCTAAATAAAAAAAGGAAGCAAACAAAATGTCTGAGCAATATTATATCAAACAACAATTTTTCAAAATTGCAATTAATTATTTAATTTTATATTCTCACATAACAGTCCATAACAATTAAACAGCTTATCACAAGGATCTATAAGTAAAAAATAGCTAATTAATTCACCACAAAGTTTCTTGCAAAAGCTAGAATTTTATGGACTTAGTACAAAAACTTTGTGGGGAAGGTGCATAGGTCTAAAAAAATAATGTGTGTGAAGTACGAATGATTATTTCTTTCAGTTAAACTTTTTAAGAAAAAAAAAATCTCTTTCATAATTACAATACAATTTTTGGGTAAATCTATTTGGGAATAGTAGCTATTGGGTTGATAATCCAAAGGAGGGACAAGGAAAAATAATCCAGGATTTCATGTTTTCTTCATATTAACCCTCTATATAACGAACTGTTTATGTTTGAGGGATCATTCTTTTGTATGGGTGTCAACACTTATTAATTATTATTAATTAACACTTATCAATTAACCTCTTCCATACAAAAATGTTTTTTTATCTTATCTGTAGCATTTCACTAGTTGGAAATAATTCAGTCTTTACTAAGAAATAAAAGTGTGATTTTCGCATAATTTCATTTTACAACTTTGCATTTGGTCGAAACGGAGCCCAAATGGCCAGAAACATTAATGAAGTCCAGAGTGATGACAGTGTGAGTTGGTTCACCATTCAACGATAGTTTAAAAAATTTCGAGAGGGAGACTTCAGCCTGGAAGTCAAAAATGACCATAGAAGGAGTTCTTCCCTTGATGACGATGTTCTATGAACTTTAGTAGAAGAAAATCCCAGAGCAACTGTTTGAGAACTTGCAGAGAAACTCTCAGTCAGCAAATCAACCATCGCTGATCACCTCAAAGAAATTGGAAAGATAAAAAAGCTTGAAACTTGGGTTCCTCATACATTAAACGACAGCGAAAAAAGTCTTAGTTAAGAAGTTTGCGAGTCACTTCTTTGCCAAAGACACTGACACCCGTCCTACTATCCAGGCTTCTCGCCTCTGGACTACTTCTTTTTTTTTTATACCTGGGCCATTTTTTAAAGGTAAAAATTTTATTGATCAAAATTCGTTAGGAAAGCATTTTCAGAATTTGTTAATAAAAATGATTCAACATTCTATTTAGAGGGAACGGAAACGTTACCAACACGTTAGCAGAAATGTATCGAGAGTAATGGATTGTATTTCGATTAATAAAAACAGTTCTGTATCATTTATTTTAAAACCATAAGCCTGCATTTATTTCCGGACAACCCAATCAATTTAAGAAATATTAGATATTCCAATTATAAGTTAGAAATATGAAAAAAATATATATATTTATATCCGGAAGGCAATACCTTCCACATCTCAGAAATCGACCAACTTCTAGCAGTGAAGATAAACTCTATAGATTTCACCGCCTGTTCGAGTAAACAAAAGGAAAATGAGTCTTCAGGAGAGAAAAAGGAAGTATCATATTTCAATATTTTATTTCGGAACATTAAATGTTATCAAATTTATATTCAGCATAACTAATACGACTGGTATGCCTGGCTGAAACTCACGTAAATAAGAGCTAAGCCTAGTTGGATGTCATCATACGGAATTGTTTACAACCCTGCTATGAAGAGATATAAACAGGGTTTTAATTAAAGGCTAAGGATTTAAAGGCTATGAACTGTTAAATTTAAGGCGCTTTTTGTCAATTTATTAGATTTAATTTAAAACAAAATCGGAACCCTAAAATATTGTATTTGGTCGGCTTTTGATACAATGAACAATGTCGGACTTGAGAATAAATTTGAATAATTATAAAGATTGTATCCCTGTTTAATAATCAACAATTGTTACCTAACTTCTTCTAACACTGAGGGCAAAATGCATCAAGAAAATACAGCACAGAAACAATAATTTCAAGTGTAAATAAGTAATATTCACTTATTGGAATAAATTTCATCATTTAAAAAAAGCTTGAGATGTCAGTGTTACTGTGGAATAGCCTAATAGTAGGAATAAATGGCCCATTTAAAAATAACAAAAACATGATGAGCAGATAAGAGGGGATTTCTATGAAAACTATTGAGGGATGAGAAGAACAAAATATTATCATTTCCTGGAAAATTACTTAATGCTATTCAAAAACGCCTAATCACTCTTTAGAATAAATCCCTTATTAGACCAGAAATACTACAGAAAAGAATAATTTCTATGTGATGATGGTGTTGTGGCATTAGTTATTAAACGAATAAAATGGTTGTCACCTTATTTGTATGTAGGTACGAGCTTATATTAAAACATAAAACCATATCATAAGGTTTTTTTAATTTTCAAAAGTGGTCTAAATTCTTTTACTTCCAGGCCGGAACATTTAAAACTTGTCCGTTGAGAGTTATGAACGTTGGAGAGAGGTGAGAGGAAACGTCTCCTAGCGGAAGTTTCACAGAAAATATAATTTAAAATGAATATTATTAAAGACATTTAAAATTAAATGATGATATATTTCATTTTATTTTGGTTGGTATGCATATTTTTAAGATTCAAAACTTCATGCATATAAGCGATATCACTATTACTCTTTATCATAATTGCAGGAATAAAATAAATCATGGCAGCCTTAATAAATAAATCCTTGAGGCCGAGGGATGAACCTTATATAAAAGAGATGAGTATAAATTGGATAAAATTAAAATTTGTAGCTGGGATGGTTGGAGCTATTATGTTATTTTATCATTCCAAAATATCTCTAGCTTATATAGCGACAATTGAAATTAGCAGTGTAAGGTGAGAAAGAAAATAGAACGAGTACATGTTTGAGATAGACATAAAGTTAGTAGAAGGAGACTTTTTCTAGCTTTCTTGGAATTAGAAATAGTCAACCCTCTTTTTAATAATATTTTATACACTTGTTGCCAAGTCCGAATGGAAAAATAGAATTATGAGACTAAAAACTAAAAATTACCGATGACAAGCGGTTTTCAAGCATAATTCCCGATTTTTTCCTGACAAAAACTTCAAACAGAATTCCCAATCTTCAAGGAATTCAAAGCTGCTGGACACCCTGTATAAATATGGCAGAGCTTCAGGCTGGTTCGTTTTCATAATCAAGATAGGTGCTCTGTAAAGGTAGATTTTTGCCGGTACTGCCCGGGGTTGCGGCTGACAAAGTCTGCTGGCAGTTTACTACTACTTTGAATGAATATATAAGGACACATAGTCTAGGTATGACGTCACAACTATACTGCTGCTGCCCTAACTGCTCCGGAAGGACTCATACTGCCATTTGTTAGTCAGTAAGAATAATTTGAAATTAATTATTGGTTTAATTTATATAAATCCTGGGTTAGACATAAATTTGTTTGTAGAAAAAATAGAAATAACCCGATTTATTTGGGAGGAGATTTTAACTCCAGAATAGCTAAATTAAATATATGCTCTCCAGATATTATTCTTGGCACTTGAATTTTATCAACTCAGGAAAGTTCAGATAGTGTCTTAAAAGCAAGGAATAAAATATTAAATGAATTTATGGAACTTAATTCTTTCCTAGTGTAAAATGACAGAACTCTATGTGACCTAATAGGCAATTATATGTATTATAGCTCTATTGGGTCAAGTGTGGTGGATTTCATCTGGTGTGAAATCGGAGGCTTGAAGTTAATAAATGATTTTAAAATTAAACTAATACTTTCCAATTCTGATCATTTCCCTTTGGAATTGAAAGTTTATTCTGGAGCCACTATTAATAGTACTGTCGGATTTACAGCCTCCGATTCCTTCACCTGGCCCAATTTTCTGGTTATTTTTTTGTTATGTATAATGTAGGGACCCCAGGTCTCATATCTATCACCCCCCATAGCGACGGTGGCCAAAAACGCTGAATATGCGCCAGTAGGAGGCCGCCCAGCAGGATTAACCCCCACTTCACGTAAGCTTATCGCTTCTGGAGGCTTTTCTCCCCCCCCACTTGCAAGACGGAGACAGAGGTATCACACCGTGATCAAGCTGCATAGTTTTTCATTATAATCTGCTCCCGAGCCTCACTACATCGGACAGAGGTGACGAGACGAAGAGGACGCAACGGCAAGTCTATGTTTCAGATAGGCCCATATGTCAAGTATAATATGAGACCTGTTCACATATCTCTGTTAACCAATAAGTTAAGTTAGTTGATACTAAGTGAATTGCACTAACTTAATTGCTCCTTCAGAGAAACAATTTAATGCCCAATAAACATATACTAACATGAGATGGCGTAATTCTTATCTCACGTTCACCAATATTCACAACTCTATTTTTTAATATACAACTTTTCATCTAGGATATAGTTGTCCTTATGAGATACGCTGTATCTTTACTAATACAGGCCATTTTTTTTTTTTGTTTTTTAGGGAATTTAATTACCTTTCATATGATTTCATACAAAATTTACCATAAAATGCTCAATTTAAGAATTATGCACAAAAAAATATTTCTTTTCGCTATAACTTTTTCCCCTGCATTTTCTTGTTGATATACTGCATACATGAAAAGTTAAAGAGCTTTAAGGAGAAGACATTAGGCAAGAATCATCAAAATCGTTAAAACCGTTTACGAGAAAATTGTAAAACAGTGTAAAATTGGTGATATAATTGTCACTTCTGGTTAGTCCGATACACTGTATCTTTGCCAATACTAGTCAAATTTTGATGATTCTTTTTTTGTATTTTAGATAATTTAATTACCTTTCATACAATTTTTTTTTTGGGAACAGGCAAAAAGAAAAACTTTCTGTTCAGGTATGTGAGATTGAAAGTGAAAAAATAGTTGTTGGTTCCTAAAGGATCCCATGGTATTTAGTGTTTCATGAGACCCATGGTACTCGGCGGGTTAAACTGACATCAAATTTATAATTTAATGTTTTTAAATAAGGAAAATATAAATAAAATCTACACAAGATCTTAATTAACTACCTTGGGTATCTCAGCATTGGCATCCTTGTACTTTCGCTTATACCTATGTACCTCCCCCTTCAGCTGCTGGTTGTGATTCTGCAATGAAGTTATTAGATGCCGCATCTCCCTATTAATGGGTCCAGTTTGCTCATTGGCCGCTAGATTCTGCTCAAACTCAATCCTCAACATTTCATATTCTTTCCTAACCTGGGCAAGAAGATCTTCTAATTGAATAACCTCAGTGCGAAGCTTCTTTTGGCCCATTAACTCTTCACTCTAAGGGAATAAAAAAATAAATAAAATAAATGGTAAAATTAATGAAATAGATAGAATACAATAAAATGAAAATGAACAAACTACGAGAATATTATTGAAGTACTAAAAATGTATGGGAGGAGAAAAGCATACAATGCAACTAAACACTTGTTATACTGCAGATTTGGATAAAACACAATAATGAGACTGTGCTAATCTCTGACTAATCTAATATTTATTTTGCAACTCTGATTTCTTACCACCCCATTAATTTAAGCTGTCAGCAAATTAATAAATAATAATAAAATTAAAGGATCTGTTAGTGGCGCCAATAGTTTAGACAAGAAGGGAAAAATTGAAAAAATAAGTCTTATAGTTTTGGATTTTGGCACAGTTATTTATTGGAGTGTCCTGTATAACATACAAAAATTCCCTGCCGGGGATGGTGGTGCAGTTTGAAGGTCCCTTTTTCCGATGTTTCACTTATATCTCGAAAACTATGCATCCTAGCGATTAGACCACTCTATACAAAATTAATGCTGACAAAATGTGACATGCGATGGACTTTATTCATTTTTTCGCTATCCTACATAGTTTCCGAGTTACCCATGCTCAAAATTTGATAACAAAATTTTATCTCAGATTTTTTGTTTCATTTGATCAGCAAGCTTTTCAGCCCTTCGTCAAAAGAAAAGAAGTTGTAGAGCATTAATTTCCCTTTAAGAATATATAGTAGTTTACAATTTTATCTTTGTTCACAAGTTAGAGCAATTTTAACTTTATGAGTAAATTCCAAAAATTTGCAGAAAAGCATAACTTTCGTACTATCCGTTATTTCACTGCTCTAATTCCACACATAAGCCAATATATGTATAAATAGTATGTATAATATAAGTGGCATATGAAGAAGTTACATGTATTAAACTAGCAGATTTAAAAAAAAAAAATTATTTAGTTCTGGATTTGGTACAGTTGTTCTTTGAAGTCCTTGCCAGATAGGGGTTGCCGATGGACTCGGCAGTAGTGGAGGTGCAGTTTGAAGTTACCTTTTTCAGTGTTTCGCTTATATCTCGGAAACTATGTGTCCTAGTGATTATACCACATTATACAAAATTAAAGCTGACAAAATGTACCATTTGATTTGATTTTACTCATTTATTCGCTGCCTTGCATAGTTTCAAGCTGCCTGTGCTTGAAATTTGACAAACAACAAATTTTGCCACCTTTTACTAAAGTACAATCCAGAACTATATGATTTTATTTTTTTATCAGTGATTTTTGGCTTTTGTTATATAATACATATAAATTCTTCATGTGCCGCTTATATAATACATTCTATTTATACACATAATTAGGCATATATTGGCTAATATTAATACTTTAAAATTTTTAAGTTTCAACAGTATTACATATTTTTTAGAAACTTTTAGAAAATAACAAAGCCAAAAAGTCTGGTAATCTTGTTCTACACAAAAACATGATAGAACTTTATACATTTTTCAAAAATATTTACAAGAAAATGTTTACCTCCATCATCTCGATCTGCCTAAGATGAGCATTCTTTGATGTCTGTAACTGGTGTCTAACTTCATCTAGCTGTGTCTTTAACTGCATTGACTCATTGTACAAGACAGAGAATTGGGATTGTAGGCATTTGTACTCAGTTGTCTCCACAATTACACTCTCAGGGAGCTGTCGGATCTAAAAAAATTAATTAAATATTACTTGATAAATAATTTCATCTAAACCACTGAATCAAAAAGAATATTTCAGAAAAATTATAACCAATCCAAATACAAAATCAGCAAAAACATATTCATATCATCATCATAACAATAACAGAAAGTTAAATTTGTTTGAAATTAATGAAAATGAAATGAGTTTCGTGCATTATTTTAATGATTACATAGTAGTACACATCATAAAAATAAATTACACATTAAATTTAATTTCTATTTGCCAGTGAACTGAAGTGGAAGCTTGGAAAGAATAATGTAAGCATAGGCTTATTAAAAAGACTATTTCATATGATTTAGTAAATGAATAAATAAAATTCATGCAATAATTTGATATATATAATATACTATTTTAAATGTAAGATTCTTATACAAAATTTATAAAGAAAAATTGGGAATTCTCTCCTCACCCTACCCCCCAAAAAAAAGAAGAAAAAAATCATAAAAAATTAGTAAGTTCAAATTGTAACACATTACTCAATAGAGACAGTAAATATCACTTTTAAGTTAATAGTGTTATTCATTGTTATTGGTAGCAGCCACAATTTTCAGGTAATTCAATTAAATCCTTCAATAAGAGAAAATGAATCAGAAATTGGAAAAAGAAATGGATTAATTAAATATAATTATCAATTAGGGAATAATAAATGGTTGGGTTTAAGCTTTTTAAACAGCTCCCTGGAAATTTTCCTCAAATTGGGCCTTTTATTTATCTGAACATAGCGTAAACAAGACAGCATCACTGAGACAAATTAAACTATTCAAATTTAGGGAAGAAAGCTTCAGATATCTTCAGATATTTTGTGACAGTCAAATATTAAAAATTTGAACATAACGTCATTCCTATGGTAAAATTATAAATGTGAAAATCACGACTTTTCAGGACAGCAAAAAAAAGGGCCGATTTTGATTATTTTAATTTTTTTTGTTTGTTTTGTTTTTTCGATCTCATAGTTTCATGTGTAATTATTCTTTTACCTATATAGTAATACACATATTCATTACTTAAAAATAGAAGCTACAGACTTTAAGATATTTTTCATAAAAATGTAACTATGATTTCAGCACTTTCTAATGCGTAACAGATTCGTAACTTTACTCCAGGCTGTAATATCAACTGAAATACTATCGAAAAATAGCAAAAACAAAAAATCAATTTTTTCATATTCGTCAGTTTAACATGGGAGCGACGATATGACTCCATGGAAACACGAAGCTGTCACTGCACTGACGATTTATGTAGGGTATGTAGGCACTGACAATTTTGATGAAATAGAAATGGAAATTAAATTATAAAACATTATTAAATATTTTTTCATAAAACATTTAAGAGAATTTTTTTTTTTTTAAAGAAACTACTTTTAAAAATGTTTTAAAATGAACATACATCCATCTTCAACTTCTCAACTTCTTTGAGAGTCTCGCGGTGCTGCTGATGAAGTTTGTCCAATTCAGTTAGCCTGTTATTAGCAAGCTCACGCATCTCCTCCAGTTCTTTCTGCAGTTCTTCCACCTAAACCATCACACCGTTATTTCTGTTTAAAAAGTATAATATTATGTAAAAGAAAAGGATTTCACTTGGCATAAAAGCAATTATAGAAATAATTAACAATTGTATGAAATAATAACAACTGTATGAATGGGGGCTCTGAATGTGCGATATATATATATACACAGTGGAACTCCCCTTACCGGACATCTCTCATAAGCGGATAGTTTTGTTTTCTCCCGCATCATACCATTTACTTTGGATTGTTTTCAAGTTCTCTTAGCCGGACCTTCTAACAGACACATATTTAGTCCCTTTTTTTTTTGGAAAGCCCTTCTTAAGTAGACAACAGGGGAAAAGAAACAGACATAATTTCTCCGAATGGTAGAAGGTTAGAGCTAATGCGGCGAGTTAAAAGTGATTTAGAACTTCATTTCACAGAGAACGGCAAAAGGGGTGTTCACTCTATGTATGCAAACAAATCATTACTGTTTCAAAAAACGTTTTTCTATCGCCTTCAGTCTTGCGCATGTTTTTGATTTAACAATTTTAATTCAGTTATCATAC
This sequence comes from Rhaphigaster nebulosa, assembly GCA_948150685.1. Classification (NCBI taxonomy): domain Eukaryota; kingdom Metazoa; phylum Arthropoda; class Insecta; order Hemiptera; family Pentatomidae; genus Rhaphigaster; species Rhaphigaster nebulosa. The sequence continues at coordinate 45,862,701 of OX411311.1, read as the reverse complement.
GACCTTATAACTATGTGCATCACGTGTGCTAGTCAAGTTTAATTGTTTTGTCTTAGAAGAACACTGCAACAATTTATTAAGATTAAACCAAAAAAACATATTTTAACTAGCTAGATACGAAATCAGATACAGAACTTTTAGTAGAAAAGGAGTGTCAGTAGAGTCACGTGCTTAGTAACTGGTCAACAAAAATTATAAATGGCTATTTGGCATATGACATTCTAAACTGCAACGAGACAGCTTTAATTTTTACGGCACTGCCCAATGAAACAATTGCACTGAAAGGCAAAACCTGCAAAGGAGGAAAATTTTCTGAAGGAAGAATCACGACCCACTGGGAGGAGAGGGTAGTTTTAATGGCCCTTGATTATTGGCAAAATGAAAAATCCAAGATGTTTCAAGGGAGTCAATTTGAACCTACTAAATATTTACTGTAATTTTAACAAAAAAACCTTAATGAACAGAAATATAATAACAGAATGGTTATCATCATTTGACAAAAAGAAAAAAAAAATGGGCAGCAAGGCAGTGCAATATATAATATACATACATACCGTAATAATAAAAAAAAGTCACTACAAACATTTTTTTACATACTTAGTTGCATTTTCCAAGTCATACCTTTATTTTACTAGGTTGTTACAGAAGTCCTTGTGCATGAACACAATCCTTAATTCCAACTCTCATAATTATCCTATAAGGATGTTTTTATTTCTACTATTTATGTCAATGTTAACTTTGACTAATCCTTTAATTCCTTGTGACTTTAGTTGGCTTTATTGGGTCATTTACATTTTTAAAATGCGCGTGCAATGTCAGAAGAAAAAATCGTGATTCGCGGTCTTTTGAGAAGAAGAAAAAATCGTGATTCGCGGTCTTTTGAGACATTACTGGAAAACAGGTTTAAGCACAAAGGCAGTCGCTGAAGAAATTTGTGCCATAGAAGGAGAGTCAATTATCGTTCAAAATACTGCCGCACAACCCTGATCAGGTCGCACATCAGTCGTTGATGATGATGTTCTTCTTGAATGTGTGAACCAGGATTCACATGCAACTACTCGTGATTTATTAGCCGTAATAGGGACTCATACCTTTACTGTAAACAGCTAGACAGAGTTTATGCGGTTTTGAGTGTAAAGTACCCCTCTTTGATCAACAGGAACCAAGCCATTTTGCAAAATGACAATACCCCTGCACATCGTTCTCGTTTGACCAAGGAAAAATTATCGGAACTGCAAGGAATAAACACTTTACCTCATCCTGCATTTAGCCCAAATATTGCACCATCAGATAATGGCTTGTTTAGATCAATGGCTCATTTTTTTAGATATCGGATCTTTGATAATTACGAGGAGGTAAAAATTGGAAGTGAAGAGTTCTTTGCCTCAAAACCGAAGGAGTGGTATCGGCATCGAATCCAATTACTGACAGAAATATGAGTGAAAGTAGTTGAAAACAATGGACTTTACTTTGAAGAGTAGTATTCAAAAATGTTTAAAATATGTAACCTGAAATAAAGCTATACTACTGCACAAAGACTTTTGCAACAGCCTGGTATTTTTACTTTCTCTTACCTATATACGAACTATATGATAAGGGAAAGTATTGCGATCGAGAAAATTTTCGAATTCGAGTTTTTGACGGAAATACATGTTTTAAGGTCCTCTGAGTCCAAATGACCAAGTCTCGCAAAATGGTCTGTGTGTCCGTGTGTGTATGTGAACTCTAGCTCAAAAACGAAAAGTTGTACGATACTGAAATTACGTATTTAAGGTTGGCACATGCATGTGATGTTACAGCAAAATTTTCGTCAAAATCGACTAACCGGAAATGCCACTTTATATAATCGATTTTACACTTTTTTCCATTTTTCTCGAAAACGGCTCTAACGATTTTGATGAAACTTGCTTAAATTATTCTTCATAAAGACCTTTAACTTTTCATATATGTAGTATATCAACGAGGAAATGCAGGGAAAAAAGTTATGATGAAAAGAATATTTTATTTACGCATACCTTCAAAAGCGTGCAATTGATGGTAAATTATGTATAGAATTGTATGAAAGTTAATTAAATTATCTAAGAAACAATAAAAGAATCATCAAAATCGTATCAGTATTAGCAAAGATACAGCGCATCGGACCAACCGGAATTAGCTATTATATAATCGATTTTACATTTTTCTCGAAAACGGCTCTAACGATTTTGATGAAACTAGTGTAAATTATTCTTCATAAAGATCTTCAACTTTTCATTTATGTAGTAAATCACCGAGGAATTGCAGAGAAAAAGTTATGATGAAAATAATATTTTGATTACGCATGGCTTAAAAAGTATGCATTTTACGGTAAATTATGTATTGAATAGTATGAAAGTTAATTAAATTATCTAAGAAACAATAAAAGAATCATCAAAATTGGACCAGTATTAGCAAAGATACAGTGTATTTTATGAGGAGCACAAGATCCTAAGCACAAGATGGATAACTGAGCGCATCTGAAAGGAGATGGATGCGACCGAACCTTTTCCCACTAATCTGTAATAAACAATATACTCTGTAATAAAGTAATATAAGAATGCAAAAGCGAAAATTAACTTAATAATTTCTACTTTCATATTATTTAATAGAAAGAAAATATTTCCATAAAAACTAAACCGAAACTTTAAAATATATTTGCAACTTGACGAAGTTAAAATATATAGGTAGTGTACAGAATTGTTGTACTAAAATTGTTTAAAAAAACTGTTTTATTGTACTGAAGTGGGAGAAGATGTGAAGAAGTGAATACTGCTGAGTTTATTTCAAGCTTTGTTTATGTGAACTTTTTAAAATTAAATTAAAAAGATGATTATTATAGGACGGTAAGGGAAAGTTGTGCGATGTGCGCACCGCACCAGATTTTTTCACTTAAGATTTTAGTCAGGTTTGTACTTTAAAATCTTTTTTCCTCTTTGTCCAGGAGCCCATGCAGAAAAATGTGACTATTTTACACAAAGGTTTACGTTCATCTATTCAGACAATTATGTTCCTGGGGAAGAGCTAAAAATCTGCTGCCACAAGACTGCCAGAATACAAATGGCAGCCAATGAAGCATAGAAGTTTTTTGGGTATTTTCATTTATTGATTTATAATTCCAAAACGGCGATTTCTAGCGAAAACTTTCTATTCATGAGTCAAAGAACATTAAATTATTTTAAACTTGCAATGGAAAAGTATCCACACAGAATCGCCATTTGGGAGTTATAAATAAAAATACAAAATTTGTGGTAAATCTATAAATTTACCTCCATCAAAGTCATAGCCTATGAAGATAAAACAAAAAGTCATGGGACCAAACTTATACATCTTCTTGGCTTCGATAGGCCTACCAAGTTTGAAGATTGTCAGTTTCCCTTAAGTGTGAAAATGATTGAAAAAGTACAATTTGGTCTAGATGTAAAAAAACTAGCTCTATCTAAGGTATAACCAACCAATGGAGATATAACAAAAATTGACCAAGACAATTTTGATTGTAGATCTCACAAAATCAGTAGCTTTAGGTGCAATCCGTATTACCATTTAGTCATAATAGATCTTCAAATAAAGGTCTTATGAATTTTTAAGTTGTGCCCATTTTGATTTTTTGGAGGGAAAAAACACTAAAAATTTTACTTTTTGGAATTTTCCCATCGGCTACAATCGAAAAGCAACAAGTTTGCCAAGTTCAAGTTTGTAGCTCATGTAGTAAGTTGGTTAGAATTTTTACAGATGAGTGAGGGAGACAATCTGACTCTCAGCCTCTAGGTCAGATAGTATTTAGATTCTAAATATGTATGAGGTACTCTCTAAATACAATATTTGATGCTCTACAAGTTTTATTCGAAAGTTTTTTTATTTAGAATTGCCATTTTTATGGTACAGGCATTTAAAAGTCACTATATTGAATTTTTTGGCAAAGTTAGTAGAAATTGTTGTTATTCGACCGTCGGTTTCGACCATTTACCTGAACCAAATTTATAATGTTAGATACTCATCCGACCAAAAATTTAATTTTCTTTAATTCTTGCATTAAAAAAGTTTTCAGAAGGAAGCACCGTTTTGGAGTTATAAATCAATAACTGAAAATAGCCAAACCAACTTCTATGCTTGATCGGCCACCATTTCTTTTGTTTAATCTAGTATGTTAAATGATTAATAGTAAACCAATTGAAAGTTGTTGGCTCATATATTTACATAATGACTCTTGACTATGAGAGCTTTATAAATGAGATAAATCAAAACTGTTCTCAAAGACAGTTTTATGAGATCTTTAATACATTATTTTAATACATAAATATGAGATGAATGATCTGATTTTAAGGAATTTTGGATTATTATAAATGTTACGTTGTTTGTATAGATAATTGGTTATTTTATTATTTAAGTAATGATTAACAAATCTTACAATGTTATCATACAACAATTGCTGAGTAAAAAGTTCAAAATGACCTACATAATTTTAATGTACAGGTTTTATTGGATGATTAAACCTTTTTCGTCCACCCATTAATCCATGAATACTAAGAAGTAGTAAAGAGACTTCGGCTTCTATCTCTATACAAGAAAGTAAAAATCTTGAAATAAAGAACTGAGGTTCTCCTGGGACGAAAAAAGGTTAACAGCCAGGTGTTAAGTTTCTAAACTTTTCCTTATCTGAGTTTTTTAATAAAACTTTTATTTGATAAATGACACTATAAGTTTGGAAAGAACTGCTTAGACAAATTAAATTATATTAACCCCATAAGTCTTGAAGAAATTGACATGATACTAATATACACATTTATTTTTTCTAAATTCTACTAAACTTTATAATTTCATTTTTTTTAAATAAAGTGGAATGAAAATAATAAAACAAGCATTGATGTTGCAATACTAATAATGACTACAAACTTGACTATAAAGCAAATCAATAAACTAAACCAATCAACACACCTTCCTCTGAGAGACATTGGATGCTGGTGAAGGTTTGGTCTGACCTTTTTCTTCACCTTGTAATTGTTGGTAATTTTTCAGCTTCTCAATCGCTTCAGCAAGATGGTGTTCCAGCTTGTCATTGCGAGCCTGTACCTTCGACAACTCATATTGCAAGTCATCAATCTGGTTCCTCATTTCAGCAGCTTCTGTCTCCCTGCCAGCAACTTGATCCTGTAGCTCTGCCATCTAGAAGAAACGATACTTCATAAAAACAAGTCATTATTAAGAGGATTCTTTTAGTAGACAATGCTTTAAGTAAACAAAACTTTTTCTTAAGAAATATTTAATACATTTGAGAAAATCCATGCAACAGGAAAAAAGACATGAGTGACATCTTACGAATTTAATTCTTTCATACTAGATTGAAAAAAATTAATAATTTAAAATTTCATCCCAAGTCTTAGCACTTCTTACAATGATATAAATAGAACATAAATAATAGAAAAAAATTAAATGAAAATAAGGAAAAACTAAAACATGTAAGTAGAACCGAAACTAGAGATAACAACAAAACAATTTAAAATAGAATGCTTAAAAAATGATACAGTACAGAATCCTAATCTATAAAAACCTATGAATGGAAGTATTATGATATTTTTCCCCCATAAAAAGTTAAAGAACACAATCTCCTACCTAATCAGTGAATAAAAAAACAATTCATAATAAAAAATTTTAGAGACCAAATTAAATAATATTATATACCTTAAGTGATATTGTATGATATTTCTTATGCAGAGAAGTATTCAAAGCTTGGAGGTTACGGTTTTCAGCTTGGATTTCAATATTAGCTTGCCTTATCACTTCATCCATAACGGGAGCTTCATCTTGAAATTTACAATAAATAAACAAAATACTCATTATTCAATGGCAAAAAACATGAATAGGATTAAAAATTGTAAACAGAAAAAACTTCCATTAGAAAGTATTCATTAAGAAGCTTTCATGTTTAAACTTGATATTCTATTAAAAATAATAATACCACTATAAACAGACTCAACAATTAAACAAGTAAGAACTGTAGAAAGGAAAATATTTGCACGATAATAACAACAAAGTTTACAATTGTTATGCTTTAAAAACAACAATTACTTATCTTGTTGAGATCAATTCTATAATATTCTCTATACCATTTTGTTGTTATCTATTAAACCTTACTTTAACTTTTCTACTCAAACCTTCTAGTGTTACCTCCTATTAGCATGAAACTAATCTAATATTCTCATGGTGCATGTAAGTCAATTATATTGATGAATGCAGTATTAATTTTTTTAACATAATAATGTATAGCATCAATTTAAAGAGTTGAAGATGAATTTTTCAAGAACTATTCATGTTAACTGTCTAAAATGCATTCAAGAGATAATGGAGTTACAAAATACAAAAACAAATATAGAGTACTAAATAGAAAATGGTTTTCAAAGGAGACTGATCCATATATACTTCAGCAAAATGATTAATTAGAGCATCAAAATAGATCACTGTAAGATAAAGCCTGTTCTCTCTTAGAAGCAAATCATTTGACAAATGGATTTTATTTTAGAATTTTAAATGGATACACACCCATTGATAATTGCCTTGGATCATATCTCTTGATAAATATGAAAAAATTGGCAAGCTATAATAAGGGGTATTTATATGTTGAAGACCAATGGCTGCATGGACAGAAAGGAAGGCTGTAATATAAATTGTAAAAGTCATTCTGGCAACACTAGTTATGTGTAACCTTCCCGACCATATTTCTTTTATTTATCACTCATGCTTATCACAGGTGTTCCTCCAGGTTTTGAGAAGCTGGAAGGTGGTGGAAATGTATCGATTGGAAAATTGCAATGAAGGTTGATCAGAACAATTTCGATTTGTGGGTTCTGGTACAAGGAAATGCTACTGATGAAAGGTTGGATAAACATTGTATAACATGTATGGATAACATTGTATCTGGCATCAAATCACAGATTTATGCTGATATTCACGAGCTAAAAAATGGCAAAGAGGTATGAAAAAATATGGAAGAAATTTATGAGCGCAAATGTTTTTCGGAAGTAGCCACTCTCATTGATCAGTTGGTGAACATCAGATATGTAGATTGTGAGAACAAGTCGGAATATGTAAATATAAATTAAAATCAATTGATAATGAAATTAAGGATGAGGTCCTTGTTGTGTTGATTTTTGCAGGTCTGCCAGACTATTCCAAGCCTCTCATTATGACCCTGTGTGGGACCACATTCACATTTGATTTAGTCAAGAAGAGGCTCTTGGCAGGATCAGCAAGTATGAATTCTCGAGTGAAAGTCCCTTGCTCTCAAAGTCCAAAGGAGGGGGCTCTGGTATAATTTAATTTCAAGCATGGAACTTGGTTGAAAAGGCCTACAGACGAATTTTGAGAATGAGTGATGCAAGATCATTAACTGAGATACTGGTGACGTCATCGCTGAGGCAGAATCAGCTGAAAATGGTTTATTCAAGCTTCTCCGTGCTGAGAACTCAGAGATGGCCCAAGTTACTTCCTTACCTAGTGAAGCCTATCAAACATGGAACAAATGACTTGGCCATATGAATTCAGGTGGAATAGCACGACTACAAGTTATGGCCACCAGATCAAAGTTTCCGGCAGTGTCCTGCAATAAGATTTGTAGAGATTGTGTTGTTGGCAAGCATGTTCAAAAACCATTTCGATCGGATAAATTGTCTTCACTGATCCTTTTACTGGATGTGAAACAAAATCCAGAGACAGAATTTTTTAGAATCAAAGAGGAAACTACAGAAAATTCAAATGAAATTGATGTGACTGAATTTTTTGGAAATCATTACTCCTTCCAACACCACAGATTTTAAAACCGAACAACCAGCAAAAGGAGAAAGAAGAGTCGCATCAAACTGAAGACAGCCTTCAAGTAGATGATTCAACAGACTTCAATGAATCCTCAGAAGCAGAACCTCCTAAACATGAACTCCCTCGGAGATTGCGCAATTGAAGATTATGCCATGAGTGCTGCTATGCCCATTGATTCTTCAGAAGATCCAATGACTTTGAAGCTCTTTCTGAACCATATTCTGAAAATAGGAAGATGGCCGTCAAAGAAGAGTATAAAGAACTTATGAGAAATCAACCTTGGGAACTGATTTCCTCTTATTTCTTATTTCCTCTTGTAAAATCTTATTTCCTCATTGAAAATGAGGGGTTTTAAAATAAACTATATAAATAAGAGAAAAACGGAATTTAACCGCTTTAAAAGATAGTTAGCAGCTTCTTTTAGATGCTTCGTTCTCTTTTAATTGGATTATAAATTATTAATCAATAATTTCATTAACAATGAAAAGCCTCTACTTTGGCTTCAATTAATAGATAAGAGATAAATTTAATCCTAATTTTAGGTCGAAACTAAATGTAATTTTTTACTTCATTATCTAATTTGAGGTAGACTATTATTTTATAGTATTTTTTAATTGCAAATTAAATGTTAAATTTATAACTACAACCCCTAATTTACTTGGCTCATTCTAGAACTCCATTATTTCATTCGTGATATAATCCTAAAATTAAAACTGTAATAAATATTATAATAGTTATAATTCATGTTTTAGTTAATCTTCATTTTATAGTAATAATAATTGGTAATATAATAGCAATTTCGATATCGAAAATTAGGAATAATACTGCAATACCACAATGTGATCAAGCACAAATGGGTATTCCAAAAGAAACATTAAGAAAATTCAAGACAAGGTTCATTATAAAGCCAGACTTATCCTTTGCAATGGGGGCACAGAGCGTGTAACTAGTGTACTGTGAAGATGGGACTGGTGCTCAATCCCATGCGTCAAGTGGGAGAACTTGAAGACCGATGCCTCATGGGCAGAAAGGGTGGCCTTTTACACTGTAACATAAATTGTAAAAATCATTCTGGCAACACTGGTTATATGTAACCTTCCCGATCATATTGTTAATTTATACAAATATTTTTGTGCCTGTTAAAATTTATTTTTGAAGTAAATTTCATTAAGTTTGATTTAGTTTTTATTTAATTCACCAAGTTTCCAAATAATATCAGTATAAATTGCACCAGGCTGCAGCAGGACTTTGACTTTGAAATTTGATAACCATCAGTCAGTTGATCCTTGCCTACACTATTATTTTGTAAGAGGAGATACAGTTTTAACAGTCCTTTATGTTCATCGATTTGATAATAGACTCAAATAATATAGTTAATTAAGCAATTTAAAAGAATAGTTAATAAATTAATTCAAAATATAGGACTTTGGAGACTACAAACATTGTTTGGGATTAAACAAAATTATGTCAGACATATTTTCAAATCAAAATATATTACAGAAATTCTTGAAAGATTCAATATGATATTTTTCCTGTAAGAGCACCAATAGAATGAGGACTTCATCTTGATGAGAATGATAAAGGTTTGTATATATCACAAACCTGATAAACATTTGTATATATCACAGCCTTATCAGTATATCAGCAGAATGTACTTTGAAGTCACCGTAACATTGAATATCAGCAATAATGTCGGTGTTCTCCGACAGTATAATACATGCTTTGATATGGTAGCTATAAGAATTATATACTTTAAGGGAACTAAATATTATGTATTAACTCACAAAATGGATGTTAAACCATATTAATGGTTTAACAAACATTAATATGATTTGCAGATACCAAATGGGGCATCATGTTGGAAAGATAAAATTGTACATACATCATTGTTTTAAATATGCCCATGAAATAATTGGTATGGAATTATTAAAGCAAAGAACAGTTAAAACATCAACTCAAGCGACAGAATAAATGGTGTTAACAGACACAACCAAGGAAGTAATTAATTTAAAACAGCTGTCACTTGAAGTGATAATTTCTAGTAGTAATCAAAATATTCAATGATCATATATTTGTTTGAGAAATGTTCAAAAATCAACAAAAGCAGGTGTTGAGAGCTAAGTCTGAAACCTGAATAAGATAAAGTGCTGAGATTGAAGCAATAATTGATCACCTGCTATCTTTACATGTTGCTCCATAATCCTCTATATTATAAAAGTTAAATAAATATTCATCATGGTCAGTTCATATCAAATTTTAAACGTAATGGAATAGTTAACGATTATAGACTTTTCTTATACTGTATTTTGCAAGACAATCAAAATCGATTAAAAAACATACCTCCATCCAACTCCCCTTTCAGAGCAAGGGTGATCTTTTCATTACGCTGCATAAGACGATCAAATGCTTGAATAACCTTAGCAACAGCTCGCTTTGAAACCTGCACCCTGTTGGCCAGTTTATCATCCAATTCTTCCTTGTCCCATGTGGACAATTGCAATAGAAATGATGTTGTGGCTTCTCCTTCATCTAAGGTGAAAAAATAAAAGTAAATGAATCAATGCATTAGATCAAATAACAATGGAATAGTCTTATAAAGATATGCTATGATGTACTCTAAGTAACTTATTGAAAATTCATAACTTAACAAAATTGTTTACTTTTATTTTCTGACTCATCTGCAGTCTCAGCATCAAACCTTTGTAACAAGACTCGAATGTCCTCATTAAGCTGGTTCCAATAACGATTAACAACATTCAACACAGCATCATCCTGTGTTTGTCTTTTTTCTAATTGTTCTATCCTTAGCCTTAATTCAGTCTCCACTCGACTCCTTTGTTCTAATCTCTGTAAAATAAATTTCACATCAGTAAATCATTATTTTAAAAACAAAATGATTAAAAACTGAGATTCTTTTTAATTTATTTGTTAATTTCTTTCTTTGTTGATCTTGACTGCTACCTGCTAGGCAGCCCTAGTTAATTCAGGAATGGGAATTGACTAGTATATAATTTGCAATTCATTATTTATCTGTTTTACGAGGAGTGTGGTTGCTGAGAGAATAGGGCTCTCAACTTCCCACGTCCAGGATCCATCATTAAATTTATTTTTTAATAATGTAATAATATAATAAACTAATAAATAATATAAAAAATATTTATTTAATTATGGGGTCAGCAAGCCCTCCAGGGGACAGCCAGATTCTAAAAAATCTTAAAGGCTTTCGTCTTTACTGCAATGCCTAAATGTTTAGCAACCATCATATCTGTTCACAAATAACAGGTTTTAATCATAAATAACTGGGTAATACGAAGAAGCAATATTCTCCATTTCTTAGGTGTTAAACAAGTACCTGGATTGGCAGCCAAGGAGTCAGTTCAGTGAATAACTGTATGTTACTACTCTACTACCTCTGTCTATAAGTACCATTTCATTTAACTATTTACAGTTCAGTTCTAATTTTAGGTATATCTAATTTTCAACTATATTACAATTTGCATTGAAATGACACATACAGTCCACTAAATAAAATACATTAAGTTGTTGGTGTTCAACCATCCATGTACTAGTACTCCATGTATCATCCATGTCCGCATCTATTCAATTTTACATAATCTCCCAGATGTTAACAATAGTTTAAAAGCAAAAACTTCTCTGATCCATTTAATATTATACAGGGTGAACAATATAAATTGGATCAAATAATTTTCACAGCCAAACAGATGATCTACTCGAAATGCCAAAAGTAAAAGTCCTAGGTCTACTTCTATAGTTTCACCAACCACTACTGTATTTTAACTTTGACGCGACACCTACAGTCATCACAAAGTTAAGAAAGATTCCGCAAATCACATTTCGATATCTTCAAAATTAAAGGTTTTCACTATTTTAGAATCTTGTATTCTGAATGTCATTATTATTTTTCAGGCATTTCATAAACTGGAATCCTGGAGACATGATACACATACATCATTTTTATTTACTTTTTCATCTATTTAAAATAGATTACTTTTTGTCTATTTAAAATATTTCCAAGCCTATAGGTGTAGTACTTTTTCTAAAAAATGCAAAATAGTAGTTTCTGAAATGATATTTCCATTATGAAAGGGAAATTGATTATATGAATTCAAAATATTTATTAAATTAATAATACAAACATTATCTCACATTTCAGTCATTACGGCTTCTAGGCTATACACTTGGTTGAGTGCATCCCAAGATTAAGAAAAGAGACCAGTAGGATTCATTCCAAAAATAGGTAATCCGCCAAAAGATAACCCAAAGGAATATAGACCAATAAAAGTGCACTTCAATAATATTCAACATAATGGAAAAGGTATAGATGTACACCTAAGAGATACAATTGTCAGAAACTCTCAATTATATCCATAAAAATTTGTCTATCAAGCAGAGAAATCAATAATCTCGGAACTACATTGTCTTGTACAAAAAGACAGAAAATTCAATAAATAGTAAAAAAACACAGCAATTTTAAGGACATAGAGATTGATATTGATAATATCTCTTAATATACCATAGAAAAAGCTACTAATAGAATAAACAGGAACTAGTTTACCGACAATCTCTTGAATCAAAGAAATTCTAATAAATAAAAACAACGAAAAAATGTCCGTAAGAGGGTCTTTCACCTCTTTCATGGACTACAGTAGTTGATAGTCTCCTAAATAAACTAACCAGTGAAGATTTGAAATTATAGAGTATGCTGGTAATCTAAGAGATATAATTTAAGAGGCAAACATGAAACCAATTGGCAGAACGAATGGAAAAACCTCAATAACTGCTTGGACATGATGCCGAGAAAAGAGACTAAATATCAATCCAAGTAAAACCACTATTATGCCCTCCACTTGGAAAAGGAATCTTAATTTAGAACCCTTTCACTTATAACAGACAGGAAATCTAAAATGAGCCAACATAAATAAAATAAATACATAAATTGAGGCATGGAGATGCTAAAAGGAATAAATCCATATTTTATCATTTAATCTATTATTAATATTTTCCACACTATTTATGGTATGCACACGTGCAGCATGTGCTTAAGCCCTCAAAGCATGCTAAATCCAAGTACATTTTACGCTTAAAGTTTGGGTATGAATAGTATTGGTCTTCCTGAAAATTCACAAATTTGTATTTGGCTCTTTTTGTATCTTTATGCTTCAATTCATCTATATTGAAAGGAGGGAAAATCAGCAACAACTTATTTAGGGATAGAAGAAACTAGCAACAACTTATTTAGGGATAGAAAAAACTATGTATCTCCCTCCACCTAGAAGGAAAGGTATTAAATAACCTTCATAGAGTCTACTTTGTTTACATTTTTTATTAAACCATTGGGTACAACTTTACAAGAGGGTCACGTTATTACTAGTTCCTTCCGATCTTACTCGAAGGTCACCGGACTAGCATACTCTAGCACCATTTGTGCTAACTGCTTTACATTCAATTGTAACATTCGTGTTCGTTGGAATTAATAAAATTATTACTGCTTTATTTATATATTATTTAAAATTATTAGTGCTGTCGATTTCCACTCATTACGTTCATCCAAGAAATAAAAAAAAAAGCAACGGATCCTTTTCAATTGATGTCGGGGTCTTACCGTAATTATTATTGCTTTAAATAGATCACAGCTGACGGCTTTCTAGTCGCCAAGCTCGCTCAAGAGATCAACAAACCCCAAAAGTTCCTTTTCAGTTGAGGTAGAGTCCTTACCGTAATTAAAATTATCACTCCCTTGACTAAAACTTCCTCAGATCACCAGAAGTCGACAGCAGTAACAATTTTAAATAATATGTAATTAAGGCAGTAATAATTTTAATAATTACAATGAATACGAATGTAACAATTGAATGCAAAGCAGTTAATTAGCACAGATGGCGCTAGAGTATGCTATTCGGGCGACCGTCTGGTAAGATCGGGAGTATCAGTGATAACGCGCCCTTCTTGTAAACTTGTACCAACCATTGAGTAACCTATCAGAAATGTCTGCCAGCTTTCTTAAATTAGTTTATCTCACAACTTAAAAAAAAAAAATATATTAATGCATGCATATAGCTGTTAAAACCTGTTAGATATACTACTATTTAAACTGAAAGCTTGAAGATGGCACAGATTTATTGGTGTAACGTAAAATACAAAGTCAAAAGATAATCACTCATAATATAGATACTTGTTTGCATGTGTATATGTATAGATATACACATACAAAACATACGACAAATAAATAAAAATACGACAAAAAAAAAAATCTGAAATTAACCTAAGAGTCTGCATTTAATTATGTAGAATTCTACAAAACTGTCTTCAGTTAACCAAAGTTCTTCAAAGCCAGACAAATTTTTCTGAACTATGAATATATCATTAAATTAATATTTGTTAAGAACATTTAAAAGTTTTAAAATAACCATAATTAAAATCCTCCCACAGGAATATATAAAATAGAAAACAATGGTAAAAATTAATTTTCATAAATTGAGTTTAATCAGCAATGGGTTCACAGATAACACGATAAGGATGTACACAACATTTTTTTAGCGATTCTCATGTCTTAAAGGTATTAAAATAAAATGTTGTATCTCTTGGAAAATGTTCAAGTTTCCCAGATTGATGAAGCTAATGAACAACAAAAATATGAACATAAACGTAAACAATGAAGTTGGCTATTTAAAATATGTAGAAATAGAATGATAAATTTCTTCCTTATTTTCATTTAAGGACAACAGCAACTTTAACAAATCAGTTAAAAGTTTCAATCTAGAAGCATCATATTTTAATTCTTTATTCAAACCTAGATTAACTCTAATATAGTTCTTACCTGGGCTAATTTCTTATTTTGGAATTGTAGAACTTTAATATCCATTTCCTCTAGGGTTGAGATGGGTCCAATTCTGACAGGTTCAAATTGAACCTTCTTTTGAGGAGGCTGGCTTGCATTGCCTCCCTCTTGTTCGGCAGTTCTTTTTGACATGATCTTAGTAACTTATGACCTGAAATAAACACATTAATTCCAACCATTGACAAATTTGAGTCAAACTTAGTAATAAACATGAGACAATAAAAAATTAAAGCTAAAATTATAGGTTAAGCCCCTGTTACTAAGAGTAATACTACACAAAACTTTTTTACTCACATGAAAATAATTTTTAAATAATAATCCAATATAGGTTTAGATAAACACATACAATGCCATCAAAAGTTATCATAATTTAGAGGTAAATGGAAAGTATCAAGATACAAATCTTCAAGATATAATGGATGGAAGGTAAATATAATCAATAAAACTTAATGCCTTTAAACACATATTGAGATCTAAATAACACAGCAGATGTAACATATTAACATATAAATAAATAAAATCCAGTTAAACAGTTTTATTGATCTTTAACTCAAAACAAATAGTACAGTAATTACAGAGGTCATCGACGTCAGCTATCACATATTTAACTTTCGTTAATCCCGTAGTTTAAGCTAGCAGCAAGCATTGCCTTATTCTTAAACAGATGAAACTTACATTTACTCGAAAGCAATTCCTCACCACCGTATCATTTTTCTACAGTTGATTTCAGGTCATAGTCATTTGGCGAAGACAGCCAAGAGGGGGGATAAACATGGAGAGCCATCTCGCTTCGTAAACCAAGCACGTCTATTTTTTTAACTGCCATTTAACTTCAAATATTTCTTCAAAGCTATGATATTGCTAACAGACATTATTGTATATTTTTGTTTGCATAATACACATTTATTTTTTAAATATTAGTTCCTATCTTCTTAATAGTATGTGATATCTAAGAAATAAAATGTATCATTTGTTATATTTTTGTATACTTATATGTTTGTCCTGAATATTTACTTTAACTTTTTTGGTAATTTATTATTTTTCTTGTTTTATAACAAGAATCCTTTGAAACAGATAATTTTTATTTTCGATGCGAAATAGTTAGATTTGCTTATGTTTTGAGATTTGTTCGAAGAGAATACCATGATCGGTTGGCGGTACTGAGAGCTTCATAGCTTCTAGTGTTGTAAGCATTAAATTCCGGCCGTATTATTGTGTTAGAAACTGTGTATTGTTACTAGCGCGAATTATTATTTTTCTCTAATTCTCTACCCGGTCGTATTCTTAATTACGACCCGCTAAGGTTTTTCGATTTAGAATGATTGTACGGATGTAAATATCTCTACATTTTTCCAACCCGGTAAGCTGTAGAAGTGAGTTTTGTTTCCAACTGTTTTTACTACTATTTCATAACCTTTCACTTATTTATGGCCGATCAAGACGATCTTAGTGGAAAGAGCATGGAAGCAATTGAAAATGGAGATGAACAGTTAGGAGAGAACGGTGATGCCGACGGTGCCACTGGTCATGTTGAAGATCAAGAATTAGAAGCCATTAAAGCTAGAGTACGTGAAATGGAAGAAGAAGCTGAAAAATTGAAACAAATGCAGACTGAAGTTGATAAGCAGATGAATCTTGGCAGCCCGCCATCCACGATACCAGGTGGGTTGAATTTGTCATTTGAAGAAAAGGTGGAAGTGGATAATCGTTCCATTTATGTAGGAAATGTAGATTATGGTGCTACTGCTGAAGAACTGGAGTCACATTTCCATGGCTGTGGATCTATTAACCGAGTAACTATTCTATGTAACAAGTTTGATGGCCATCCCAAAGGCTTTGCTTATATTGAATTTGCTGATAAAGATTCTGTTCAAACTGCAATGGCAATGGATGAGTCATTATTTCGTGGGAGGCAAATTAAGGTTAATCCTAAGAGAACTAACCGTCCTGGATTGAGTACAACAAACAGGGGATTTCGAGGCGCTCGAGGAAGAAGCAGGTATGCTCGAGGAGCTTTCTATGGCTTCACCAGATCAAGGAGAGCAAGAGTTTTCCGTCGACCTTATTATATGCCATACTGATTTTAAGTTATTCAGAACAAGGCACATGTTGTTTCCCTATTTTAAATTAAATTTGGTTCCACTTGATAAAATTCATGTTTTCCACTTTTAGAAATAATTTCTATTGAGTAGTTCAGCCTGTTTCAACTCAACTGTGACTTGTTCTGATGAACGTTAATTGTTCTGTGTATGTGACTTTAAAGATACATACAATATAAATGTAATGCATAAATTGGCGAATGAGTATGAAGTGACAAAAATATATATTGGTAATTTTAATTTAATGTTCAGCCCTGAATTAATTTTTTAGCATATGACTTTGAATATTAGTACATTGTTAATATATTCCTTGATTGTGTTGTTTTGATGATGTAGTAATCTTTTAAAAATATCCATTTTGAATGAATGGAAAATCTGAAGGAGTAAAATAATTAGAGAAATGTAAACTTTTTTTTTATTTAGTTGTAAGATTAAGAGAATTTTTTTTTTTTTTTGTTATTAAATTTATAATGTTTCTCATGTACTTCTAATTGTATAACGAGATTTCTTTTACATGAACTTTGTACAATGATTGGTGGTACTTTGTATTTATGATTCAGTAATATTTCAAATGCCAGGAAATTTGCCTTTTTATTTAACTACCTGTCACTATCTTTAATACTATTAGGTAAACTATATGTGGTAGCAATTTAAGCATTAAATTTAGCCATTTACATACAAGGTCTAACTTATGGTTAAAGCATGTTATGTTTCGATTTGCTTGAAATTAACATTTTCGATTCACATTAGTTATTGTACGCATATGAGTTTAATATAAAATTTCTTATTGGTTCCAAGTTTCTCCAGTTAATTTTTAATGTATTTAAATCATAATCCTTCTCAGTCATATTTCTACCCACTTCTACTATTGCTCAAAGTATCATGTTTTGTCATTAATATTAATTTTATTTTCATCATAGTAATTGTAAATAAAATATAAGGTTGTATTTACCCATTAACTTAACAATTTTTTATTTGGAATATATGGTTGGTTTTTATACTCAATGATGCCGACGATAGTATTAAGAAAAATCCTTAAGACTGCTGCTGAATTTTTGAAACTTGTTTAATACTGGATGCTTATTTAATACTTCTTTAATATGAGATTGGTACCATTTAAAACTTAAAATTTTTGTTTGTTTTGAGAGTTTAATTGGATTGTTATTTATATAATCATGTCATAAATTTAGGCGAGAATTTAAGCATTTATCTTATCTATATAATAGGACCTTTCCTTCATGTTTTGTATGTTTCTGATTAAATGGTCATTTATGAAGTTATTGAAAATTCACTTGTTTGATGTTTAGATTTTTAAACTTATGAAGTTGGATACCTATAGTAAATATATTTATATTGTTTATGATTGAGCTGGTAAGTTTATTAATTTATTACTAATACAAGAAAAAATATTTTCTTCAATTTTACCATACCCAATTGTTCTTTAAATTCATTGATTTTCATAATGATCTTTTACCACTTTTTTAATAACATTATCACTGAGTAAATTACACTCAATTATTAGTTATTGATAAAACCAAAGCAAAGCCTAGTGTGATATCAACAATCAGGGTGTTAAGGTAAATTTAGAAATCAGATTTTAATAATAATGTAATGAAGTCTGGCTGTATATCATGGGGCAGAGTTACAAATTCTCTAATCCATCTAGGCCTAGATGAAATTTGGTGAAAATGAGGTCTGAGATAAGAACTATGACTGGATACATTAAAGCATTGGTGAAACATATTCACCTGATTGTTTAGAAGAATGAAAAGATTGCTTATTTTTAAAAGTGGCATTAAATATATCAGTACCTTAATGCATAGTTCCAGGTCCATTTCGATTTTGTTTTATTCCTGTGAAGTTCTGCTTCCAAGTACATTTAAACCTGAAAAGCGAATAGCATCAACATAAAATTAGTTAAGCGATTTTGAAGTTACCCAAAACTTAAGAAAATTGGATTTGGAAAAATTGTCTGTCAAGGCATCTATATATTATATAAGACAGTTCTAAAAGTTTGGTTTTATTAAACATGAGCTATACTTGTTCAATGCTGAAATTATGTTCTTATAGAAAGCACATGTCGGTTATTATAGTATTTCTCAACACTGATAATTTTGAAGCACTGCTGCAATAATTACATATTTGTGCAGTTTTACTATGCTTGTCATGAGTGAACTAAATATTTATAGCAAATGATTCATCATATTTAGTATAATTTTAATTGTGGTACAATGACTCTTTCCCCTCATCTTAGAATTACAGGCATATTCTTGCATATATTTCTGTATGTCTGAAGTAAATCATCTTAAGTCCAATTTTGGTCGAGGTAAATTTTATTATAGTATTTGAATTATTCTGGCCATATTTTCTGACTTTAAATATTGTAAATAAGTTAAAGAGTAAGAAAATATGCAACACTTCAAACATAAAGATGGACCGCTATCCACAATACCAATAAATTGCGATCTGGAACTTCTTTTTGCTCTCATGTAAAACTTTGAAAATGTTGCAATAGTTTACTTCTGATTTACAGATTTTTATTACTTACAAGCTGTTTTGGGTTTTTATTTATAATTAAAATAATACCATCAATTGGGACAACTTTACCACTTTTTGAAAAATATGATTTTTGATGCCAGGTCTTAATTAATACATATAGTTTACATACTTTTTATCCACTGATAGGTAGCTCACTGAGTGAAAATCTTCACATGCATGAATAACTTTGTCACAGTTGTTCATAGGACTTAATCAGTGTTATTTTTTACAATTTAGAAAACAGAAGTTTTTGGTTTGTAAAAGTGTCTCGTCCTGCCTATTCATTAGTCCGTAAGTAAAAACTATTTATTTTACTTTAAATAGCTTATAATCATCTTTCAAGATTTTTTTAGAGTTAATTGTATGATGCATTTAGATTTAATAATACAACTTGGCAATGTTGTACCAGAAAGGGTGCAATTTTCCTAACTTAAAATTTAATAATCTTCTCAAGTAACTGCATGCCTTTTATCAAATGTGCATTTTTTGTCTTATTTTATAGATCATTCGGATGTCAAAACACATAAGGACTGAGTTGGGAGTACGCAGGTGTCAAAATTATGAAGATACCATGCAGCAAACAACCGTTAATACAGTGGTTAATAGCAAAATGAGCTGTGGAAAAGAAGCTGTCGAACAATTGAAAATATAGTAAAGTGTCTCCATTCAAAGAAATTAGTGCACCAGACTGCATTTACCAATGTTGAGGAAGAAGAAATCCTCGACCAAGATCTTTTTTGTGCAGACTGAGGAATGCCTCTTGATCTGCGGTTAACTGTAAAAGATACCCTAAGCTAAAAATTGCCAGCTATGGACAGAATGTATGCACCATCGATAAAATAGGTTCTGGAAAAGAGGTCCTTCTACAGATCAAAGTGTTATTGAATAAAAATGGATTATTTTAATGGGTAAATAGAAATTGAGATACTGCAAATGATTTCACAATGATTTATTATTTCCAAATTGTTATATTTCAAAAATATCTGATGTGCCCATTCACATTACTTTTCTTATTGCTTTGGTTAGAGTTTCAGACAAATTACTTTTTCTGACGAACATCGTTAAAAATTTTTTGTAAGTTTGAAATTTGTGAATTTTATATTTTTTATTGTTTGTTATTTCAATATTCCTATGTTCTTTTATTTACTATAAAGTGTTATAATTTACAAAATCTTTTTTCTTGTGTTTTATAGTGATTTCGACTAGTTTTAATACGGTTGGCAGAGTTGCCCCTTTTCGAAGGTAACTTTGCCAGCACTGTTTTTTATTTTATTTTTTTAGCATATAAATGTTTATTTGAGTGGCATATTTCGCCAGATTCTGAAAAATGAGATCAAGACTAATGGTTTTTGATAGTTTGCAGAATTTTTGTACTTGATTAGTTTATTAATTAGCTGAGAGGAGAAGAAAAAATGTGGCAAAGTTGTTCCCGGTTTATGGTATTTTAAAGTTTTTACTTATCAATCATTAGGGTACTGTGCATTCCATTAATTTTTTTTCTCCCTTTAGATTTTTTAAGTTCTATAAATTAAATTATTTTCTTTGTTTCAATGACTCATTATTTGTTGCCCATAAAACATTTTTATGAGAAAGAATGAAGATGGATTAAGGCTGCTGAGTATGTTGCAATTTCACTGTATTCAAATCTAAATCATGCCCTGAATGAGAAAAAGTGTATCATTTCTTGTAATTGAATTTTTTCTGTGGATAATATAATTTATCTAGTTTGACGAAAGTTGAAATAATATTTAACCTGGGAAATATTCTTGAATTAACTTCTTAAATAGATAAAAATCTGTGGTTCAATATACTTTAAAAGAGATAAGGTCTTCCATATCAGTTGTAATCTGATTGTAGTTAGTCTCTTTAAGGAGGTATGGCTTTATATTTTTAATAGCAGTTATGTTATAATAATCAATTAATTATTTTATTTTATTTTTGTGTAGGGAGGATGCAAAAATAAGTGCTTGAAATAGGCCAGAATAAATTTACTGGATTTCTCAAGGATTGCCAGTTATTTAAAACTAAAAATGGTTGTTTTTATACTAACTGTTTATTTTGGAGGCTAATCAAATCATCTTAACTGATTAAGCAGTTATTTTTTTCCTTCATGTGATCCTCAGCCATATATAATTACTGAGGATTTAATTACTTACAACTTTAATTTCAGTTTTACAGACTGCCCTGCTGCTTTAATCAATTAGCTACTCCGTGTTATTCTCATGAAGTTAACTTGACCTGATTCTAGATAATTTCATGTTAAAAAAAAAATTAAGAAATCTCTGAGGGTTGGTATATCTGATGCTAAAGCAGACAGAAATTTACATTTCTTTTAAAAAAAAAATTTTTTTACCTGTAAAAAAATAATCCTAAATTACCCTTGTATAAAAAGGGTACTAATAACTTCGATATATTAGGGACTATTGTGGCTGACAGTGTTAAGGTGTCACTTTAATAACCTCAAGTCTGCTTTGGCACATGTTCGAATCCGGCCTGAGCAGGTTGAAATTTATTTTATGGTGGATTCACAGAATAAATCTTGACCTTCCCATTCTGGTTAGAATTGGTTGGTAACCTGTAAGGATAGCCGCTTCCTGTTGGCCTTGTAGGGAAAGGAATAGGGAAGGAAAGGTTTTAAACACCAAAAAATATTTACATGTTGAGTCCATGATAATTAAACCGTCTTATGACTTAACTATTGTTGAACATTATATAATTACTCCGATTTTCGGAACTTTACATTGCTAAATTAATTAATTTTTTTTGTGAATAAACACTTCCTTTTATATATCTTTAATATTTTTCTAACATTAACATTTTTCTACTCACAAACAAACCAACGTTTCGAAATTTTCTTTCATCTCTGGGGTTTCCTTTCTTTTTTTTTAATTATGAAGAATAATATTAATTTTTTCTAATATAAAGTAGTTAGCAGTACTTCTCTAAGATCTGTTTTTTCCATAAATACATTATTTCCTCTATTGTGTCCACTATTAAAATTTTTCAAAATCAATATTGCACTAGAGATTGTCTGCTAAGACTATATCGATGTCACACTGAACTCAGTCTTAGCAGACAACCTCTAGTGCAATAATGATTTTTAAAAAAATTAATAGTGGACACAACAGACGAAATAATGTATTGTCATTGTCCGTTTGTCTGCTTTTCGAAGGATTTCTGTGGAAAAGGGGTCTTGAAAAAAGTATTGGCAAATGGGCAACGTGACATCCAGGACACTGAACTAAAATCAAGCCCTATGTTCTAAATAACAAATAATATAATAATATCTAAAACAATAAATCGAAAGTTCAGAAACTAATAAACGCGAGGAAAAAATCAAACACTGAAAAATAGCGGTATAATTAACTAAAATCAATCAAATAACTTACTGGCATCACGACGTTCTGGTGCCAGGGCAAAAACGATGCACCTTCCCCAAACATTCTTATCTTTTTCCTTTCAAACTCATGTTAAGGTGATAATCACTCAGTAGGAAGCTTTTTCAATACTTATCATATTATCAAAAATATTTAGTCTAAATTTACTGTCACAAGTGTTACCATAAAACAGCAGTTCAGCGCTCAAAAACATACAAGTCAAAATGAAAAGTTTTTTTTTTTTTTAAGGGATGATACTTTTAATTACTCATTTCAAGCACTTAATCCATTATTTAGAATTGTTGAAAGTATTGAGGTTCACTAAAAAATGTAATCATTTTTAATAAACAATATAAAAATGTCAGAATCGGCAGCTTCTGTTTAATATGTTCCTGCAGTATTTGTTTTCATTTTATTAAAATCAAAACAACTCAGAAAACAAATTTATTTTAATTCTCAGGGGCATGCAAATTATCATTTTTGATGAAATCCAACGTATTTATAAAACTGTGTTGTTATTTGTTTTCATTGCTAACCTTAAATACTAACTTAGCAACTAGCTAGATTAAATATACAAATATAAAACAACAGTATTTTTTGACAAGTGAAATAACAATTTTTTCATTTTATTTAAATTGAATCATGAATTTCAGAAACCCACATGTCCCAGTCTCTAAATATGGATATTTCTGAAATTCATGATTCAATAACTATACTATTTATTCCTATATTCGTTATAAATTGATCTAATTATTCCTTCATTGTAAAATCATACAGTTACATCAATAATTTTTACTTTTTATTTTTTTGTGCATTATCTTGGTGATTTATAATTATAAAGAAGCACAAGTAATATAAAAGTGTTGAGTAATTTTCGGTAAACAAAAATAAGAATAATGATGCTCATCTGATTAACTGTTATTAAACATTCTATTAAAATTATAAATGAAATAAAGTTTGTTATTTTTTTATGAATAATACAAATTTTGAAATTCAAGACGGGAACCATGGAAACAAATCAAAATTTTGTTTATACCTATTAATTTAATCTTTGTTTATTAAATAGTTATAAATATCTTAAACTAACACTATAGTCCAGAAAATATTCATAGTAGATACAAATTGAATATGTTTTAGATCAAGTCTGTATGTAGAAACCTGGTGAAAAAAATTCATAAACGTTCTGAAATAAAGTTGTTTTTCACTTTTAAGATGTGAAAAAGTTTTGTTTTGGAAAAGTAAAAAATATTACTTAATAACGTTTAAAAATACGGAAAAAATGAGCTTTAAACTATTGAAGTTGGAACACAACTTTTCCCCCAAAAAATTTAAAACCGTGAAATATGGAAATTTATAGGCCTTGTAATTGTCAGAGTAACATGTTTGTGAAATTAAATTGTGGATTTTAGTAATGCCCATCTACTATAAAAATGTCATGTAAAAATAACTTGCCGTATTAAACAATGATATTTTTCAGGCATGTATCAATATAATAGTTTAATCAAGTTTTACTTAAAATTATGTTTCTATGTTGAAGAGTTACTGATAAAATTTAAGAAAAAGAGTTATTAGAAAAATAATTTTGACAGTGATAAGATGGCTCATCGCTAAAGAGGTTCGAAATACTTTGGTTAAGACACCATTTCAGAAGTATAATCTTACTTCTAAATTCAGAAGGCTAAAATCATTGAAGAACTCGGCTTATAAAAAAACATGACCAGAACCCGGATTTTTATGCAGTATTTGCTGTATAATATGCAATTAAAAAAAACGTAACATATGCAATAAGACAGCTAAAATATTCAAATACATTAATTTGCCTGCATAACCTTCTGTACTTAGAAAGAAATTGGAATAGGGATTAAAAATTAAATGAAAAATATTTGAATTTTTTTTTTTTTTTTTCAAAATCCAAAATATTAAAACAAACAAGAAGCCATGTGTCTGTGTATATTTTTTAATGGTTAATTAAAAGTATAATATGAAACACTTTTTAAAAACTAAATTACAGAAATAATTATAGCTTGCAATTGGTAACAAAAGAAAGATAATTCAACTTTACAATTCATTTAAATTAAAATAATCATAAATTCATCAAAGACTCAGGAGTTAAATTAATACATCACGTTGAAAACAGCCTCAAATTAAATATGTATGAAGCACTTGAAATAATAAAATCCTTCAAATTCAATCCAGATTTTTGCTTAAATGACCAAATAAATATCTCCAATAGTCCAATCTTAAATTTATTCCCATCTATAACAGAAAAAACAATTACTCACCGGCATTACTGGAAAAATCCTGACCCTTAAACCGTTTACCTAAAAACATCCTACCTAATTTTCGTTCAATGCGAGAAGAAACCAGTACAAACTTTTCTGTTTGATATAACAAATTTAAGCCTTGGTGAGTACCAACATGTATTTGATTTCTTGTCTTAATTAAATTCATAATTCATAAATTTTTTATAATACTGATTTATATTAATCTAATTTAATATGTATAATAATACCAAACTATACTTTGAATTGCTTATTTTTGAATTTTTTGTATGTTTTTAGAACTGAGGATGAATGTACAACATTCGAAACTAGTTTTCAATAAAACAAATTTATAGAAGTGGCAAATAATTTATCAATCTCTAAAAAGAAATATAGCAATTATCTTATTTATATAGGATAAGGATCATTCCACTCCAAATCGACCAATAAAAAAATAATTTAAGACCCAAGGTTTTTTCAAAATGAGTGAAATTTGGTATTTATGTTCTATGTACAAGTATATTTGAAAATTCAAAGTTTCAGTTTTTTCTCATTTTTATATCTTCAGTTAAAGTTTTTAAAAACCAAAACAACTATTTTTTGAATCATTGAAAAGCTTATTGCTCCAAAACTATTTGCCATAAAAGTTCAAAATAGTGTTATTCTTTTTAGAATTCAGTGAGATTTAATTTTATATTATTATCTTAAATTTACCAAGCGATTGTTTAAAAATTTACAAAATTTTATTTATTTTTTAAAGTACAAAATTGAAATTTTAATTTCAGCTCATTCACCAATTAATGATTCACAAATAATGTCGAGTATGTATAATGTATACGAATAATGTCGAGTTTTAAAGAATATGACCAATGTTTGGATGGAGGGGAGAGAGGAGATAAGCAATGTGTCACAGTTTTTTGCAACAATTTGTGGTAGGTTTAAGTTAATATTTTAAATAATGTTTAGTTTATCAATGTTAGGTCACAAACTGTGCTTTGGTTTTTCGGTAAGTAGTTGATGTGTTGTTTGGAATAAATTTGTGTAGCTGTCATCACTTTTTTGTTTGTTACAAATGTGCATTGCATTCTATTGGCATGGAATACTTTTGATGGAGATGTAGATTTTTTGCCGATCATATTAAACTGTAATTATATAATTAATGAATTTATTGGACACTTTTTGAGATTAGTTTGTTTGGAATTTTTGTAGCCATTTTGATTTTTTACGCTTCTAAGTCATTGTTTTATTTCTTGTATCCCTTTATGTCATTTTAACAGTTCTTATTTTATATTTTTGAAACTGTATACAATTTTTATATCCTAATGGTTATAAATATGGTCTTTTGACTGAATTGTTTCTTACTCAAAAGTCTGATTTGCCTTAACTATTTCACAAAGTTTGTTGAAATAATATATAGTTTGATAAAATGATTAAATTCAATAAATGAATCAAAATGACTCATGGTTGTCATTACCAGGCTGAATCCAATCCTTGGCAGTCTAGGGTTAAATAAAGAACATAAAAAACTTTAGTATTTCAAATAAGTTTGCAAAGTGTAATTTTGACGGTCCTATATTACTAAGGCCACTCCTTTTACAATTTAAATAAAAATAAACAATGGTGGGTACTATTAGGTTGAAAATATGAAGAGGAAGAAAAAGATGAGGTCTCATGCTATTTCAATGAATTTTTTTTTTAGAAAACCTGCACAAAATTCTCATACTGAAAAAGGCGATAATTTTGGAAAACCATATGGTGAGATTGAATGTACTTGTTCAATAACAATCGTAAACTATTTCTGTGATCATCTGAATTAATAACCCAGATAGATGGAAATGAAAGGCAGTATATCCTTGAAGTTAGCATTTTCTTTCCATCAATAAAGATTTCCTGGTCACTAAAGAAGCTGTAGCCACACAATGGAAATCATATATTGTAGAGTTTCTTTAATATTTAAAATATATATTCAAAAAATAAAAAGATTGAATATAATATGGTTTGTTATGGATTTTAAATGAGTACTAATAAATACAGCAACACCAACAAAATTTATTTTAAAAAAATCATAATATTACTTTCAAAAATTAAACATTAATTTATTTTTAAAAGAAAAATAATTTTTTTTTTTAAAACAAAAAGAGACAGATTGATTAAATTATGTGTGTAATTTCTGAAACCTTATCAAACTTAAATTTAAATTAACTTATACAATATAACATAAAAAAATAAAAAATTTGTACTTGAGGAGTGTCTGTTTTTACATTCGCTTTCGTGTTTCACTATGCCGAGGCAATCAATTGGACAGCGTGGAAGTTCTCGTAGTTGTGGCGTTATTCACTTATGAGGTCCTGAGAACTGTCTATCTCTGAATCCTTCATGAAAACTTTGAAAAAAAGCGTTGCCGCAGAGTATTCGGTAAGTTCAAACTACACGATATTCGATTCTATAAATTGTTAATTTTCTTATTTTTATAAAGTGGATGCTTCGGTTCCAAATAGCAGCATGCCATGGTACAATTCTAAAAACTTGAGAGTAACGTATAATGCAGCACTCGACGACCACGCCAATCAACGAAGATCAAAAATCGCTGATTAGAAAAAATAAGTCATAAACTTCTGAATTTTGGCACAGTTATTCATTAGAATGTCCTGTTAACATAATAAAAAGTCCTCGCCGGTGGGGAGGGAGCAGGGAGGACAGTTTGAAGGTCTCCTTTTCCGCTGATTCGCTTATATCCCGGAAACTATGCATCCTAGCGATTAGGCCACTCTTCCAGCAAAATTAAAGCTGACAAAATGTGCCGTAAGATTGGCTTTATTCATTGTTTCGCTATCTTGCATAATTTCCGAGTTATCCGCGATCAAAATTAGCCAAAAAAAATTGGCTCTGGTATTTTGATTCATTTAACTCTTCAGCTTTATATTTTGCAATCACCCTCTTTCTCCCAAACTACTGATCCTATGAAAAAAATGATTGGAATCTTTTTTATGAACTTTAATTTTATATATAGTATATAAAGTACCTTTTTCTAAAGTTGATAATTACTGAGATATTTTAGAAAAACAAAAAAAAGATACCTTCAAACTGCACAATAAATTTTGGAATTTACTCCTAAAATTCTCTAAGTTCTGAAAAGTTAAAGATAAAATTGTAAACTATTATATATTCTACAACTTCTTATCTCTTTCGTAGGACGGAGGGATGAAGAGTTACCTAGTCAAATAAAGCAAAACACCTGAAGCAAATTTTTTTTCATTTTTTTTTCGGGTAACTCGGGAATTATGTAAGATGGCGAAAAAATGAATAAAGTCAGTATTAAGGAACATTTTGTTTGTTTTAATATTTTATAGAGTGGCCTAATCGCTAGGACGCATAGTTTCCAAGATAGAAGCGAAACGAAAGAGATTCAAACTGCACCTCTATTCCCCTCTCCGCTCTTCACTGACGTTCTTGAAAGACGGTGCTACTTTTTTCATTTCTTTGCGGAATGATCCCCTCATGGTGTGCACCTTTTTTCTTTACCCAAGAAATATCCGTACTTGGATTGTTTTTTTAACTTTACTAAGTTCATGCTTTTTGTTGTATATTATTATTACAATCAACTTCCGACTTTAAAATTCAAAACTAAAAAACATTTTTTAATTTCCATTTTGTTCGAGAACACGTGGTAAAGTAAAAAAACTGACCCTTAAGGTGCGATCGCCAAACTATGACAAGCACCACTACTATTATTCTCATTGGCTTTTTATCGTGGTTAAGAATGAAAGTGGCGTAATAGATTTGAACTCGTTGAAACAAGTTAGTAAATAAACGTTAAAACTTGCACAACTTAGTTTTTCAAACTCTAATACATCGTTACCTAGAATTGAAACATATTCCATTTTATGTTGCTTGCATAATATTTAATAAGCAAATTTACAAATCATTCAATTCTCAGAAAAAAAGATAACTTGAGTGTGTGATTTACTTGAATTAAAGGCCTTGCCAATGACCAGTTATTTGTAACAATGCCAGTAACTGTTATTTGTTATTCCAAAAACCGGTTATTTGCATCGTTTAAAACCTACCAGTTTTAATTAAAGGTAAAATAACCAGAATAACCGATAAATGTTTTTTTCTTACAAAAATCTACTCCAGACGCCAGAATATTGATCTAGCGCCCTATACCAACACTCCATTTACGGAGACTTTTTTAGTAGGCAAGGTGTCTGAGATGCCAAAAGACCGGCGTCTGGAACATAAGGAGTCGCCGTGTGTGGCCGGCTTTAGTGAAACCTAGGTGCCCTCGAAAGGGCTCATCACACTTTTTACCAGACTACGGCGAAGCCACAAAGAGGGTATGTTTAGCTTGACCGTTAGTATGTATGTAACGATTTTTTGAGCGAATGGTGCAAACTATTTTCAAATTTAATGGCTCAAATCACTCTTTGTGATCTCGTGATTGTTTAGAGCTCAAAATAATAGAGAAATGTTGTATGAAGTATGTTGAATTTGTCCGTTTGAGGGAATGTAACGATTTTTTGAGCGAACTGCACGAGCGATATTTTAAGTATTTTGGGCTTTTTGTTGATGTTTCTTACCATACATTTGTAAGTTAGTGTTCGTATGATAATACTTTTTAAGTAGCCAGTATTCAAAAAACTAAAAAAGATTAAATTTAATTTTATAAAAAATAAAAAACCCGACTGCGGAAATAGCCTTTAAATCTTATAACCCTATTCGTCCTAAAGGATGGAAGATACTTGCTTATCTACTTAAGAACATTGGTGGGTAGTTAGTGAATATTTTGCACTTGTTGGTGTTGCAGTCGGAAGGCAACACCAAGTTTCAATATTCGTAGGTGTCAACTTCACCAACTACCCACCAATGCTCTTGAGTAGATATGCAAGTACATTCCTTACCTCAGGATGAATAGAGCTGTAAGATATAAAAGTTATTTTATTTTCGCAGTCAGTTTTTTTTTTTTTTTTTTAGATACCTAATTAAAGTTAAGGTTGAGGAGGTTTTGGTACCTACGTGTAGGCACGAGTTAAAACATGTCGCGGGGGTCCATATCTCTATGGCGGCCATGTCTACATTCGCCTCGCGAATCGTCTCGCCGTTCATGCGAATGCATAAATGCGGTATTAACCTGCTATTAATTCATAATTGCAAAAAGGGATGGTTTTAAATATAAGATTGTCGATGTTCACTTGCGGTCTGCCTTCTATGAAGTCTAACAATTAACTAACTTTCATAACTCATCCTCATTGAAATCTCACTTAAGTTTGACGCTTCTGGCGTCCCTAACCAATGGTCGTTGACAGAAAAATGTAATTCCTTGTTTTATCATTATTTTTTTTACTTAATCATTTTCCTTCATTAATTTCCGAACTTGCATTTCACTTTTTAGACTTAAAAATATTTAATTTTAATCCGAGTTTGTTTTTAATCAAAATTTTTGTATATGTATAAACAAAAAAAATCATCACTTCTTAGCTTTATGCGGTAAACATCAGGCACTTGTTTTACTGAAAGTAAAATAAAATACGAAGTAAAAACATTTTATTTTATTGGAATATTTAAACGTTTTTAAAACAAAGACTAGTTAAACTTCACCTTTATATAAAATTGCTATACCTAATTACGAAATATGATTTGACTTAATTCTATATAAATTTCACCCTGAACACCTCAAAGATTTAAAACAAAGGCCAGTTAAATTTCACCTTTAACCTTTCACCTTTCAATATATTTTTACATTCCACCATGTAATAAAGTATTCAACCAGAACCTAAAATCCAGGAAAAAATCTTATGATTCCACTCCACTAATGGAGATGGATAATATTGCTTGGGGATGATGGTTTCATCTCATAACATCATATTCCCAATTATTCCCTTCTCGATATTATTCATAATGGTCCGTTGATCTTTTCAAGCCTCAGGTTAAAAAGAATTATTCATACGCGCAATAAACAAACGTTTTCTTGGGGACAGCTATTATTCTTAGTTTGCTATGAAAGATCAAGCACAATTTCAACACTTCTTACACGATGAATAGCATTAAAAAATATTAGATCCAAAGACAATTGGTCCTTTTTCTCGAAATGTTTTCCACTGCTTTGGCCAATAAAGAATAACACAAATTTTCATAATTTATTTAATGTTAATTATACTTATATTGAATTAATTTTCATTTCATATTCAGTTACTGAATACATATAGGGAAACATCGGGCAATATGAATATATGCTCTTTTGAAAAAAATCTGGTGCGCATCAGACAACTTTCCCTGACCGTCCTATAATAATTATCTTTTTAATATAATTTTAAAGAGTTCACATAAACAATGCTTGAAATAAACTCAGCAGCATTTAGTTCTTCACGTCTTCTCCCACCGAAGTACAATAAAACATTTTTTTAAACAATTTCAGTACAACAAATCTATACACTACCTTTATATTTTAAGTTTGTCAAGTTGAAAATATATTTTAAATGTTTCTAGCTAGGGTCTTGTACTCCTCATAAGATACGCTGTATCTTTGCTAATACTGGTCCGATTTTGATGATTCTTTTATTGTTTTTTAGATAATTAAATTACTTTTCATACAATTCTATACATAATTTAACATAAAATGCATACTTTTTAATTTATGCGCAAATAAACTCTTCCAATGTTCTGTTCTTTTGAAGAATAATGTGGATTAGTTACTGATTAGCTAAATAAATAATTTTGATATTTCGGCGCCCACGGGCTACTAAAAATAATGCGTCCCTTTTCGTAAAATCTGCATATATATTTCATGCATATTTCTATTACATTTAGAACAGGTTATTTGCTCATTTTTTTCATAAAAAGATTTGGAATAAAAACAACATAATAAATAAATTATTTATAAAAACAAAATTAAACACCAATAAAAATTGTCGCTCCTGAAAGGCTTGTACCCCAGAGCTATAACTCATTTAGCCCTGTAGTTAAGGCTGCTTACTTAAATGGTTTTGAAGAAAAGGAGTTTCAAGTTGCAAAAGCCCGAGGTTGAGCGGAGACAGCCGAACGCGTTCGGCTGCACTCGGCAAGTGAGTTCGATTGGCAGTGGCGGTTCTCAGAACAGACGGATCGCATGTCTAGAAAAATGTCTAACGGAACTGACGAGGAGACGGACGAGTTTCTGTAAGTTAATATTTTATGTATATCTATAAAAAGGTATTTCACTGTTCGTAACGATTCGGAAAATTTGTCGTTACGCCTTTAAAGCTTGATTCAGAATGTTAAAAAAAGTTCCAAACTCTCATGATGTTTAACTTGGCAGAACCATTTTCGAAATAAGGTCATCAGTCGTAATACTCGAATTTCGCCATATCAAACAATTTTAACTTATATTTAAATATCACGGTGACATGGATGGCCTTTAGCATTAATTTTTAAGAAATTGTAATTCTTCGTGGCCAGCCATTGATAATTCGGCTGAAAGGGGTTGTTCACATGACACGCAGGGACATGCGTTGAGGGTACACACCCACTTTTTAATGGCTGCACTCTTCACTGCAACAATGCATTGTGGGCTTATCAAAGAGTCGTATATTTAAATCTGATAATCGATGTTCATTGATTAAAAATTTGACATATATTGTAACAATATACGCAATGAATACAGTTCGTTAGCTGTTCGTCTGTTGACAATGAGAACAACAATTTTTAATTGATTAAAATTTTATATATATATATATATATATATATATATATATATATATATATATATATATATATATATATAAAACTTAAAAATGGATTCTTAAAAAAGCTCAGATTTTTTTTTACAGTTGTTAATTAATTTAATAAAGTAAAAAAAAAATTTGGCTTTGATTCATTTTTCGTACAGCAGTATTAACAAGACGTATTTCTCCAAGGTTGTTTCTAATTTTTAAGTTGCAAATTAATGATTTTTAATTTTTAATTAATTAATTTAATTTTTTTGAATTAATAATTTTTCTCTATATTATATAGAGATGATAAAACTATTCCTGTTATACTTCTAATATATAAATTATAGATAGTTTTGTAATTCTACAGCTAAATCTACACAAGATGGATATTGTTTTGCAAAATAATTATGAAGTGATTGATAAACTTATCAGTATAACCCAATTAGTGGTATCATAGTTATTATTTATATAGGAACTCTATTTGTTAGGTATTATCTGAGTTTTTTGTTTTGTTTTTTTGTTCGTTGATAGATGTTATAAATATAATAAGTACTGTTATAATCTCAATAATTTTTTTTGTTCTATAATGAATACTAATAATCTAATACAGGTACTTGATTTGTGTTTTCGTTGTTGAGGGCAGTGTTGTTTGAGGCTAGTACCGCCGAGATCAATAGTGAGCCGTAGCCTCGCCATCGTAGTTTTCTTTCATATCCCTCGTTTTATTCTTTTATTTTATTATTTTGTGGGGCATTAAATTTCCTTTTGTAATATTTTAGTGAGAAGAAAATGCCCGTTTTTGGCTGTTCATTGTCTTAAACGCTCGTGAACAATTTATTCGAATATTTATACAGTTTTTAAAATTGCCTACCGTTAACTAATAGCTACTTCATGCGAAGAATGTATTCCTGAGATGAAAGGCTTCCATGGCGTCTTTGTTCTATGATGGCCCGAGTCGCTCAAGCTTAGAGTGTGTCATGTATTATCAACGAGTTGAATTTTGGATGGGGGGCGCGTACATTCCGTTCGATCAATGATGTCTGGCCATGATCGTTTCTTTAGTTGAAATCATTAAATGCATTTTCCATAATGATTGCACTTTTCTGATATAATCTATTCACCATCCGTAAGTTTAGAGAAGGAACTGGTTTACTACCCACATATGAACCGTAATAGAAAATATTGTGAAATATTATTTTCCTCAAATCAGTTACAAAGAAGATCAATCAAATAAATGAATTAAATCAGTTAAAAAGGATGGATGGATGAAAAAAACCGATGGTCTAGGGGAGCATCGTTCTTCGTGCCAAGCCGAGGACTTTTCCCCCACCATTTTCCATCGTTCAAATCGAAGGTTCGGATGGATTAAAAAACCGATCGTGTAGGGACACCTTAAGGGAAAGTAAAAAATGCTCTTTAGCACCTATAATATTGTTGCAGCAAGAATTGAAGTATTGATATACGTACGTATTATCAGACAAAATATAAATCTGTTCTATTCAATATTTTGTCTGATAGTAAGTATGTATATCAATTCTTCTATTCTTACTGCAGCAATCAACATTATTATTGATGCTAAAGAGCATTTTTTACTTTCTCTTAAGGTGTCCCTACACGATCGTTTTTTCATCCATCCGAACTGTCGGTTTGAACTATGGAAAATGGTGAAAAATCCTCGGCTTGGCACGAAGAACGATACTCCCCTAGATCATAGATCTTCTTTGTAATTGATTTATTTTTAATTTATATGAACTAATCGAAAACAATTAAATCAAAATCTAACTAATACTCATTTAAATTTCCATCCCGATCAATGTCCATATGGTGAGGAAAGTAAATAATAATTAATAATAAAAAAGACTTTATGGATTTGGTTTTGGAGGAACATTGTTGATTCAATTTTGATAAGAGTTTATTAAAATTATATTAATGTACGAAACAGCAGAGAAATAAGCGACGTGTGAGAAAGATGCAGCCCTACATGGGCAGTTTTAATGCCATTGTTCCAACACGACGACTTTTTTTTCTGTTCCCGACAGGTCTCATGGAACGCCAGCAAAACCGATCCCCATCTGCATTACTTTTATTTATGAAATATTTAGTATTACTTTTCCTTACCAATATAAGTAATATATCGTTAACATTTCGAGTTTTCAACGGAAATACACGTTTTAAGGTCCCCGGAGTCCAAAGAACCAAGTGTCGCAAGTCTATTTATCTGTGTGTGTGTGTGTTTGTGTCTGTCTGTGTGCCTGTCAACAGCTTAGCTTGAAAACAAAAAGTTGTACGAAACTGAAAAGACTTATTTAAGGTTGATATGTATCTGGAATCTTAAAGTAACTTTTTTATCAAAATCGACTAACTGGAAGTGCTACTTTATATCTGCGATTTTACCTTCAAACCCTTTTACTTTTCATATATGTAGTACATCACCGAGATAATAAAGGGAAAAGTTATGATGAAAAGAAAATTCCATTTACGCATAACTCAATAAGTATGCATTTTATGGTAAATTATGTATAGAATTAAAGAATTAAAGAAAGGTAGTCAAATTCTCTAAATAAAAAACATATCTAATCGGACCAGTATAAGCAAAGGTACAACGTATCGGATGTAGCGGAAGTGGCATTGGATATCATCGATTTTACACTTTCTTACAATTTTCTCGAAAACGACGCTAACGATTTTGATTAATCTCGTTATATCAATGTGCAATTGAATGGTCTTTAATATGAACTAGGTCTTATCCTCATTGAAATAATCTGACAGGGCATAAATGACGCATTTTCTAAATTTTTCTCTAAAGTACCTTGTTTTTGTTTTGTTTTTTGTTTAATTGAAATAATTAACCGTCACCCATGGGCAGTAGCAATAGAAATGTTTATAAAACATTCCGACGTTTTAAGTGGGAGAACCCGCTGTAGACTTATTCTCCTGCTGCAAACTTTTTCAGCTCACAAATTGGGAGGAAAAATGTATTTTACAGTCAATTTTAACACTTAAAACAAGTAATAAAATTGTTATTTGTAAAGTACCGCTTCCGGTTTATCAATTGAGACCAAAATCTATTATTTTATTTAAATGAATATATAAATCATAAATACCAAATTCGAGAAGTTTTGCATTATATTTTAATATATTTTTTGATGAAAACCAATTATGACCTTCAAGTAAACTACCACTTCCGGTGATCATGTAGTGACCAAATAGGGAAGTTCACAACTAGATTTTACAGCAATCCTAAAAACAAAATTTTAACTTTCTGCGGCTAATCGTTTTTGAGTTATACGAGATACGAACGAATGTACAAACGTCACGATGAAACTTATCAAAATGGATTTAGGGATGGTCAAAATGGATATTTCCGTTAAAATCTGAAACCGAAAATTACTATACTCCTTACGTATTATCGTGATTACTATACTTCCTTTACTTCGTACAAGGAAGTAAAAAGACGTTGATTATAATGTTTCGTTTTATTATAACTTGACAAACCAAAAATATATAGTGCACAGGATTCTCGTACTACAATTGTTTAAAAAGATACTTTATTGTACTTTTGTGGGGGAAGACGAAAAGAAGTGTATGCTGTTGAAAATATTTCAAGTAGAATTAATGTGAATTCTTTAAAATATCCATCTAGACATCTTGTTTTTGGCCTTCCCACTCTGCGTGTCCGATTTAGGACCTCTGTTATGAGTTTCTTGGGGACCTCAGTGTCGTTCATCCTTGCTGCATGACCGGCCCAACGAAGTCTTCCAAGCTTGACAAGCTTTACCACGTCCATACTTTGGTACCGCTCTTGGAGCTCCTTATTGGTGCGTCTTCGCCATACGTCTCCCTCACGGATAGGGCCGCAAATTCTCCTCAATATTTTCCTTTCAAATATACAGAGACGATCTCATCTTCTTTCGTTGTGGGCCAAGTTTCTGCTCCATACGTGAGTACAGGACGCATGAGGGTCTTGTATAGCCGTAGTTTGATAAGATACGAGATAAATCTGCTTCTCATGTGCCGAGAGTGGCCAAATTAACACCGATTTTCTGAGCAGAGTCTTCGACTTATCTCTTGACTGAGATCATTTCTTGAGTTTACTTCAGATCCCAGGTAGACAAAACTCTCCACTCGTTGGAACCTGCATTCTCCAGCATCAAAGTGCTCAGCCAAGTTTTCTCCACCACCGACCCGCATGTATTTCGTTTTGGCCTCGTTTACTACTAGACTGAATTTTCTGGCTGCTCTCTTAAAGTTCATGAAGGATTCTCGTAGGGAACGCTCTGATCCAGCAATAATGTCGATGCCATCGGCATATCCCAGCAGTTGAACCAGTCAAAAACGGCGTAGGGTAGTGGCACCTCCATCGCCCTCCCCGAAAGGAGGGGTATGACCAGGTAACACTTCAGGTGATCATGTAGGGACCAAAAAGGGAGGTTCACAACTATAATTAACAACAATCCTAAATATAAAATTTTAACCTTCTACGGCTAACCGCTTTTGAGCTATGCGACGTACGCACGAACAGTTACTAATATTTAAAAGATTAACTTGAATCATCAAGTTCCTCATTACTACGAAATATACTGCGGCGTGTAGCCATGCTCGTTAGTTACCACGTTTATCTCCAACCAGCTATCATTTACTACCAACATTTCTTCTCTGTGGCGTCAGGAATAGAGTAGACCTACAGTATTTATCGCTTGTCGTAAAAGGTGACTAACTATAGGGACAACTGCCTGTTGACCATCCAACCTTTCCCCTCCAATTCCTTCTTATCCTATTCCTTTACTCCTGAATTTCTTAATCCCCCGCTGCGTTTTGGGTTAGAACAAAAGTTCATAGGCTAAGAGAGTAAACCCCGACACATATCTCGGCCCTCCAGCTTGGGGGTTGGGCGTAGGGCTTACGGTGGGCTCTGTTCCGAAAAAAACAACTATGTTAAGAACACACAAAGAAGAAATACACGGACTGTTTTAAGGTTAATATCTATGCTCGGAAATGGAGTACCAACAATCTCTTTAAAAAAAAAATTCAAATCCTTTTAACAACCTATAAAAATCAGCCATAAAAAATCTGGTGACACCAAAAACTTCATTTCTCAAAAAATGTCACATACCATGTTTTACGACCTAGTGCCTCGTTAAAAAAACAAACAAATTATAATGGATAATAATTGAGGTTGACATGTCGAAAAACACATACATGACGCAGAGCCAGATTATTTTATTTTATTTATTTTATTTAAATGTCATGATATTAATGAAAATAAAGAATTAGGCAAAGTGATGCAGCTTTCTTTACAAATATATATTTTTAAAATTTCATTACATAAATACTAATCGATAAAATAAATGATAAAAAACACGTAAAATCCTTCATCTATTTCGCTTCCTCTATATCAACCGATTTTCAAGTTTCCTCAAATCACTCAGTGAGATCTCGTGAGTGTGTTGAAAAAAATTAGAGCTTAAAAATGCTGAGAAAATTGACATCGTTATTTGAAAATAGTGTAAACACGTTTTAAAAAACTTTACAGGTAGCACATGAAATGTTTTCCCCCAAATAACAATATATATTTTTTTAAATTTTATTCTTTATTGTGCACAGAAGCCGCTTATTAAGGGGCTAAACTTTTAGCACTGGTCAAGGCCAGAGTGACGACTGAGAGTCGTCAGCACACGTCATCAATGGTCTATTTTTAGACTATTTCCAATTTTTTTTTCTATATGTCGTGAGCGGGAATCGATAGAGGTGGCTGGCGTGGTGGGAGAAAATTAATGTCATTTTTGGATTTAGCGTTAAAAAATACAGAAGAATCAATTATCAAAACTAAAAAAACACAACCATCCCAGGCTTGTGCTATTAGAGGAATGGATGAGACTGATGATGAATCATATTTGGAGAGAATATGTTATGCATTAAAATTATTCATAATAATTCACATACACACAAAAAAAAAAGTATTAATGAAGAAATTGACAATTAATCGGTAACAAAGGTTTAATAGCAGGTCTGTTTTAGAATAATTCCAAAATATTGAGGATAATGTGAAAACATTAAAACCTGTTCCACCATTTTTTCATGTCAGCACGTCCTTCCATAGACAAAGGAATTCTCGAGTGATCGAGTCAACAGTGCAGTTGGCATGACAACTGGGATGGAAAAAGCTTACCTTTGTCCGTTTTAATTGGAACTTGTTGTGAAATTTCATGTTCCGTCCGTCCTATTTTATATTTTTTATATTTATCTGATTCATTATACGATATACTAATTTAAAAAACAAAATAAAAAAATTATGGTTATAATTATCATTAAGGGTAAATTTTATTCCTACCCTAATCTTTATATTTTCATTTGAATTAGCTCCTGGTTTCATAACCGTTATTTCAAGGACTTTTTGTAAAGACCTTCAGATAATGGTTCACCTGAACTTGTGAAATGTCTGCTGATCCGGTTTCATAATCTATAAAGATTCTGTGCCTCTAATGTTTTTTTCCGGATTCATCTCTCTCAGGGCTAGATTTTTTATCTTTACTTTCTCCTCCGAATTGAGATATATTCTTTTTAAAGAGTAAATTTAAATACATACATGCAAAAATCAAAATAAAATTTTAACACTTCAAAATAAAATTACAGAATAGAAAATGGGAGAATGATATAGTAACGACGTACATTATTGAAGTGGTAGAATATGTTAAATCGATGCTAGATTTTTTTTAATTTTGTTTTTTGTTGCATATTCTTAAAACAATGGTGCATAGTAATTACTTTTTTAATTGCCTAAGCTTATTATGATCTGAAAAATTTAGAATTAAAGATTAATTAGTATTCCCCAATAAAGAAACAATAACGTATTTCCATATTTGACGAATCAGTTTTGACAACAAAAATGACATTTATTCAAGAATTGTTTTAGAAAGTTTAATTTCTGCTAGCAACAATTGAAACTAGCAATAACAGTTTAAATTTGTACCATTTTTTGATATTGTAGAAACAGTTCTAGGTTTATTTAATAGCGACTCATAGCTGAGTCGATGAGGACAGAAAATAAACGAATATTTGCAAAGTGATCGGTAGATGTTAGATCTACCTTATTCTGAGTTTACAATAGAAAAAATATTAGCAGATTATATGTATCAAATAATAAATTTATTCATAACTTTATCCGTAGATCCATTATTGGACATGACCAGAGCTCCAGAGGTTATATAGAAAACCATCCCAACAACAATGTCAATAATTACGCCTAACTTCTTCCGACTAACTTTCTAATAACTTCCTCATGGCTAATTAAATCGGCCATGAACTTTTAATAGCAATTATTCTTGCAATTAATTATGATACATTTAGAGGAAGGTCTGCAGAGGACGTGATAGGCAATTTTTTTGCATTCAACTATTGTATTGTGTCGGTAAAAACAATTGCAAAAGAAACTATTGAGCCAAAAAAAATATTCCTCAAACCGAAAAGTATTTATTGTAATATTTTACTATGTTAGGCAACACAATATATGTTTATAAATATATAAATGAAATATGATATTTAAATCTTTAACTTTTTTATGAAAAAAAAGATTATTTTTAAACAATAAGAGCAATAAACGAAATTTTATTTAAAAATTAATTAATTAATTTTATTAAAAAAACAGGTTTTTATGTTATTTAAAATAATAAATTAAAAAACAAAAACACGCCATATTTTATCTCATTAATGTTTTTTCAAATACTCGATTTTGTAAAATGATTACAGCCGTGATCGTAAAAAAAAAAAAAAAAAAAAAAAAAAAAAAAAAAAAAAAAAAAAAAAAAAAAAAAAAAAAAAAGGATTTGATAAAACTCGCGCAAATAAGAGTGAGAAATTCTACTTTTCGATTATTTTCCGTCAAGGAATTAACTAAAAATAATACAGTTCATAAGTACATAAACATTTATTTTGACCTGCTCAAGGTAATAGCTAGGCATAGGATTGTAGTTTCGTAGTTTCAGCGCAACTTCCACTTCAGCCATATATATATATATATATATATATATATATATATATATATATATATATATATATATATATATATATATATTTATTTTTTTTACAACTTTTCCTTACATGGTAACCCCACATATGAATCGTTTATTAGGTATACATATGTACATATTCATATGTATATTCAGAATATATATATATATATATATATATATATATATATATATATATATATATATATATATATATATATATATATATATATATATATATATATATATTCTTGTTTTTCTGAATTTTTCACATCTCTACGAAATATTTGACTTTTGAAATTCCCAGAATTTCATTAGAAGCAGGAGATCAGAACGAGATGTCCTTTTAATATATAAAATAGAAGATGGCAGAATAATGATTTAAAAATAATATTATACTTTAATATTATACACTTATAATACAAAAATTGTGTGAGATTTCGAAAACTTTTTTTTTTTTTTTGTTAACTAGCACCTTCTTTTTCCCAGGTTTTTATTTTAATCATTAATATTAGCCTTTTGATGGCCAACTTCAGTAATAAAAATAGGATGGTAGAATTTCTAAAACTCTTTTGGGTTCTAAAATCTGACATTTTGAAAAATATATTTTTGACAATTACTTCACTTCCTCTACTTTAATAGTTAAATAAATAAAAATTTTCAGGCAAGTTTACATGTTGTTAAGCAGTTATTTTAAAAATAGTTCTGGTTTTAGACTGCTTCTATTCCTTCCCTTGAAATATTCAGACTAATGTTTGTGTTACCACCGTTTTGGCTACAAACATAATTACTAATGAAATGAAATAGGCTATAAGAAAGAAGTATTGTAGTTATAAGAAAACATTATGTTGTGTATTGAAATATTTTTCTTTCTATGGTTAGAATAGAAGAAAAACAATTATTAAAAATATAAAATATTCTTGCACTCTTTTGTGTGTAACTAATTATTCATTATATATTGATTATACTTGCCTCACTATTTACCAAAAATAGCTAATTCCTATTTGCACGAAGACAGTCTTTGGAACTTAGTATTTTTTGTATGCTTATTCATTTTGCCCTTGGATTTAATCTTGAAATGAGCTATGTTGTTTAAATTGGTCGAAGGTTAGAGCTGCTTATAAATATTTATAAAAACTTAAATAGAGGCAGCTTTTGCCTTTTCCAACAGTCCTATCTGAAGGTTAGATTACTTTAAGGAATCTATTTTATTTGGGTTAAAGTGTTTTGTATTAAATTATTGTATTCAAGTAATTTGTTGTATTAAATTATGCCATTCCACCGAACCCATGCTCTGTTTTTAATTTTGATAAAGTTTGCTACATAATAATAATACAAATATACACAAATTTGTATGTATAAAAAACAAAATAATGGTAAACCAATTTAAATTCATTCATCCTAAAAGAGGCTTCACGTGTTGTTAGAAATTTAGTTAAATCAAGACGAAAAAAATTTATTGTAGGTACATTAGATAGCTAAATCCCTATGTTTATTAGAACATCCAGTTAATGACAGTTCAATGTTTTAATACAAATTGAGATTGGACAATGAGTAATTTTATAGTAACTATTTACAGTTAAAAAAATCTATATTTATATTAAAAATATGTATGTTTACAGAAGTGATTCACAAATAAAAATATTTATCCGTCTCAATTGTTAAAAAATAGTTCGGTGTAACACCTATTTTTATTGAAATTAAAATTCTAAACAAAAACGGGTTTTTGTTATCAGGGTGATATTTCAGTTTATCAATAAATAATTCCTTGAATTAAAAATCTGATCAGAGTTTTAAGCAGAAAGTATATCGATGTCGTTTTATGAAAAAGGCTTACGTGCCGAAAAGTCAAAATTTAGGTTTTAATTTATTATGGGACATAAACATCTGATCAATTCTCTATCGATTCATACTCACGATATATCGAAAAGAAAA
Source organism: Rhaphigaster nebulosa (assembly GCA_948150685.1). Classification (NCBI taxonomy): domain Eukaryota; kingdom Metazoa; phylum Arthropoda; class Insecta; order Hemiptera; family Pentatomidae; genus Rhaphigaster; species Rhaphigaster nebulosa. The sequence goes on along the minus strand of OX411311.1, from coordinate 45,820,114 downwards.
AAAATGGAAATGGTCTAAAATCGAGTACTTTACGTTACTCTAGCCTTGACCATCGCTGGAAGCCTTAACAATATATTGTAATTATTAAAGTTTTGCCACTTTAATAAACTTCCACTGTACACAATAAAGAATGAAATTGAAAAAAATATATATTGTTATTCGGGGAAAAGACGGTTTTTGTGTTTCCTGTAAAGTGTTTCCTAAATGGTGCTTACGCCTTTTACAAAAACGACGTAGATGTAATTTTCATGGAAGTTTTAAATCAATGGAAATGCTTCAACATTAAGTAATTTAATTTTTCATCTAGGATTAATTAGTTTGTTCAAAATATCACTCTGAATTTATTAAAACTTATAAAGATAACTTAAAAATGACTTTCATTTTTATCTTAAAAAAAAACAAATGTATTAAATAAAATTATGCACATTTCTTCTTCTTTATTATTTAAAAACGATTTTTTAAAAGACTCAAAACATATTTAAACACACATACATATTTATAAAGCTACATAGTTACATTATATATAAATTTTTTTAAGCTTGATAATTTTTATAGATTCAAATCATCAATTCAAATTATCAATTGAAATCCTTATCCTTACAAATCACCTTGTACCAATACAATATTTCCCAGCTTATCAAGAGTAACATAGAAATTTGGATTGGAAACAATATTTAGAAAAAATACCAATTTAGACGGAGTATTTAATAGAAGCATTTAACTGTATTTATATTTACATTTCATATTTCTATTTCATTCGGGTAGTCCACGATTGGTTGTCATGTGAGCTAAATGGGTATCTGCATTTTTCCACACTTATTCGCAACTTTGGAAACTGCCGATAAAAGGAATCGCTTTTTATGATGATAAACCAATGTTAAGATTACTAAATGATAATTGAATTATGTTCATATATAATATACATTATATTATAATGATTATTAAATTCGATCATATATTCGAAACTTATCACAAATATATCGCTTTGCCACATGGATCCTCTGGCATTTCCGTTCCATATTACTGTTATACACAAAATAATTACATTATCTCCAAATATGTATAAACAAGACATTTTGATTTGTCCCTAAATGAGATATTTTTTTACAATTTCGGAATTCCGAGGGAGCTCTAAGATTGATGGGAGTGTCATTATTATAATCTGAACATTATACCTCCCAGTATTGCATATAATATAATATTATATTGCGTATAATATAATTAGGGATTGATAAATTATTCGTCACTTCTATAATTTTGTTTTATTGAAAACTAGTTTCGAATGTTATACATTCATCCTCAGTTCTATTTATTTTATTACTTTGGTTACAGTTTTAGGTGCCGTATACGACAACATAGGTTAGAGGCACCTTATTCTTGCAGTATGTAGTCCTTCAGTTCTAAAAACACAAAAAATTCAAAAATAAGCAATTCAAAATATAGTTATTTTTGAATTGTTTGTGTTTTTTAGAACTGAGAATGAATGTATAACATTCGAAACTAGTTTTCAATTAAAAAAAATTATAGAAGTGGCAAATAATTTATCAATCCCTAATTAGATTGATCCTTCTATACAATCATGCGGATGTCAACTGCGTATAATATACATTGACAGTGCCTTGACTATTTTACTCTATTTTTGTGCTGTATTATAATAATATGAATACCCTTCCGAATCAAAAAGAGCTTTATATATCTCGGTGGAAAAGTTCATTGGGCTATAAGAAAATTTGTGTTCGCAGTGACGTCAAAATCAGCCAAATTCTACTATAATCCTAATAACTCACGTTTTATACATTGGCGTTATTTAGATCCTAAACAGAGTAGGCTCTCAACCAGAATATGAATATTATTTTCATATCCTTGAGCGTTAAGTATTTTTTTAATGGAATGGAGATCACCATCTTCCCTATAGGTACCCTAAAGTATTGTACATCGACTGCTCACTAACTGAACTCACTAACTGCTCACTAACTAATATATAAACAGTTTAAATCCCTATCGTAGCAACTTTTTAGTTATAGCAGAAATTCCAGCCTTTTGTTTGAATTTTATGGACTTAATTCTTAAGTTCTTACATAAGTATGATAGTAATATTGATACAAATATTTTTGTTAAAGATCTTCACCGATGTTATAATTCAATATGAATGGTGGCAGTGATATAGGTATAGATTATGTAATTGCATACAGTTACTTATTTATCAATAAGCTCATGTTTAACATAATGAACAGCTGTCAATCTTTGACGTAAGCTCTTATATAATTTCCTCGAACTGAATTTGAACCAGCTAATCATTAAAAAGGTATAAAATAGGTTAAATTCAAATTAGCCTTATACTTGTTATTCTAATTGTGAACTGAATTTATCTTTGCTTGACATTTAGTTGCCAAGACCAGTTTATACGTTGGGAAGCCTGAAAGAACCTTGGATGAGCTCAACAAAATAAATTAAATAAGAAATAAAAAAGATAGTCTGTATTGAATTGGTTTATTTTAATATTAATTGGTTTACGCAGTTTTGAAAAGATTTTTTTTCAAGAGTTTATCGATTTTTTTAAGGTGCTCTTTATTGAGCTTGACCTTAGTCTCCTGCCCGCTCTGTTCAGGAAATCGTGATGAGCCATTTTCAAATACACACCCCACATTATAAAGATTTGAGTGGTTTTCTCCTTCAAAAGGAAACTGAAATAAGACATCTCGAATTTCACAAGCAGACATTTTTCCCTTCCCGGAGTACCGGGCGCTGTTGCCTAGAGGGGTAGACCCTGTTCCCTCACGAGGACCTGCAGGCCAGCTGCGACAAGAACTCGATGAGTGTCCTTGTCGGTCGCCCCGACATCCCCCGCCTCAGGTAGGTGTAGGTGTTCCCGGATGTCCTCGTAATACCATAGGTGTCCACGTGGATCCAATCGCAGGATTGAGGAACGAACTGGCGCAGGAAAGCCGCAGCCTTGCAGGCACTGCCTTCCCGGGTCGTTCCCACGTTTAGCACGTCCGACTTTGATATGTCCGTCACTCCTAAGAAAAAAATTAAACAAAATATATAGTATATTACTGTAAACAATATGCCTTAATATAATTATAAAAAGTATAGTGCCTATGAAATGCACAAAAAAGTTTCTAGTTTATAACATTAGTAGCCACCTCGTCCTATTACACTATAAATTTATCCTTCATTTATTTCTTAAATGTTACGCGATTTCGCAAAAACCATACATCTTCATATTTATTTGTTCTATTTAACTCATCTAATAAACAATTTTTTTTTTGTTGTATTTCAATTTTACTATAGATATTTGATTCATCATTTCATATGATGAAGAAAACATGCTAACAGTACCACAACGCAGAGAAATTTGAAGACATCCGTATGCGGTTGTGAGTTCTCTTTTGTTTCCAACATATATCAACAGTCAGGTCCATTATCAACGTGGCAGGAATGACGGATAGCAGATTATTAAATATACGATTTATTATGTTTGTACACCCGATGAATATATGATTAACCTGACGTATAAGAAAAATAAGATCAGACGACTATCTGGTAGCAAAAGCTGATTAACATTGTATTTAAATCGGTAAATCAAAAGTGGTTGAGAGATGTTACAACCCGAAACTTATTTCTCATTCGGAACTTTGAGACTTGATCCAATGATGAAACTACAATACATCCATAAAAATCTTAAAATAACCAGATATGGATTACAATGGATATTATATTTTAAAAAATTTATAAATAAAAATAAAATCTTGTTATATTTTTCTTAACCAATTTTAAGCATTATGTTTTCATCATAATCTAGATCAGGGATTTCCAAATGTTTTGTCCAACGTGCCACCTTGACAATGACACCTCCACTTCCCGCGAGCCACGAGTAGTGATGGAAAAAAATATATCGATCCATCAATGTTTAAGAACATCTTAAGTCTAACCTCGGTGTTTTTTCTTTATTTTCTACAAAATTACCTAATTTAGGAACTTTTTGCAGTTAATGTTTAAAAATCAAAAAAACAAACATATTTTTGCAATCAGGGATTAATAAATTATTTGTCACTTCTATAATTTTGTTTTTATTGAAAACTAATTTCGAATGTTATACATTCATCTTTAGTTCTAAAAACACACAAAAATTAAAAAATAAGCAATTCAAAATACAGTTTGGTATTATTATACATATTAAATTGAATGCAATATAAATTAGTATTATAAAACATTTATAAATTATGAATTTAATTAAGACAAGAAATCAAATACATGTTGGTATTCATCAAGTAGATTATATCAAACAGAAAAGCTTGTACTGGCGTGTTCTCGCACTGAAATAGCAATGAAAGAAAGGTGCGGTGTTTATATGTAAACGGTTTAAGGGTCGGGGTTTTTCCAGTAATTCCTATGAATAATTGTTTTTTTCTGTTAGAGATGGGAATGCATTTAAGATTGGACTATTGGAGATATTTATTTGCTCATTTAAGCAAAAATCTGGATTGGTTTTGAAGGATTTTATTATTTCGAGTGCTTCAAATATATTTAATTTGAGGCTGTTTTTAACGTGATGTATTAATTTAACTCCTGAGTCTTTGACGAATTTATGTTTTTTTTTTCATTTAAATTAATTGCAAAGTTGTAATTCTCTGTCTTATTATTATTTGCACGTATATGTTCCTTTAATCTCTGATTTAGTGATCTTCCAGTTTTTCCCGTGTATTTGGCTGCACAATCATTAAAATTTAGTTCGTACACTCCTCTTTTTTGGGAAAGGGACTATTTTGTCTTTAGGAGAAGGGATATATGAGAATAGTGTATTTCTATTTTAAATGCAGGGTTTAATCCGTGTTTTTTAAATTAATTTACGACTTTGGAGGATGCAGGGCCGTAATATGGAATCAAGACATAATGTTTCGGGATTATTATCAATCCAGGAATTTATCAATCCCTAATTAGATTGATCCTTCTATACCAGCATGCGGATGTTAACAAAACATATTTTTGGTTCATCCAGCCAGTCTTATTTAAAATAAAAACCAACCAAATTTCCATATTATGGCATAATCTTTATTTATAATTCTCTAAAAACGAATCAAAACATTATGAAGGTTATAGTGAAGAGTTCTTCCTTTAATTATTTTATTATATAAAATAATCATAAAATAGTCCCTTCAATGTTTTGTGGTTCTACTTGGGGTTTGGGGTCTGGATATTTTACTTATATGTGTCCTTTTAAATTATATATTAATTTAATATTACCTGTTATTCCTATTTGTCCCCTTATCCATATCATTATTTCGTAATTTTATTTTCAATAATTATTTAGTTCTTAAATAAAACAATGCTCAAAAGGAGAGTCTAACTCTGTTTCAATTTCATTTTCACGTTGTATTATTAGGTTTTAGGATTTTCTTATAACCTATCATTGATTTATTAAATCAATGGGGCTATATAAAATATTACAGTATGTCGCTTATTGTATGTCCTTAGGATTAATCTCGTAACATTTATTACAGTTAAAATGTCCACTTTCATTGTTTCTCGGTCGTCCACTTTCATTGATAATCGGTCGTTAAATAAAAACATCTTATTATTATTTTGTAAATTTTAATATGTAATGAAAATAAATAGTTTGGAGAAGCCTTGTCTCGATTGCTAAACGAAATTTCAAATTAAACTAGGTGCGATATGGATTCTAGTTTACTTTTATGGTGGATATAGCTTAATCTAAGAGAATGTCTGATTTTTTTTTGTATGTTTGTAAAGATACTTAAAAAAAAATTAAAAGGATTAAAAATAAATGGGCTATTTTAGAATCTTCCGGAAAAGCGAAACAGGTTATTTTTACAAGTATGCAAACCCTCAGAGTGGGACAGTGTTGCGAAATAGCCTACCACAAGGCGTTATCTTGGAAACCGAATGCTGATGAAAGCTGCCTTATCTACGCCTGAAAGTATATTGTGTGAGTGTGTGAGAGAGACAGAGTATGATAAAACACAAATAAATTGAGATATCAATTTTCTGATATTGACTAGGTTACTAATGCAACTGCACGAGATATATAGCCGTGGCAACTTACAATGAAATTGTATGTAGGTTTTTTGTTATTTAACAATTGGACCGAAATATTACCTTTTGATTTTCAAAACCTTAAATTAAAAGAAATTAACCTGCTTTATTTCGAAGAAATAAGCTTTTATTGTAAAAAAAAAAATAATAAATCAATTAGTTTTTTAATACCTTAAAGGTACCAAACATATCGACAGCGTTTTTTTGAAAAAAGACTTCAGCGCCGAAAATTCCAAATTTAGTTTTTCATTGATTATGGGATATAAACACCACCTCTATCGATTCCCGCTCACGAAATATCGAACAAAAATTGGAAACGGTCTAAAAACCGAATATTGATGACGTAAGCAACAAATAATAACGACTCTCAATCGTCACTCTAGTCTAAACCAGTGCTAGAAGCCTTAAAAATATATTGTAATTATAAAGATTTTGTCAGGAAAATAAACTCCTACTGTATATAATAAAAAAGAAAAATAATGAAATTAAAAGAAAAATATATTGTTTCCTTTAACTTAATATATTGTTTAAGTTTGATAAATGGCTCTTACGCCTTTTTGCAAAAACGACGTCGATATAATTTTCATCTACAGCATCAATCATTTATCGATAAATAAATATATAAATAAATATATAAATAAAAAAAAACCTCTAGCAGCAGTGGCGTTGTTTAATCTTGTTTAATCATTAAGGCCATATTTTAAATTAGTTATCTTCATTAATAAAATGGTGTTAAAATCATTAATACAAAATTGAAAATATCAAGTGGGAGCAAAAAACTGGTATTGCCAAAATACACTACTCTAACACCAAATTTATTCACATACAAAATGTCAGCTCTTTAACTCAATCTGGAAGGACTGTAGTAATTTGCAAAACCTTGAAAACACCGAAAAATCATTTATCATGCCCAAAGTTCAACTGAAATTCACCTCCACTTTTATGCTATCTTGCTCTGATAAAAAAACAAAACTTAAATACTGAATTTCAGCTCAATTGATCCAAAGGGTTCCCGAATGTAGCGGGAAGTATATATGTATATATATACATATAAACACGCATATATCATACATATTCTATGTATTATCCATTATACATATTTATCAGACCACTTCGAAACCCCAAAACCATGTACGAGGCGTTATGAAATGGATTTATAATGCACCCCACCACCCTCCGATGACCGATAAATCAGCCAAAGTCAATAGATACTCATTCATCAGATTTAATTACTCCATAAATGTATTCAAGAATAATATGACAGACAATTTCTTGATATATGAAGTAGAATAGACACAAGAACAATGCCTGAAGTAGTTGTACATGGATTGTATTTCTTGTTTAAGTCAGGTTTAAAGCACCGAAGGCATGAGGAGATGCCTTCTCTAAGTCCACAAACTGCTACAGACTATGAGCCTGAGGCAGTACATATATTGAAGTTCTACACTCCTACCATATCTATTCCCACCTTTAAGAAAATCGTTATTTGGAACGTCACTCACACACATACATATGTGTGCGTCTTTTAGTATTGTACAATGCAATAGTAAATTATATATCATTATATTATATATAAGATGGATTTTCAATTTATTTTCATCTAATATAAGAGAAATCTGACTATACTTTCCAAGATGCAACTATGCTTCTAATCACTCAGAAAACATTAAAATCCCACCTCCGTCTCCAATTTCTCCTTTTTAGAAGTAAATAAAATAGGTATGGTACCATTATCTCGTGTTGCATTTATCAATTTTACAAATTAAAATATTTCATGAAAATCCACGGCATATTTTCCTGGACAAGAAATTTGATTCTACGCTTAAACTTTATATTGTTCGAGATAGGAAATTATAAATAAAATTATATAAATGATTAAAATTGACCTTTCTCGTAGTATTCCCATAGCGGAAGCCGCCAGACTCGGTCGCCGGTGTGAATGCTTGCTATCCTCATGAGATCGTAGAGCTGGTCCGAGTTGGTGAAGACTGCTGCGGCGCTGCTACCCATCACGTCCATGAGGTCGGTCGTCAGGGTCCCCACGTCCACGATGAACTTGGGAGCGTAGGTGACGGAATAGCTGAGGGCGTCCGCCAGAATAAGGCGACCTTCGTAGGAAGTATCCTGTACCAGGATTGTCTTTCCTTTAGATAGAACAGAAAGCGCGTGTGACAGTTTTTTACTATCGTAATTAATCAATTTCTATACAACTTAATCTACAATCACATTCTATCATGTTGTAATCAATATAGACAGATTATCATCTGACAAAAACGAAAAACGTCTTAAGCTGAGTCCACATCATATGACAAAGGACTTATTTTATAATAATTTCGTTGTATAACTTTCTAACATTTAGTTATGTAACAAAGCTGTTGTTTATCTTTGATATTGAAATGAATAAGATAAATTTAATTTTATAACAAAGTTACAACAAAAGGGTGAGACCCTAATTACAAGCTCGGCAACTGTACAGTGGGGCTTCAATTTTGAGGGATCTTGAGAGCGATGATTAAGTGGCGAAATGCGAACTGACGGAAGCTTCAAAACCTCGCTAGAAAGAAGTGTTGTTAGTTCGGATTTCTGTTACTCAACATCGGCCAGCAAATATCCAATCGAGATACTTCATTCAGAGATGCTTGAATCTCGAGAGAGATGGCACAAAGATTTTTGGTTTCATACTCATGAATTCACACTCAAGTTTGAGCTACCTATTCAAAATATCTAAACAGAGTATTTCGAAGATGTTCCTGAAGTGCGTGAGGCTCTCATAGAATTTTTGTTAATGTACAATGAAGGGCAATGTTGTAAATGCTACTAACCAATTATAAAAAAATTGAAATACTTTATTCAAAATTTAAAGACATTTTTTTAACAGAAAAATCTATAAACAATTGAACACTGAACAAGTTTATGAACGTTCTACTAAGAACTGTGGAGAGGGGCGGACGACAATTTCGTATAACCTCGCCGGATAGCATGTAACCTGTGATATAACCGACAGTAACTTAATATCACATGATAAAGTTTGTTGCATTTGTTTTCATATGAATTTATGACAAAGTTGTACAGCTTTTAAAAAACCTAGTTGGGCCAAGCTTTAGACATGGCAGACAAAAAGAAAACGCAACACTTATGACATATATGTTCCTCCTTGCTGTAAATTCATCTTTACTCGTGAAAAACGCGTCAACAACTTCTACGAAAAGTTCGTGTTCGCTAGTACAGATTTACGTGGCCCGCTGCGGATCGACGATTTTTCTGTAGAATATCACTACTTAAATATTATTTCTGTACTATAGATCCCTTTTCCGGCTCTCAGGAGCGATGGATTTTGATGAATGAGGTTTCAAAAGAAAGGAAATTTCATCGAGAAGTGGCGAATTCCAATTTTGTTCTGTAAATTCTTACTAGAGCTTAAATAAAAGTGATGAAAAAGCTGAGAGGTTTCAAAGCTTTGACGGTGGGGAGTCGGCAGATCGAGACGAGACGGGTTGGGTTTTAACGATATCGACGCGGGCATCCTATTGAACGTATATGGTCTTGATGGTACATTCCCTTGGAACGTTTGGTCCAACGTTTTAGAGCTCCAAAACTACCGTTTTCGAAATAACGCACGATATAGGGCCGCACGGACTCTATGCCATCTTGCGTCGTGCCATTGTCATGGCAACTTTATATCAATTTGAGTCTGTTTATAAAAACTTTTAATGAGTGGGAAATTATATTGTTTCCCATGTGCAACCCTAAAGGGCACTGTTAAATATGGATACTACACATAGAAAATGGTATAGCTGAATCTAATTGCCTAACTACTAAATTGAAGAGATGTTTTCCAGTGGGGTAAGCTAATTACTTATTAAATATGAACTGTAACTTCAACATAATTATTACAAACTTTATAGCTTGACCAAATGTGTGTGTTAAATAAACTTTTTACTTTCTCTTACCAATATACGAGGTATACGGTAAGGGGAAGTATTGCGATCGTGAAAATTTTCGAATTCGAGTTTTCAACAGAAATACACGCTTTAAGGTCTCCTGACTCCAAATAACCAAGTCTCGCAAAATGTGTGTCTGTGAATCTGTGTGTATGAGAACAGGCTAGCTCAAAAACGAAAAGTTGTAAGACACTCAAATTACGTATATAAGGTAGGCACATGCATATTATGTTACAGCAACTTTTTCGTCAAAATCGACTAACCGGAAGTGCCACTTAATATAATCGATTTTACACTTTTTACAACGATTTTGATGAAACGCCTAAATTATTCTTCATAAAGTCCTTTAAATTTTCACATATGTAGTACATCACCGAGGAAATGCAGCGAAAATAGTTATAACGAAAACAATATTTTATTTGCGCATAAGTAAGCATTTTATGGTAAATTATGTCTAAACGTGTATGAAAGGTCATTAAATTGTCTAAAAACCAAAAAAAAGAATCATCAAAATCGGACCAGTAATAGATGCAGCGCATTGGATTAACCGGAAGTGATAATTATATCATGGATTTTACAATTTTCTCGCAAACGGCTCTGAGGATTTTGATGAAACTTGCCAAATATCTTCTCCTTAAAGATCTTTAATTTTTCATGTATGTAGTATATCAACGAGAAAATGGAGGAGAAAAAGTTATAGCATAAAAATAAAATTTTATTTGCGCTTAACTCAAAAAGTGAGTATTTTATGGTAATTTTTTTTTGAAATTATATGAAAGGTAATTAAATTCCGTAAAAACAAAACAAAAAAAAATTATTTAAATCGCGCCTGTGTTTGAAAAGATACAGCATATGTCATAAGGACTACTAGACCTTAGAGCGAAAAACGAGCGCTTCCGGAAGGAGACGACTGAAACCGATTTAATAACATAAAAGTAGAAATTAACTTAATTATTTCTACTTTTATATCATTTAATGGAAACAAAATGATTACATGGAAACTAAATGGAATTTTCATGGAAATTAAACCGAAACTTTGAAAATATACTTTCAGCTTGACAAACCAAAAATATTTAGTGTACAGAATTGTAGTACTAAAGTTATTTAAAAACTAATTTATTTTACTATTGTGAGAAAAGACCTGAAGAAGTGCATTCTGCTGAGTTTATTTCGAGTAGTATTTATATGAACTCTTAAAAATAATTTTGAAGATTATTATTACAGGCTGGTAAGGGAAAGTTGTGTGATGCACGCACCGCACCAGATTTTTTTGTCATTTTATATTGTTTACCCAAATTAATATGTTTCCCTAATACCGCTTATACTTCTAATGTATTAGGGATTAGAAGAAGGATTGATATCTAATGCGAGAATTCTCGCTCGGGTATACTAGTTTTTGTTAATTTAAAAAAAATAGCTAATGATTGTTTGGAAATATAACTGAATTGTTTGAAAGTAGTAATTTATTTATATCATAGTATTTTATGTTTTTCTATCAATTACCACCACTGTTCTATGTGGCCTACAGCAGATCGACGGTTTTTCAATAAAATATTGTTTATTTATATATTTTTTAAATATTTAATAATTAACTGGAACGTTTTTTTAAATCAGCGAATTTGTTTTAATATCGTAATTTATTTATATCATAGCATTTTACCTGTTTTCGTCAATCATCATTATTGCTTTACGAGGCCTGCTGTAAATTGACTAGTTTTAAATAAAATCATGTATATATATATTTTTTTTAAATATCTAATGATTAAATAGAAATTTGTTTAAATGTGCAATATCAAAGCATTTTATGTTTTTCTGTTAATCGTCATTGTTATTTTGTTTATTTCCTTTTTTTAGCAGTAACAAACATTTAATGACAATGTTGGTAACGGTCCATTTAAGTTATTTTATATGTCGTTAAATGCTCATATTATTTTTAATTCTAATTTCAATAAATGTAAATATCATATAAGAAAACGAACGTTTAATTTTAATAACGACTGAGAAGAATATCACATTGCTTTTTCAGTTTCAAAAATAAATTTATTTATTTATTATGTGGCCAGTGGCGTACGAGGAGGGAGGGGTCAGAGATTCACATCTCTCTCCCGAAATGTACGAAAAAAATATAATTTTCATACCCACCAACATAAGATTTGTATTTTGAGTAATATTTTTGTTTTTTTAACAATAGTTTTTGATCCAGTTTTCATGTTTCTCCCTTATTCTTGTTAAATCCCCTCCCGAAAAAGAATTTTGCGTTCGCCCCTCAGCGTTGCGATACCCAAGAAATATATCCTTCAGCGTCGCTTCCAAGAATTTCATGCTACTTTTAAATCGAAATATCCTCTTGAATCTGAACATTATTTACAAACATTATTAGCAATATCCAACACTCAATTTACATTGAATGAAGACACCCAAAAATATATATTGCTCCGCCACTTGAAAGATAACCTATAAATGTGCCGCCAGGCAGAAAAAGGTTCGAGACTGCCATACTATGTGATAAAATACAGCCAAACTCCCTTCCCACAATCTTCTCCCTGACCGGAAGTGAATAACTTTTATTGTACCAAATATATTATAAACGTTTTGGGGCCAAGGATTGATTCAATCGATTCCAGAATACGTGCATATCATGCCAATGAACTGATAATTACGTGTTAAAACAACAACTGAAAATTTGAATTAATCAAATGCACTTCTAAAAAGAGATATGGTATCTGAACAAACATATCGTATTGATAATGTACTGATAGCCTCTTTCCTCCTGCTTCGGAAACTGCAAATCTGAACATCTGCCATCCTCGTATCTAAGAAATGTTTATTTACTTTTCAAGATAAGGATGAAACATGATCACATTCCAAACTAGTCTAGTCGTTTGCGACTGCATTTTCATCTTGTATGACAAGATTGCTTTCCAAGAATTTAATTTGATGAATTCCGATTGGAGACAAAGAATTACACTGTATTCGTTCGGACCACAGTTTAAATATTGAATATTATTTTTCATAAGTTTCTATTGATTCATCTTTAAATCAACTCACGGCCAATGTTTTATTGGTTTTATGATTTTTTTTCTTTTATATTTTAGAAAAAGTTACTAGTAACCTCTTTTTAGGTTGCACATGCTAGTTATTTTGAGATGAAGGCGTAAAACACATCGGTCATCTACACCCTTTATATGTACTCGTATAAATACTTACACACTCATACACACATAAATCAAGGTGTGCATACATACGATGTATATATGACACATAAAAGTAGGAAGAGGTGGACACGAAGATGTTTAAGGTGAAAAAAGATCTAACCAAAAATAAAATTATAAATGATATGATTTTTTGCTCAAAGATAGTGAAAATATTTTATTAAAACTATAGGGGAAATATTTAATATTACTCAAACTCTGCTTTGTTTATTATAGTATACACAATATACAGGGTGTCACAGATAACCCTCTCCCCCCTTTAAATTCTACAACGTTTAGAATATCAGAATGAAATTTGGGGAATCCCAATTGAGTAACTTGGTTTGAGGCGTATCCCGACTTTGTAGCCTATCAGAGAATTCCTCCAGCGACTATTTTTCCAATGGGATGAGATAATTTTTTTTTTTACTGATTCCGATAGAAACACAAATTCAATGACGAATACATATCGGACTCTTTTTTTGATTCAATGTGCCCCGAGGGCGCTAATAGCTATAAATTATCCAATAAATATTTTTTTTGAATAATTCTTTTTGCTGTTTTCTCATTTTTCACTTAGTATTCTTTAATGAAAGTACATTCATTTAAAAATTATAGTAATTCTCTACAACGTTTACTTGAATTATTTTCTTTAAAAAGAAATGCTTTCCTTTAAAGAGGTTTAGGAACTTTGTATAAAAATCGCTTTTTTCGATTAGCGCCCTGGGGGAACGTTCGATCAATAAAATATGGAATGTAAATGGGGGGAGGGGACAAGTTATTTGTGCCATCGTGTATAAATTTAACAAAATTCAATTGATGCGAAGTTCATATAGTCTCTTAGACTGTAAAATGTAAATTTCCGAATTACTATGAAATTTCGTTTTAAATAACAACAAAAAAAACATACAAATTTTAATCTGATATTGTTAAAGAAAAAATAATTTTTATTTAACATTTTATGAGCATTTCTTTTTAAGGAGAAGACTTCCTTGTGTTACTCTCAGAAGTAATTTTATGATATATTTTCCCCTAATAATTTAATCGCCTTCGTGCTGTTGATCGGAACCAAACATTATTGTAACAGATATAATCAAAATACCAAAGCTCATGATTCACGACATGCGTGACCTAGGCGTGTTAACTGACCCATGCAATCATGCGGCTAGTCGTACTCCATTACTGATCATTGCATAAATGCAATACCTTTTTATAAATATATTGTACAATTTGTTCCAAATTTATGTGTTAAGATATTAAAACCTGATATATGTAATAAGAGCTACTTATTTTAATTTTTTAATGAACTATTCTATTGAAGAGCAAAAGCTCAAAAACGTTGACAATTATTAAACAATGGTTTATTATTTCCAAATAGTAATATTTTAAAAATATCTGGTCTGTCCTTTCACAGGACTTTACATATCACTTTGGTTTAAAGTTCAGATAATTAGATTATCTTTCAATCGAGCATTTGGAATGTTTCGGAAAAGGAACATCAGGAGAATACTTGATTAAAGATATCTACCAAATTGAGCAAAGAAATTAAGCAGTAGGAAGCTATGAAGCAGAAATTTGAAGCTTGTCCCAAGATGATCGCCGTGAGAGTGCCGACCTGAGAATGTTAAGAAGAAATTGGATCAAAGCATGATGGTTAGGACATGTAATGAGATGGTGAAATCAGCACTTCAGTGAGAAAAGGAAAAGGAAAGACCAAGAATCTGAAGGAAGTAGAGAAATAATCCAACGAAGGATGAAGTAGAGAGATGCGAGGAAGCCAGTACAAATGATAAGTCAGGAGGCCTAGGGCCACGCTGTAGCGCCGGAGAATTAGTCTACGAAGTTCATCACGCTATATCTCAGCTAAAATTGGTCCGATTTAAATGATTTTTTTTAAGGAAATTTTATCACGTTTCGATTGATTATAACTAAAACCAAATAAAAAATCTGGTGCGGTGCGCTCATCACACAACTTTCCCTTTTTTAGATAATTTAATTAACTTTCATACAATTTTTTTTTACATAGTTTACCATAAAATGTATACTTTTTAAGTTATGTGCAAATAAAATTTTCTTTTCCCAATACCTTTTTCTCCTGCATTTTCTCGTTACGAAAAAATTATAAAAAAAAGTGTAAAATCAATGATATAAAGTGGCACTTCCGTTTAGTCGAAAAAGTTGTTCAGTTTCGTAAGACTTTTTATTTTTGAACTAGGCTGTTCACACACACTACCACACACAAAGACAGACATATACACACAGAGACCTTTTTGTGAGACTTGGTATGTGGACTCAGGGGTCCTTAAAACGTGTATTTCCGTTGAAAACTCGAATTCGAAATTGTACACGTATTTTGAAACTTAAAATCTCAAATTTTGAGGAGGGAGGGAAGAGGGTTAAAATTTGTGTTGTCTTGGTCTATTATTGAAAATAATAAAAACCGAAAGCATGTAAATATATAGTTTTTTTTAAAAATGCCTTGTTATGCTGATTCCAAAACATCTTACATTTTCCCTCTATCTTTATGAATGGCCGAGTTACGGTCTTATAAAATCTCTAATCGGCCACCATATTGAAACAAAAAGACGGATAGTAATGTCGAGTTCCGAGGATAAACCTGGGAAGACCTGTGACTGGTGCCGAATCTCAAGAAAATCGGCTCAGTAGTTTCGCAGAAAAGCCGCGGACGGACGGATTTATTTTTTTAATATTTTTTTTTATATTATGATTTAACGTATCTTGAAACGTAAAATCTCAAATTTTGAGATGGGTTAATTTTTTTTTTGGTCGATTATAAAGGCTTATTTTTGAAAATAATAAACAAAAAGAGATATATTAATTGTCAGGGTATAACTGGCCTATTCCAAACAAGAAGCCTAACATCTCAAAAATAACAGAAAACAACTAATCTGTCAATATTTCGCCACCATCAGGACAGGAGATAAAAATACAGACAAAAAAATGTTATGAACAAAATGCATTACATCTCACATCAACAGTGCTAATAGACACCAATAGACAGCGACAAATATACTGAAGAAAAAGGAAGGTTACATGACAGCAGCTGATCCATAGGATACTAAATATAGTCATCAGTTGTTTTCTGTTATTTTTGAGACTCGAGAGTTACACATTATTATATTGCTTAACTTACCATTGTACGACTTAATAATGTCACCGGGCTTGAAAGCGCATGCTCCCGGCATGTTCTCGCAGAGCGGTATGAGGCCCCTGACGTTAATGGGAATCTGGAGGGCCGCGATGGCACGCACCGCTGCCACGACCGCCGCAGCTCCAGCCATGTCCCCTCTCGTGTGCTTCATCGCGTTGCAGCTCTTGAGGCACAGTCCACCGGCGTCGAACGTCACGCCCTTCCCGACCAGCACGATCGGCGAGACGTCCGGTTCGCAGCCCTCGTACAGCACTTCCAGGAATACAGGAGGCTGTCCAGAGCCAGAAGAAACAGCTAGGAATGCATTGAACTGACGCAGTTTGGCCCAGTTCTTGCAGCGCACCTGTTGAACAATATAACAGACAATTGGAGCTGAGTTTAATATAGTTTATCATTAAGTAGGAAACATCAAATGAAGGTAATTTATTAATCGGTTCCATTTGATATAGCAAAACAATCCTACACCACTAGGGACGTCGCTGCGGGAGTGATAGGTGGTGTTGTCATCACGCCAAAAATTGAAAACCGAAGAAGTTGAGAAATTTGTGATTTGAGAAGCTACTTCAAACTGTGAAAATTGTAATAAAGCTTTTGATCAAAGAGATACTTACTTTAAAACCAATATCAATACATTTTAAGCTAAAACATTTGTACATTATGGATACAATTTTGTGTCTGAATAAAAAAAGAAAATTATTGTTGTGAAATTGACATTCGGAACAGGAAAAAATTCCAATAATAACAAAAAAATCAAATCCAAAAAGGTTGGGAATATTGAAATATTTCTTCCAATGAAAGACATATATGGACTGGCGGTTGTATTTAAATAAATACAAAACTGAAACACGGGCGTAGTAAACATTATTTAAAACGATTTGATTAAACTTACAGACATAACTCCCAATACTTTCCAACACATTCTGAAGATAGTCGAAAGTTATAATTTATTAAAGAGAACTTTAATAGTCTCTGGCTAGGTTCCTCTTCGAGTTCCCGTATCAAACGCGTGGTTTCGGCGGCTGAAAATTTCCTTTTCCAGTTATGTCGCAGAATTACTTGAATTTCATATCACAACGTCACTTTGATTGAGAGAATGCCAAAGAAGTACTGAGCCTCACAGAGAGATATTATGTTTACTAAATGATTCAGTATAGTGTTAGGATTAAAAAGATACCAATAACAGCAACATTATAATTAACAGAGATGTATGAAAAAAATAAACTTCATTTTAACCCGTGAAACGGTCATTTTTTTTTTTTTAAACACCCTATTACATATTTATATTGTATAAGTATACAATATACAAATATATGTATATATATATTCTGTGCTGAGTAGGGACATACAAACATGTTTTATAGTATTATATTTTGTCTATTCTAAAGTTCACACAGATAAATATCTTTTTGATCGCTCATTCACACTTTTACTGACTTATTCTGGTTAAATTAAAAGGGACATGTAGGGACACAGCGACTGTGGATCGACACTCATGTAATGTATATAAGTGCAATTTATCATCACTTTCCACAATTTGTTAAGCTTATATTAAGAATACTGCCGTTTGCGATGGATATATTGTTTTAAAAATTTGGGACAATTTGCCATGAACATATATATATATATATATATATATATATATATATATATATATATATATATATATATATATATCATATATTCCTATAATTCTATAGATCCCATGGTTTCCACCATTACCTCAAACCTACAATCCGTCTTAGACATTCATGCTCCCCTTAAAACCCGAACCTTATGCCGTCCTACTGCTCCTTGGCTAACCCCAGAAATAAAGCTAATGATAAGAAGAAGAGAAGCAGCAAGACGCAAATTTCGTCGCACTCGTTTTTCAGCTGATTTTGCGTCTTTCAAACAGCTTCGTAACGAAACCCAATCCGCAGTCCGACGTGCCAAATCCCTCTATATCCATTCTGCCCTTTCTACTGCTCCTGATTCCAAATCCAAATGGAAAATCCTTCGAAAACTATCCGTACCAGAATCCAATAACCTGAGTTCTTTCCCAGTTACCCCAGATGTTCTCAATGACCATTTCTTATCCTCTGCTTCTAGCCCTTCACCTACTGCTGATATTTAACCTCATAGCTTCAACCCAGAAAACTTCTTTTTCTCCCACGTGTCATATGACGAATTACTTTCCACTATCCTAAAATCCCACACCAATGATTATGGTCCTGACGATATCCCAGTAAAGCTAATAAAATCCTGCCTCCCCATCCTTATACCCCATCTCTATCATATTTACAACTTTTCTCTACAAAATTCCATATTCCCCTCTTCTTGGAAAATTGCTCTAGTCCGACCATTAAATAAAATTACAAATCCCGCCTCACCCCATGATTTCCGTCCTATTTCTCTCCTCTCTAACCTCTCAAAACCACTGGAGCGCCTTGTACAAATTCAACTTTCAAACTTCCTAGAAGAACGTTCCCTTATTAACCCTCTCCAATCTGGCTTTCGACCTTGTTACTCAACACAGTCCGCTCTCCTGAAAATAACCCACGACCTCCAAACCGCCATTGAACACCAAAACCTAACTATCCTCATCCTTTTAGATTTCTCCAAAGCTTTTGACACAGTTGACCATAACATCCTCCTTAACAAATTACAAAGTCTACCTTTATCCAACAGTGTTTTACGCTGGTTCCAATCCTTCCTCTCAGATCGGTCGCAGTATGTAGTCGTTCCAGGACAACCTCCATCCAAGACACGATCCCTCTCCTCTGGTGTCCCTCAGGGCTCCTCATTGTCTCCTACTCTGTTTGCTATTTATATCAATGACCTTCCCCTTCTTATCCGTCACTCCCAATACCATATCTATGCAGACGATTTCCAAATATACCTGTCCTTCCCGCCTTCCGAACTATTATTAGCCACCAAAAGACTTCAAGAGGACTTGAATCGAATAAGTCACTGGGCTGTTGCCAACAAGCTGAAGTTGAATACTGAGAAGACAAAGGCAATTGTAATAGGTTCCCATCACCTCCTTAAAACTGTTCCTCATATCCCAAACTTGTTCCTAAATAATAATCCCATTAAATTCTATCCAACCATAAAAAACCTTGGAATCACCTTTGACCAAACTCTTTCCTGGAAAAATCATGTTTCCGATATTTTCCGTCGTACCTTTTACACTTTAAAGCGACTAAATTACCTCCGTCACCTATTTCCATTTGAGACCCGTAGACTCCTAGTTACTTCCTTAATAATCCCCCACTTTGATTACTGTTGTGCGGTGTACGGGGGCGTCTCTGGGGACCTCGAGGCAAAAATAAAACGTTTGATAAATTGCTTTGTACGATTCATCTTCGGGATCCCGAGGGACGCCTCTGTCTCCCGATATTACGAAGAGTTGAAGTGGCTTTATCCTTCCTACCGTCGTAAGTATATCCTTGCATCTTTCCTCTACCAAGTTATCCAATCCCACCGTCCATCCTATATTTTCGATCTCCTCCAATTCAAATCCTCTGTTCATTCTCGTCATACCCGTTCTCGGCCTTCAGATTTATATACAGCGGCCCACCGATCCGCAGCTTTCGACAGATCTTTTCTTGTCCGATCCTCATCCTTATGGAATTCCATTCCTCCTTCCATTCGTCGCTCCAATACTCTTATCACCTTCAAATCCCGCTTGTTCAATCACTTATTTTCTATCCAGTTCCAAAAAACATTGTAAATAGATTTTCTATGATGTCAATCAACATTTGTGAATATGTTCCTTCATTTATAATTTTGTCATATTTTATTAACATACGAATTTCGTGTGTTTTTTGTTTTAAGACATAATCAATTAGAGTATTAATACCTATTTAATATGCTAGTAGTTATTGCATTATGACTTGTTATAATTTTCATTTGTATATATTTATCGACTATTCTTTATTTTTATTTTTTTTATTTTTAATTATCTGTTAACGCATATGTTCCTATATCAACTACTCTAAGGCTCTGAAGCCCACCTATCATTGCCTGTAATTGTTATTCTAAAGGGACTTGTCCCAGAATAAATAAAGAGTTTATTATTATTATTATTATTATATATATATATATATATATATATATATATATATATATATATATATATATATATATGTATATTTATTTATTTTTTGTTTTGAGAATTGACAGTATGGTAATATCAGAAAGGGGATGGAACTAGTTTTGATTAATTTGATCATCTTCTTTCTGATATATGTACGTAGTTAGGTGTAAGGTTTCATTATTTACTCATAGCACACACATGCCAGCGATATCAGTTAGGTTCTAAAACCTTTTTCTGTCTAAGCTCTTCATTTATATTATTTGTTCGTTATTAAGTAAACTATTTTAAACCTACCTCGACATCGACCCCCGACTTGGTAAGGACTTCGACGACGCTGAGAGCGAAGGCCGACGGGGTGAGGAGGTTAGCGGGCGTCTCCATGAGCTGGCGGGCCAGGTTCTGGGCGTTGGCCTTCTGCTGTCCGATCTGCCACCCGATCCAGTCCCCGCAGTCGAACAGCTCGACCTTGGGTATCATCCTCTGGTCTCTCTCGGACCTGCATGGAGTGTCTGATGTACTAGTATCCATGAAATAGAATGGCCAGTTTTCTTAAATAGTTGCAAGGAAGTGACAGTTCAAAAAGGACGTCTTGGAAAGTCAAAGTATTACTTAAACGATGTACTAATTTATTCAATTTCCAAGCCCTTATTAATTTAATCAGCTGTAAAGATACTATAGAAAAAGGATTTGGAGATGTATGAAGGGGATTATATTTACTCATCCGGATAGAGATCGGAAGCTCTCCAGGCACGAACATTGATTCAACAATGAGGAAACACATGCCGTTATCGGATAGAGGTGAGGCCCACAATGGACAGTGCAAAACGCTGCACAAAAAAAAAATTAGACTTATAGCGATCTGTCTTCCGTAATTAAATCAAGAATAGATTTTTTTTCAAAAATCATAAATAGTATTTTGACAACAAAAATAAAATTTATCAGACTGATAATTGATTTTTAAAAATACTTTCATGATAACTGTTGATTTAAATCAACGAGACTTTATATTTGTGGTATCACGGAGGAAATAATCAAGATTCAATCAATATGATTTTTATTGTAAAAACCGACTATTCGGCCCAAACATGTAGGCCGTCATCAGGACAAGTGAATTCTACGAGGTTGACACAAGAACAATCTCTTCGCCAATAAGTTCACTAATCGACTCCTCGAGGAGAATAAGTTCACATCAGAAGGTTTATGAAAAAGGTAATGAACGCCTTATGCCTGCTCCACTCCAATGACCAATCGTTTGTCAAGCAATTTGTCTAATGTTTGTGAAGTTTGAAATGTGAAAGTACAAATATACAAATAGGGCATCCACACACATGGCAAACCATTTGGCCAATCGTTTGCCAAATGTTTGTGAAAATATGCCTATAAAGCTACTGAAAGAAAAGCTCAAGGAAAACTGTGAGAGTGCAAGGCATTTGAGCTTCTATTCCAGAAACATTATTTTATATTAACAAATATTATTTAATTAGGAGAAATATTATTTTATTAGATATTATAAATATACATACAGAAATATTATTTTATTAGGAACTGAGGATTAACATTATTATTTTTTTAGTTCCATAACAATATGCTCTTTGAGAGAAAAGAGAATATTATGTTATTAGGAACTGAGGATTAACATTTTTATTTTTTTAGTTCCATAACTATATGCTCTTTGAGAGAAAAGAACTTTCTCTTCATTGTATTGAATAAAAGAATTGATTGTCCTTATATATATATATATATATATATATATATATATATATATATATATATATATATATATATATATATATATATATATATATATATATATATGTATATATACATACATATATATAGAAATAGATATATAGATATATAGAACATAGATATATATATATATATATATATATATATATATATATATATATATATATATATATATATATATATAGATATATAGATATAGATATATATTTTACTTTCCTACCGCTAATAGGAATAAATTTTTTATTTTGTGAGCTTGCCAGATTGGGGATTGAATAACGAAAATTACAATAGTTGATTTTTAGGTATTGGTTTACAAACATTGGACTAATAGCGCAGAAAAAAGTACGAATCAAAACAATAAATCTAATTAGTAACCAAAAGTTATAAAGTTATGAATCGCTGATTATTTCAATATCAACTTTAAAGTAACAACAATTATAAAATCCAATATTTAGGTAAAAATGAGGAACCCGTTGGGCAAACAGTTGGTCACTGACATGGATGGACGACAATGGAGATGACCAATCGCTTTGATGTGTGAAACGAAACCGCTCGAGAACGGCCAACGCCAACATCGGCCAATACTTTCACTAATGCTCCAACATTCACAAATACTCTAATCCACACCAGTGGCCAACGACTCGCCAAACCGGGGTTAGGATCATAATACTATTAACACAAAAAGAGGATTTAAAAAATTGAAGATGTGATTTTAAATGTTTTCTAGTTAATTCATTGAAGGCGATAAATATACTGCAACTTATTAAATACATGACTGGATTAAATGTGCGTCATAAAGATAAAATGAGTTGGAGTCACAACTCTTGAGAATTTAGCGCCTTTAATAACAATATCTAAGTTTTCATTGAAATTCCTGACTGCTCATATTGAATAAGATATGTAAATTTGATGACTACGTGAGGAGAATGCAGATTATTACTATCGATTCGGGTCTATATAATTCCGTCAGTAAGTACATTCTATGTACGAGTTGTGCATAATATCTATTTTATTATACAAACTGATATTTTAAGGAAATTTATTCCAGAAAAATGTATTTAAAAATTACTATTTTATCTTAATACGTTCTCTCGATCACTTAATTGTATGTTTTAAAAAAAGGACTGATGCGTCGTTATAAGGGGAGGGAGAGAAGGGTTGGGAGGGACTTCGTAGCCTTCCCTCCAATAATTTGAAAACCCCAAAATTTGGAAAATTTGTGTTAAAACTTTTTCAGACTGCAAAAATGTGATGAAACATTAACTAAATAAACATCAAATAGTTCCTAAAATTTAAAACGATTACAAACAATTGATATTTTATCGATACAAAGCTGTTTGAAAAAAAATGTCAGAAAAAAAATATTGTTGTCTAGTGTCAACATTCGCAACAGGTAACTGAAAATTTCATGTCCAAAATAGTTGAGAGAATTAAAATATTTCATAATATAGTTGAGAAAACTAAAATGTTTAATATAGATGAGAAATTCGGTCAAAATTATTGGGAAATTTTAGATTTTGCCCCTTCCATCTCAATAAAATGTTGTGCCAATGTCCCTGAATAAGGGCACACATTATTTTACTCAAGAGGTTTGCAAAGTTTTGGTCTCGAAAAGTTTTTTTACTGAATTTTTAAAGAAACCGATAACCATATTTTCTTACGATAAGACTTAATTATTTTACTAAGACTGATAATTGACTTCGAATGTTCAAAAATTGTCATTAGGCTCAGAACCGAGGATTAAAGTATGATTTGTTTAGTCCCATGTAGAATTTTTAGCTTCAATAAAAGTATTTTTATTATGCTATTTACTTTTAAAAAATCGTCTTCAAGTATTTCCATCTCAAATGTAATCTCTATCTACCAAACTCTGAATTAATACAAGTATGAAATAATCGTTTGAAGAAATACCTCATGATAGCTGACAGATTATTAATCAAAACAAAAAAAAATAAACTCCCTTGAATTAGATTGACCCTGGTAATGATGGAAATTAATATTAACAAAAAACTTGGAAGATTGTCAAAAAACATCTTCAATTTTGGCTCAACTGAATCTAGGAAAAGAAGATGAGACGCTAGTGGAGGAATGGCTCAGACCCACTTGTTCTGCTGATAGAGCCAGACGCCCATGCAGGCCCCCTCCGCGGCGGATTCGGAGTGACCGAAACTGTCAACGTATATCCGATGCATCGAGAGCTCCTGGAGAGCCTTGCTTCCAGCTCCAGCAGCCATTCTTATCACTTCTTTCTGCTCGTCCATCTCCTCGATTGGGTCGTAGCCAACGCAGTCTGTCCCCAGGCCAGCCACTGTTACTGCGTTGAATGTTTCATCTAGTCCGTAAAAGATCCGGACCTAGAAAACGTGCGTAATGTTAACAATGTCTTAGCTTTTAATATACCTGTATTAATGCTTTTAAGCATACCTATCTATATTAATAGGTATGCTATCCTTATAGATCCAAAACAAATATTAATATTCTAATTCCAATGAGGTATTCCTCTTAAGTTATTCGATACTCTCCATTTCCTTCTACGACTTGCTAAATATTAATTCCATTACTACACTTGTTTCCGGAAATTAGTTTTCAACCTGGGAAAATATTTCTCCATTTGCTAATTATCAAATGCGTTCATAATTTATATTTATCAATTTTTTATTTCTGATAACAATGAGAAACTTTTAATTATTTCAAATAAACAAAATTACAGTTACTTTAGAGGAAGCCATTTTGAAAATTCGGCATTTAATCCCCGTCAGACTATTTCAATGAGGATAAAAACAACCTGTACAAATACAACCCATCAAGGGTTTTGAATTCAGTACTTGGTAAGGACCGTACTATTTCTAGGCCAACGGTTTTGCAAGGAGGTGATTTGTCCGAGATCACGCTCAACCGCCAGTTTCCCCCCCAATTAAGGATACCCATTTTATAGAGGTTGGGTGGTCCAAAAGGAGGGTCTCCCGATCCCACAGGCTCGATCCACTGCTGATAACAGAATAAATAATTATCTACCACAGCCGGTCTCGAACCCGAGACCGGGAACATGGTAACACAGTACCTTACCACTGAGCTACTCCGCTCCTGGAGTAGGGTGCTTAATATTAAAGTTGAGTTTAATGAAAATCGTCAGAGGGGTTTATGAAAAAAACTGTAAAAAAGGGTAGAACTTATGAGATAAAGATTTTGGTAAGTCGAATTTAGAGAAAAAGTTGTAACATTCCAGCTATATATTCCGACCTTAAATACGTAATTTCAGTTTCGTACACCTTTTCAATGACGATTTTTGATCGAGGCTGTTCACATACAAACATACGCAAACCATTTTCCGAGACTTGGTTATTCGCATTCAGAGAACCTTAGAACGTGCATTTTCGTTGAAAACTCGGATTTACAATTTTTCACGATCACAATACTTTTCCTTACTAAACTAGTCCATAAAAAAATCGATCCACCTAGATTTTTCTGTTATAAAACTAAATATTGGAGATAATTAGTGGCATTAGGCAAAAAATTGTTGTAATTACACAAAAATAATAATATACCTTCAATTACATCCAATAGTCCTCTAAAGAATTAGCGATAAGGGCCTGTTAAACTCGAAGTTACTTAAAATTTAATAATTAAAAAGAAAAAATCTCTTATTTTTTCATAAGTTTTTTGCTCTTTTATTGTTTTGTTTTTGTTCTTTTGTTATTATTTAACATTTTCCAACATCAAATCATGGTCATTAATAAGAAAATAGTGGAAAGAATTTGGGCTGTAGTCGGAGATGGTAGAAGGGAGCAATACGCAGTAGTGTGTTTGTTACTCCCAGATTTACTGTACGAAGGTTGGCCAAAGGTACAGGGAGACTGGGCTGTACACGAGGAGGCCAGTTTCTTGTCGGCTAGAACAACGAACCCTGCTGACGAATATTTTGTTATAATCCAGGCCCTCAGGAACCACTTTCAATGAGCTGTTCAGACCACTCAAGCCCTACGAATTGTCGTCCAAGTGGATATTTGTGTGGAAACGGGTTGCAGAAAGTGGACTACATTCGAGGACAACAGCCACTGGACCGCTGTTAACATCAGCGCATCAGCTCACTCTGGCTCGATCCAATGATCGGTTTGCACAAGCGAAATTCAAAAAAGCTCTCCAATGCGCTGGTGTTAACAGTGGTCCAGTAGCTGTCGTCCTCGAATGTAGCCCACTTTCTGCAAGCAGGCTACGTTTACCTGGATTATAACAAAATATTCGTCAGCAGGGTTCGTGACTCTAGGCCGCCCAGAAACTGGCCTCCTCGTGTACAGCCCAGGCTCCCTGTACCTTTCTTTGGCCATCCTTTGTACAGTGGTCCTGGGTGTAACCAATACACTACTGCGTACCCTTCTACCATCTCCCATTGCAGCCCAAATTCTTGCCACTATTTCCGAATTAATGACTAAAATTAAAAATCTTAACCAAAAAAAAAAAAGAACAAAAACATAACAATAAAAGATCAAAAACTTATAAAAAAAGGTGAGGCATGTTTTGTCATGAGTTATCAAAGATAAGGGCCTGTTATCGCTAATCCTTCAGAGGTCTGTTGGATTTAATTGAAGGTATGTTATTCTTTTTAAGTAATAACTATAATTTTTTTACCTAATGGCACTAATTATCCCCATTATTTAGTTGTATAACAGAAAAATCTAGGTGGGCCAGTGTATATATTTCATATATAGGTAGGTGAAAGTAAAAATAAGAAAAAAAGCTCTAAAAAAAATTAATAGACTTAGAATGTATATTACCATTAAAAAGCTTTCTGTGGATGGGGGTTAACCCGAAACGTCTATGTAAAGATTAACAGGCTTGAATAAATAGAAGTTGAATGGAGAAGTGAATAGTTTGGATTCGAAGAAGTGGACTAAATTAAGTCACTTTTCTGTTTACATTAGTTTGTTATACATAGATATTTTTATTTTTTTATAATATACCTTCTAGGAGTAATCAATTTATTTTTTGTTTTATTGAATGTTGCTGGCATTCTATATTCATAACGAAAAACTAAATAATTTCATTCAATTTTTGGTAAAAATCACTAGAGAATCTGCAAACAGATGTCGCTATAATTTATTATAAATGTCTAATTTCATTAACCCTTATTTTACTAATGAATCTATTCCAATCTTGAAACACCCCAAAACCGTCTTTTAATTTGAGCTCTAAATCCATTTACAACTTGTTAGTTAATTGAATCCGGAAGTTGTTAACTCACTGCCATTCTCATTTACTGTTATTTGAGTAACTTAATTGTCATTGTATATTAAAATTTGGAGACTTTTTGATTGCTATCTTACTATAGCTTAAGTATGGATTAATCTGAGATTCTATTTTTCTAGTTAGTGATCATGTAGTAATCGTGAATTGGACTAAAATAATTTAATATCAATATATTTGACTGAAAATCGAATCCTTTTTCATATACATTTGTTTATTTCATATTCATGAGTTTTTACATGCTAATAAAATACACAATAATACTTGAGGTGCTGGCATGGAAAAGAAAGTAATTCACGAAAAATAGATTCTAACAACATAAAAACATGATTTTATTTTTTTGAAACAGACTAAAAATGTGTTTATAAAATTTACATAATATTGCAATAATGATTATGCACAAAGTTCATAGTAAAATTGATGAAATTCTTATCCCAAAACTTTATCATATCCAGTGAGCCTTTTTTTTAGGTCTGAAGATGACTGGACTTTTTCTGGAAGCTGGATCGACGACATTTTTTTATTGAATTAAAAAAATTGTTCTTTTTAAACTTAAGGTCGTGGGACGTGGGAGTTTTTCTACGATATTTTTTAAAACATCCCCGCGCTTCTATTTTTACTTTCTTGTACGAAGTAATGGAAGTATTGTAATCAAGAAAATTTTCGGTTTTCAGATTTCGACGGAAATATCCATTTCGACCATCTCTGAATCCATTTTGATTAGTTTCGTCGTGGCGTATGTGAAGTACGTACTTACGTTCGTATCTCGCATAACTCAAAAATAGTTTGCTTTAGAAAGTTGTAATTTTGTAATTAGGATTGATGTAAAATCTAGTTGTGAACCTCCCTTTTTTGTCATTGTTTGATTACCGGAAGTAGTACTTTACTTGAAGGTCATAATTGATTTCCATCAAAAATTATATTAAAATACAATACAAAACTTCTCAAATTTAATATTTATAATTTATATATTGATTTAAATAACATACTAGATTTTGGTCTAAATTGAAAAACCGGAAGCGGTACTTTACTTGAAGGTCATATTAGACTTTCAAAAATTATATTAAAATATAATGTAAAACATCTCAAATTTGGTAACTAGGACTTATATATCCATATAAATGTATTTACTAGATTTTGGTTAAAATTCGTTTGCCGAAAGGGTACTTTACTTGAAGGTCATAATAAGCTTACATCAAAAATTATATTTAAATTAAAACAGAAATCATATGTTTCGGTAATAAAGGTTACAAACGCAATTTGGTTTTCAATCCAATTAAACACTTTTATTACTTGCTTTATGTGTTAAAATTGAATGTAAAATACTGGTTTTCCTCCTCATTTGTGAGATCAACAAGTATGCAGCATGAGAATAAGATATTACTTAAGTGGGTTTTAACGCTTAAAATGTTGAAACTGTTCATTTCCAATGCTTTATCCAGTGATATTGACAGTTTTATTATTGCCATGGAGAAATATCTTAGAAACTAGTTACCTACTGAAGGAAAACGACATATAATAACGGAATGAGACCTCCAGTAATAAGAGTGTGTGTTTTTTTGTGTGTTTGTGTGTGTGTCAATAGATGGATGTCGGGACGCCGAGTGTCAATCTTCGGAAACTAGTAACCAAATTCAGTATCACTTTTTGAGCCAAGGATTTATAATTTAATAGGCGTACAAGGAAGTCATGTGTTGCCCACATCAGATATTTTCGATAAGAGTGTGCACTCTTTTACTAAGTAGGCCCATGATGCCAACTAATGGCTTCATACAATCTTTAATATGACATAGGACCTTTTTTGAAGGGGTTATGTGTAGTTGTATAACGCACTTATTATCGACTGTACGCTGCCGTCTTTGATTCACGGGTATAGTTTTAATCAAACCAAATACAATGTTATCTTGATTGTTTGGAGTTTTTGACCAAAATTTGGTGCATAAATGGACATATCTTAGCCCTAGAGGATTCACTGTACTTGTATCGATACTACGGAGACCTACAGATGACAAACACGGTTGGTCAACATGGTTGATCGTTCTTCTCTGCAGACATAACGATAAGTTGAACAACAGGTTGTCCAATATCCATGTCGATCAATCATGTTAGTCGTTTGAAGGCCCCTTACCATGTTTTTGGCCAACACTGCCTTAGATATTTCAACGCGGTTGGATGAATTAGGCCCCGCCCAGCAGATATCTAACGTTGTTTGATTTTACTTCAGCCGGTGTTCGAACATGTGCCTCGGCCACCAACCTACCTACAGACGTTTAACATCACCTTGAAAATCCCTTTCCACCAATGATGTTGATCGTCTGTAGACCCCTTTATACGTAGTCTGAAAACGAGAAAGAACGAAGAATGAACAATTTCTTACCATTTTGTAGGAAGCTGGAGGTATTTCGATGAATAAAGTTTCACTAGTAGAATAGAACAACAGCATAAATATTAAAGTCTGTAGTAGTGTTTTAAGTAAGGGTAGTGTTTTATAACCTTCCGAGGCGTGTGTGGATTGCTATCTCACGATTGCTGTATCACGGAGGGAATGGAAGTGCCGTATTGTTTCGCTCCTAGAAAATAAAGTATTCTGCCGATTGACTATTTTTCCATACCATTGGTCTGATTGCTTCCTCTCTTTCGAAACAAAAATTCGATGTTTTTTTACTTACTATCTTTCCCATGTCAGTGCCTCATCTGATAACTATTAGAAAGGTATATTGGTTTTGGGTTACCTACGAGTACTAACTTCGTAAGAATCCTCTACTATTAAATCGAATTCGAACATGTATTTAGCAACACGTATTTGATTTCTTGTCTTAATTAAATTCATAATTCATAAATGTTTTATAATACTAATTTATATTACATTTAATTTAATATGTATAATAATACGAAACTGTATTTCGAATTGCTCATATTTGAATTTTTGTGTGTTTTTAGAACTGAAGATGAATATTTAACATTCGAAATTAGTTTCCAATAAAAACAAAATTATAGAAGTGACAAATGATTTATCAATACCTAATTAGATTGATCCTTCTATACCATCATGCGGATGCCAACTAAAAATATAAATATTTCTACGTTGTAATTTTTTTAAATATTTAAAACGTTCAGAATTTCACCAGGAGAGAATTATATGGCATCCTTAAAGAATTCAGAGAAATGAAAATAGGATATCAAGATTGAAGAATGGTGGGTTTAATGGAGTTTGTCGCAAACTTCCTGACTTGGACTTTTTCCGATTTTAAAGTTCAAATACTGCATGTGCAGTAGCAGTATAAAAGTAAACAAGCTTCAAATAACTTTTGTCCGGTTAAAAGACTCAAATATTCCTATGTACCATGATATCCGATGACACCATTATCGTTAAAATAGTATTTTGACTCCGTGGCATCGTGACGATTGTTTTTACAACTTTTTAGACGATTTCAAATTATCAGCCTAAAAAAAACTCATCGCTTCAAAAATTTGAATTCTCCTTACAATGCATTACCATTTTTGTAAGCTAGGACGATCACAAACAGTTTTAATGGCATACTTAGTTAGTTTTAATGCATAGTAATGTTTTTTGCTTGGTAACAAATAAGTCCTTTCTCTACAATAGTTGAATGTGCTCTGAAGTCTGCTATATTTTATTATTAGTAAGTAAAATGAAGTAAAACAGGCTTGTGTTGGAAGGTGCTTATTAAAGAGGATTCCGGTGTCTAATTAGTCGAATATGGGTACCTGATATTTGGTTGAAATAAATCAGGCGGTTTGAGTACAGCGCTGATCACACCTCCCCTAAGTATAACGTCCAGCAAGAACTAAGCATTTCTGCCATACACTTCATGGAACCATGGAGGGACTGATTTATTTATATATTCAATTTATTTATATATATTCGTATATTATTGTTTATGTATTTAACTAATTACCTGTCCCAACTTGGGCGGGGGTAGAGCTAACTTTAGTTGGTTCTTCAGCTTACCCTTGACCAAGTCGTCGTATTTCTGACCAGAGGCAGTCAGTTTCATTTTCTCTCCACGAGTATCGGCGGCATCGCAATACACACCGACTACTAGGCCCGATGGGATCGAGGAGGCACTGCCAGGACATGACAACTTGAATCCGGTATCTGGCAGTAGTGTTCGTTTCCCTGAAACCAAAAATAATTATGATGATACTTCCATTCGTATTTTTATAACTTAGAACTTATATTAAGGTCATTTTTAAGAAAAAAAAATATCCCTCCACATTTAACTCTTCAATTTAAGTATCGAAAACCAAGATAATAGCTACGAAATTCTAGCAGAATCCTAACATTTAATAAACCATTCTCGCATCGTAAGGGACGGGACCAACGGAAGGTTTCACTTCCAGAAATTTTCATGAATTTTCATCATCATTGTAATATTATTTATTCATTTACATTGTTAATTTCAACATGTTATTTTATTGTTCAGCACTCTATGGAAATGTTTCTTTAACAATAGCTAGTGAAATGCGCAATTTATGAGGTAATAGAAGAATTGGTTAGGATTTTTGACTGTGGATTTAGATTTCATTCTACAATCATCGCTGAGGATTTTCCTTAAAACTGACTGCAATGTTTTAATACGCGATGGGCTGAATAACGATTCTATTACAAAAGTTGCGTTCCGGTTCTGTTATGAAAATAATTTTGTAGTGATCTACGTATGTATGACAACAATATGCCTCAATACGACTCTGATGTAAGATCTCGTCGTCGACGAATTCATCATCTGCTTGACTGTTTTTACATGCATTTAGCAGAATTACAAATATTAATAACACACTGGATGAAAAGACTCATTTGCATTATAATGCATAAAAAATGCGCGTTTAGTAACCGTTTTCATAGTACAGATCCTCTCGATTCTGATTCGTGAGAGCCTTCTTACTTTTTAAATATGTATGTAAATATGTTCCATCATCCTTTGGAATCTTTCTTGTCCTTGTCGAGCTTTGCGTATTATACGCAATGCAATGTAGAAGGTATTCAATATTCCCTAAGAGAATTAATTACTTTAGGGATTAATGGCTCAATTAATGTGATTAGTTCGGAAACATTTGATGATTCATCGGTTATGATTTATTCTTGTATGTAAACCAAAAGTTATATGAAAGTTTTTATACTTTGTTATTATTATTGCTATTGGAGTAAGCGTTTATATCGTTAAATTAATAAACATTTGGAATTCGTACAATGAGTTTCTCTTTCTATAATTGTGGAAAAATCATTTAGAAAAAATACCATGTCTATAAAAAACGATGAAAAAATAATAACGTATCATGTCTCCATGATTCCAGTTTATGAGGTATCTGGAAAATAATCAAGATGTACCGAATACAAGATTCTAAAATGGTGTAAATCCTTCAATTTTGAAATATCGAAATGTGCCGACCGCACGTTTAGCGTTAAAGCTAAAAAGCAATAGCTGTTGGTGTAACTATAAAAGTAGACTAAGGACTTTTACCTATGGCAATTTTTGATTTGATTAATCATCCTTTTGGGCGTGAGAACCATTTAAGTCAATTTGTATTTGACACCCTGTTTATCCCTTTAATTTCGGTTTCCTTTTAACAGCAATCATAATTTTCATTTTAAATTTCATTTTAGCTCACATTAACTAGCAAATCTAACGGTATTAGCGATCATATCAGGTTCATAAATATTAATACAGTTTAAATTGTATTGAATTATAAAAAAAGGATAAATAAACAAAGAAAAAGGGAATAAAACGGTTACAGGCATCAAAACATGTATAGAAATAATTAATAAAATATGCTATTATTATTATTTCAGGGTTCATTTCTTTAAAAAAAGGACTAATTTGACCATTATTTCAGGTGGCGGTATGTATATAGAAGTTGTATATAAAGATTTTGACAGTTTTTGTAACCTTTGCTCATTGCACAAGGTAAGTATTATTCCCTGATGTAGAACGTAGAACTTTCCTGTAAGGCATGGATGCTGGAACTGAAGCGGTTTGACCAGTGTGTTGGAATTATCGAGGCTATCCAAGGGGACGCTATGAATATCACCTTAGCTGCAAAACTGCATTAGCACGCTAATATTCATGGCCAGATGCCTTCTTGATCGCAACGCTGACTTGTTCAGGGCAGTTACTCGCTCATGCACAGCTCATCGATTGTTGAGTCAACTGTTAAATATTGTGTTATCTACATGAATGGGTTTAAACACTAAAGGATATGGATCACACATGGACTTTGTGATCGTTTAGCGTATAGTGATAAATTTAATTAACTAAATAATGCATTTCAGGACGTTATTCAATGCAGGAAAAAAATACATCTATGAACGACTGAGATTCCCAAAAAACCTTTAGACAGAGGTCCTACATCGGAACCATACAGTTGGAAGGCCAAAAGCAAGATGGTTGAATGGAGTGGCAGCAGGTGCTGATTGCTTTTTGACACCCAAAATTGGGCGGCTGCAAAAAAAGATAAAGCATACTGGTGGAGGCTGCTGGAATTTGCCTAGATTCAGTAATGTATTATTGCGCCATCAAGTTATTGTAGTAGTGTGGGACAAAAAAAAAAAAAAATAAATAATCTCCAGTTTCTACTGTTCCGAGCACTAAAAGCGGCAGACACTCCTAAATAAGAAAACAAGTTATACGTATGGAATAGAGTATTAATTCAAGGTATACGAATAAGAGTATAGTAACTTTGATTCTGTTATTTTCTTATTACTCTCAATTATGAAATAGCTGTTTTTTTTCTTTTATATGGACTGCCGAAACGCTGGCAAGGTTGGAAAAAACATTGAATGAGAAGTTGGGATTATCAAAACGGAATTAGTAATATTACTTATTAGTAGTGATTTCAAATAATTTTCATAGTTCAAACTAAAATTCAAATTATAAGAAAGTATATACGAGATTACATACTGGCTTCATCAAACGTATGCGTTACTTGACTACCTCAATTCAGCTTCTGGTCTGGACACCACCTAGAACTCAGTAAACCTGAAAATACCCAAGTCCCCGTAAATAGTGTAATAGTGTAATATTGTAAATATTTAAGCACCTGTATAATAGTAGCATTGATATTATTGTAATATACACCCGGCGTATTGGGCATAATACGGCCAACCCATGTCCGAATTCCAGTTGGTATTACCTATGCAATGTATTACTAAATGAACAAGGTAGTCCTCAGCATGTAGCTTAGTTGTAGTTTCTACATATGCGAATGAAAAACAATTTTGAATTATATAAAAAACAAAAAATATTAATCTTGACGGTAAGTATCATGCACATTTAATTTGTTTATAATACTAATTGCTTTTACAAATCTAAACATCTTTTTACTTTAGGTTTATGTAATCTCCGTTTCCGGAAGAGTGAGATTGTTCGCCTGTTTTAGATCTGATGAATATTCAATTTACTGAAAAAGTGAATAATGATATGCTAACTGAATAACTTAATAATGATATACTGACTGAATAATGATTCAATGAACAATGAACATTATTATGTATTTCCCCGCTATTAAATAAGAAATTTGAAATAATTAGAATCTAATGTATCATTATTGGCAACTAGAAGAGATTTAATAAAATATAAATATTGAGATGAATTTTCAGTGTATAAAAATGGGTTGAGGTTAACACAATTAATGAAAATAAATTATAGGAAAAATAAATTTTCATAGATAACCAGCCACTCTGAACGAAAAAGACAAAATATCAATTCTGCTACCAAAGAGGCATCAAATTTAATTTCTTGAGAAAAAAAGCAGTAATACTGCCTATCCTCGTTTCTTTAATTTATACAAGAATCTCCTGGATCCTCTTGAAAATATTTCCTTATTGAAGAACTAATTAGAAACCTGATTGATGTCTCTTTTAAATTGGATTCCATCTTTTTTCTTTCTTATTATAGTAAACAAGATCAAGATTCTTACTTTCCCTATATTAAAGTTATTATCTTTAACCAAATACATATAGCAGGATTTTATCAAAACAGTTTATACTTTTATAAGATTCTGAATCAAAAGCTTCTAAAGTCAATGTTAATCAGAAAGCTGGAAAAGTTCCGTCGAATTATAGCATCTTCATGACTATAATTGAAACAACTTTGCAATCGAATCGCATTATTACTGCCTCCTGCCGAAGTTACCCGAAGGTCGCCGGACTAGCACTCTCTACCGCCATTTGTGCTAACTGCTTTGTATTCAATTGTAACATTCGTATTCATGGGAATATTTAAAATTATTACTTCTTTAACTAGATATTGTTTAAAATTATTAGTGATGTCGACTTTCTTCATTTATTAACACAGTAATAATTTATATTAAGGTAAAGTCCCGACCTCAACTGAAAAGGATACGTTGGGGTTTTATTTATCTGTTGAGCGGCATCACGAATAATTTAAAATAATACCAAATTAAAGCAGTAATAATTTTAATAATTCCAATGAATACGAATCTTGCAACTGAATACAAAGTAGTTAGTTTGCACAAATGGCGTTAAAGTGTAATTGTAACGTAAGCAATATTTAACAAATTAATAATAACGTTGGTACAACTATGCAATGCGGTCGCATTATCAGTGTCTGCTCCCAAAGTTATTCGAAGGTCGCCGCACTAGCAATCTCTTGTGGCGTTTGTGCTAACTGCTTTGTATTCAATTAAAATCCTTATTGAAATTACTCCTCTAATTAGATATTATAAGACTTCCGGCCTTATAATTCTGGGGATGTTTCACCTAAAGCGGTAATAATTTAAATTACGGTAAGGCCCCGACCTCAACTGAAAAGGATGTTTTGGGTGTTTGTATATCTCTTGAGCGGCCTTAGTGAGCGGAAGTCGACAGCACTAATAATTTTAAATTTTAATTATTCCAATGAATATGAATCTTACAACTGAATATAAAGTAGTTATTTAGCACAAATGGCGCTAGAGAGTGCTACTGCGGCGACCGCGTCTACCTTCGGGTATAGACACTGATAATACGACTGGATTGTAAAGTTGTTCCGTAATCCTTAAGTGTCTATAATCGCCAAATAAGCAGCAAGTTTTAAGGATAAGAATGAAAATTGGATCGAAAATTATTACTCAAAATACAAAACACTTGAAATTCATATTTTTTCAAAAATTTAGGGGAGAGCGGGATATATCACCCTGACCCTCCACTCCCCCTCTTCCCCTGCGTACGCCACTGACTGGTTCGCCCGACAGAAGAAGTATGAATATTAAAATGCATGTGGTGGACGATCTGTAGAGTGCGCTACCGGAAGGATGATGGCCACCACCCGGTGATCTGCATCGACCGGCCCCAGGACCCCGACGTCTTTTGCTGACCTCTAGCCTACTCCCTGGCCGCAATCGGCATATCCTAAAGGTCTCCAATTCTAAGGCTATTTGCTATGGTTCCTAGCATATCTATTTTTTCTTTATTTTGATGTATTTTATTAAAATATAATATAATATCTCATTAATTTATGTTTTCCTTAATAGGTAATTTTTTATTATTTTA
Organism: Rhaphigaster nebulosa; assembly: GCA_948150685.1. Taxonomy (NCBI): domain Eukaryota; kingdom Metazoa; phylum Arthropoda; class Insecta; order Hemiptera; family Pentatomidae; genus Rhaphigaster; species Rhaphigaster nebulosa. Next base: position 45,783,174 of record OX411311.1, on the reverse strand, counting down.
TTGGTAATTTTTTATTGTCATTCATTATCATTTGAATCTAATCTATACAACTACGTTCCTTTTTACAATCATATAATAGTCTTCGATGATCTAAATGCCAATTTCCTTTTTGACTCCAATGATAGACTCTACCTGGAAAATCTTCTTTTTTTCCCCCTCTTTCTCTTCATTGATCCTTCTGCTCCCACCCACCATACTTGCTGGACCGGCCCATGGTTGAACCGGCATTTTCTGGATTCAGGGTAGAACCTCTCCTCTTTTCAACTGCCCGTTCCGTTCCTGTCCCCTCGTGTCATAATTCTACATATCATACAATATCCAAACTCCAGCAATTCCTTCTAAAACCACATCTTCTCGCAACCTTGAAGCTCTAAAATCTCTATCTTCTCTATCGACCTGCTGCTTGAATGTGTCAAGAAATTATAGATCTGCAAAAGAGGCTTGGGGCAGCCCATAGATTATTTAGACGTAAAAGGCTAGCAGATGACTAGAAAGTGTTTACGGCACTCCACAATTTGACACAGACAACAATCAGGCGAGTGAAATAAAATTACTTTTACGAAGCCCTTTCCTCTCCTCCTGACTAAATCAAAATGGCAAACTCTCTCTTTGCAAATCCTCTTCCTCATTATTTATTCAGGTTTCATCCGCTGATAAACTCATACTTTTTATCTGCCTCCTATGACAGTTCTCCACCCTCTTCTTCTCACTTTTTCTTGGTTCCATCATTTAACTACAGTAATTTTTATTTTTCCTTTGACTGACCTTTCCTATGATTATTTTCTCCCTAGTAAAATCTTATACCAATGCTACAGGGTTTGATGGAATACCTATTAAATTCTCAAAATTATGCATGCCTGAAATCCTAACAGTTCTTTTGTACATATATAATTTCCCCTCCAAAATTCCTTATTTTCTACCTCTTGGAAAAAAAACACGCACATTCTCTCCATCATATTAATATGGTATAATATACCTCCAACCCCACATATCCCAAAGACAATCGCCCACTCTCCATCCACTCTCACCTTTCTAAACCTCTAGAAAGAATAATAAATCACATTCTATAAGAATAGTCATAAACATTCTAGACAACAGATTAAAACTATTTTTGACAAAAAAACATGTGGATTAGTTTATAACAAACAAACATAATTCAAGTGTGCGATATGTGGGTCATCTATCGTATGCGTAATTGATATTTTAAAACTTTTTATTTTTATTAATCTATATAATTTATGCCTATATTTTAACTCATTCTATGGATAAAGTAACAACCAATTGAACAGGATCCTCAAGATAAATGAATTATGAGAATTGATACAAATTAGCTACCTTTGTCATGATATCAACCAAAAATCTATGATGAAGCTGAATATTTACATTTTAGGGAAAAACCTGATTAAAATATTAGGAAATTTAATTTTGAAAGTAAAAAATGGCCAGTTGAATAGTTATTTATTTAATTTCTTTGCTCCTGGCACTAACATTTTATATTGCCGCCTTGGGCCCGGAGAGTGTAACCATGTAAAATATATTATATAAAATCATAAGTAAAATAAACAAAAATGGAAGTTGGATAGCATAAGAAGCTCTAGCGCACTTTGAACTTTACTGATCATTATCGATCGAGGTACAGTTGGCCTCGGATTGAAGTGGTTCACCTTTACTGGGGAGTAATAATAGATTACAAAATTATGGATCCGTTAACACTAAAATACCTAGCGAAACATTTTACATGAGCATTATAAGGATTTAATGGAATGTTAATGGATTTCATAGGTAGTTCAAAATATGTATTACGTGAAATGCAAAATTATTAGGCTGGATAAAAAGAAGGTAGGTATGTCCCTATTGATTTCATAAAATTACTGCTGAATACTTAAATATTTATAATAAATTATAAAATTTGCTTTAGTGAATATTTCACTACTACTGACGCAGCAAATTTCACACACAAAAGCTTCTCAATTTATTTGAAATAAAATGACAAAATATATTGTCAAAAATCTATTGGCAGAATCCCGTGAAGAGCCTCTATTTAAGGACATTGCAAAATATTTTCGAAATGCAGAAGGCCGGATTGAGTTGAAATCACACTCCTCCAAACAAAAAATGAGTTTTAAATACAAATTTCTTTCCGATTTTTAGGTCAAGATCGATTGGTCATACTCTGATATTCGGATTCATTGTTCTTCGAAACTCCTGAGCGAAGGGCCTATGCCGAATCATTTTTAAAGTCGTGGTCACATATTTAATCTATCATTTTTGATTTACATAATCAAACACCCAGCGCTTTTTCAGTGGCATTTACAACAAAAAACTGGTGCTTCGGCTCTGTCTAAGACGCACAAAGGGATTTTTTTTCTTAAAGATTATGTCGCAGTCAATCTGGAATACTAAGAAATCCTTCGGTTCTTTTTGATTTATTTGTTATGGAAACGGTTTCTTATCGGCAGGATCAAGAAAAATTATTACTCAATTATCATTTTAATGATAGGCCTATAATAAACAAGAAAGAGGAAGAAAATAAGAAGAAGAAATAGAAGGTTCATAATACGATAAGTAGGATATAAATAAGAAATGAAACTTGCGGCACGCCTCTATTGCTCTGATAAGGCCTTACCCTAATTAGAGAAGCATTGCTGGAGCGTTTTATCTCCCGAACCAGCGACTGTCACCGTCGAACGCTCGCGCGAAGCTTCTTCAATTTTGACATAGGGTTGCATTTCGTTAACGCTCAGACGCCTTGACTTTTTACTTTCCCTGCATATATTTATATCATATGGACTTTCACCCGTACCATTAGATTCAACCTGATCTGCTCTTCCCAACCAATACGATTTTTTATTTCGACTTAAGTTTACTGTCACCACTTCAGTGTGTTCTGATTCAATAGATCTTGTCGAGTACTGCCGATCAAACCTTAAACGAACGTCGTAACTTCACCGAGCCAAACGCTATGATTAGCGAAAGTTATCAAAATTGGCGAAACGAACTTAATCATATTTGACAGAGAATCATATTGCCAAGGAAAATAAGAGATCAAAAATTTTAAATTCTTAAAGATGTGAAATTGATCAACATCACAGAAATTAGCAGTCCATTGATGGCAATTGGGCATTCACTCTTCTTCGCAACTGTTTTTTTAGGCTACATTAATTTCATGTGAAATCCAGAATAGGCATTGAAAACGGTTTACTGAAATATTATTAAAATATATTATTAATTAAAATTATTTTAATTTTGTGCAAACATTGCAAAGTTTTTAATGAAGTAAATTTTAATTAAATGGCATGCCAAGAGTATTACCACGAATAAAGGGATTTTAAATAAAAAAAACTAATAGAAATGATCTCGATTAAAAATTAATAGAAATGGTCTAATCAGGAAATTCTCAATAAGATATTTAAAAAAAAAAGGTTTAAAATAATATTAATCAGAAGAAGATGCCTCCTATTCTAAAATGTCATTCAATAAATAAATAATAAAGTAATCAAATAATACAAAATACGCATTGTTTTTCGATAAAGGCGAGAAGAAAATTCAAAGAAACTAAATACCAGGCAGTAATGCATAATGTATTTAGAATAAATTAGGCCTGAAAACGTTCAATCATCGGGGAGTAATGATTGGGCGGATATCGAAAGGAACTAGACCAATCCTTCATCGTGGAGGGGAAACAGAGTTATTGATTGGTCGACTGGCTGGCCATTGGGTCTCGTGGATCAACAAGTTACTTGTTTCCTCCAATCATCTATGATAGGGCAAGGATGACTTAGATAAAATGCAGAAGACAGCCAAAGAATCAATAGAAAAACTCTGCAATCCCAATCTACAGCTTCATACTTATTGTTGATGAACCTGCTTTACAACAGGTCATCATTTAAATCATTACTATTTTTAATGATTATTTTTTTTAATATATTTTAATAGCATATTTTTGTCAAACTTTTAGCTTTACACCTACCACAAAATAAGATACAGCAAGTAAACATGTGCCAATTCAAAAGATTTGGATCCCCTAATAATGCTTTTACCAACATGATGTAAAATATCTGGTGTGTCCTTCTGTACGATATTCCTTGTCGCGTTGGGTGTGAAGTTCAAGACAAAAATTGTTTGCTAATATAGGCCCGATATTCATAAGCATCTTCGCTGATATTGGTCCGATTTAGATGTTTTTAAAATTTTGCTTTGTACACAATAATTTTTCGAATGAGTCTCTTCAATGCTTCGGGAGTTTCGAGTTTGTCGAAAAACTAAAAAAAAAAATGAACAGGTTTCCAGAGGAACATGCTCTGAATACTTTGTAAAATAACATTAGTAGGAAGTCCAATACGCCGGATCTTTGCTAATACTGGTTCGATTTAGACAATTTATTTTTTTGTTTTGTTTAGAATTTAGTTGTCACCTTTCAAGTGGTTATGTAGAATTTTCCATAAAATGTTATGCTGAATCGCAAAGATACGTTGAAAATTACACATCGGATATTTGGCCCGATTAAAATACTTTTCTTGCCTTGTAGTGATAGGAAAGAAAAACAAAATAATAATTCTAGAAACCATACCGCATTACATAATTTCATAATATAAAACACATTATATTGCCGTATATGATTGCTCATTTTTAATTAAACTACCATAAAAAATAATATTTCATTTAATGCATAAGATATTAAAGAAATTGTATCAATGAATGTGCGCATATAAACCCATAACATTTTTAGAGCTCAAGTGGCTTAGGATAATTGTGCTAGAAAGCGTTAACGTGTCTACAAACTCACTTTATTTATTAATGTTATTCTGTTTAATTACTATAAAAGTTATGAAAAATTAGCAGCCTGAAGGACAAAAGTGGCAATACTTCCTTTCGTCAGCAATTTTTTAAAGAGAAAAATCTGCTCACGCATTCAAATACGAGTTGTGTTTTGGCTAGTAAATATAATTTCGTGAAAATTTAAAAACTCAACTGTCCATTAATCGATATCTCATCAACACTAGTCATCTAAATATAAAATAAAGCTTTCTATTTCTTTAAAAACACTTGTTTATTTAAAAAAATCCATGTCTGAAATAAACTATAAAAACAGACAGCAAGATATCTAGATTTTTGACTTTTTTGAAGTCCATAGATACATCCCCATTCTGCTGACTACGGAACGCAAAGTAAGATTCTCAGTCTCAAACAAAACTTACACTGATAAGGTGATAAGAGTGTTGATAAGGGTTGTTAGATTACCTGTATATTCCAGTAGCCACCTCTTGGTTAAGAGAGTCCTCTGGTCCTTCAGGTGCCTAGATGGAATTTTCATTTATCCTTCAAGTACCATCTATGTGTCTATGGCTCCTTCTTCCACGGGCCTGCTAGAGAATTATGATCCTTCAACTGACCATATATCGAACATAACATTTAAAAGTCACTATCTACATCTAACATCTACTTCGTCGAAATAAATAGTTGGAAGGAAAAATAAAATGTATTTATAAGAGACATATGGTGCTTAGATAAACATATGAGATGTGTGATAAGAATTGATTAGGTTAACTATTTGTCGCAGAAAATTATAATCGAATTTATGTCGAAATAGTTTATTTTGTTGCGATTGATCTAAAGCACGTATCGATCATTCTACGAATACAAGTTAATATAAACAAAATAACTGAAATAGTAATAAATTTGTTGATATATAAAATATAATTTGACAAATCACTATTGTGATCATAAAAGCTAGATAAATAAAAAAAAAAAAGCATGAGCAGCTGAACTCCGCCACTAAGGTCGTATTAGCACTAAAATACAAAATTAAAGGGATAAAAGTTGAGACACACGAAAGGCATTTCTCTGAAACCAACTCATTCACAAACAAATTTTCAAACCTCTAACTGAATTTGGTGGGGCTATATAGGTGAGAAAAACCTTAAAAACCGGTGAATGCCGTAATAATGGCCGAAATTTTGACTGAAATATGCTTCCTCTGGTATAGTATTGTTCTGCCTAGAATACAACCCTACATACCGCATTTCAGCTCATTTGATAAATAGCTGAGCCACGAAGTGCCCAAATGTAGAACGAAAAATAAATAAGATATATCAGATATCTCTGAAAATCCCATAATCGCGTTTTAGTGATTATGAAACGGATATAAAATGCATCCCCATCCCTCTCCAATGTCCTTCGATACAGTACAATATTCTGTTATTTTCGGGGAAAATACCTGGTCTATTTCACGCCACATCAACCCATATAAAAAAATAAATAATAATTTTAGATTCGAGGTTTTGCAAAATTAATGAAACTTGGTATTTATTTTCATGCATAAACATGGTCGAAAATTCAGTTTCATATTTTTCCCGTTTTTAGTTTTTAAGTTATAAATAAACAAATCAACGAAAAGTGACTATGTTTTTTTACAAGTTTTAAAACATTCAGAAGCTTATAGCTCCAAAACTATTCGCCGTGGAAAGCGCAAAATAGTATCATTCTTTTCAGTATTTAAAGGATTTTGATTTGATATGTGTCTTGGCTTTACCAAACCAATCTTAAAATTTTAAAAAAGTTATTTTTTTAAAAACTCAAAAACGAAATTTATAATTTTGTTGAAAAAAATATACGTAAGATACATATACATGTTATAACACTGTTGGTAGTGTTGATACACTGTTTGTCATATTTTAACAATAAAATTGACTTAGCTAAAAATCACTACAAAAACTATCATACACGACATTATTCCTGAGCTCGACAAAATCTAATTGATGAACGAGCTTCCACAAAACCTTTTCTTTGAATTGATACCATTAAAATATCATCATAAAATTTGGTATGTGCATTTCTTACATTATGCACATTAAACTTTTTTTTTAAACTAAAGAGGTCATTTTAATTCGTAATCGTAATTTTTTTTTAATATATCTTCAATGTCTTCACTTTATAATACCGTCAACTGGAGTGAAAAGGGCCAAAATTATGGAGTTTCTGTTGCTATACACGTACCGTTCAATTTAAAGAAACTTCCTTTATGGGTGGTTTTCATTACCTTTTCAATTATATTCCGTATATTTTCAGATGATTAGAATGAGAGAGCAAAATATGTTCGTGACCATCATAACCCCGTGTTCTGGATGACTAGGGTCACGGCTTTTTTTCATACAAACTCACATATTTAAAGGCTGGGTTTAGTGTAGACAGATAGATAATCTTCTAAACTTCCAAAAATGTTAAAATAACTTTTCTGTATAAGTGAATTTCACCATATTGACGTGAGGCTAAGAAAAATAAATACTGGAACATTTAAAGATCTAAATGTTTTATTTTGATTCTAATGTTACTCTAGAATATAAATTTCACTAAAATTAACATAAAAATATGTATGTATAATCTTCTTTTATTATTTTTTATATCTTCCTATGATTTCGTAAAAAAAAAAAAAAAATAATAATAATAATATCTTTAAATACTAAATGAGGAGGTCTTTAAATTCGTCCTCATCGAATCATAGCCATTTTCATTCTTTTTTCGGGGCAGTTCGCCATATAATTTAATGTATGAGTTGGTACACTTCTAATCAAATCTTTCCATTTTTTTTTTCGGTGTAGTACGGATTGGCGATTTTTGGGAATTCACTGTACATCGCTAAATAATCACATGTTAAGCGCAGGGAGAGAATGGCCACGAATCTATAGTCACCTCGAAATGAAAAGAACTTTGACTAATGATAGAAAATCTGCTAATATTTCCATTTAGCTCAGAAAATAATTGAAAAACCTTGCCTTCATTCGCAGAAGTAGTTGTTCCAGCACCACAACAAACGATAAGGTCATCGGTTTAAGGCGATAGCTACATCATAAGGACAGCTTGAAATTGGAATTAGCGACAATAGTAAATGTTCTTAAAAAATGTTTTGTTGTTTTTACCGAGGGGACTTTTAAATAAATTTTATGTTCTCTCGAAATAATTTTTTTGCTGATTATAACCAGCAAAATTGCTTTTTACAGTAGAAGAGAAAACGGCCTGCCATCATTCTTCTATTAAGAAGAAAATCTTGTATTTTTTTATTTACAATATATACACGATATTAGAGGACTTCTGGAAAAAATGAGTCTTCCTGAATATTTTCCAGATAATTGACGCATATTTATTGATAGCTAAAAGCGAAGCTTGAAATGTGTTCTTCTACACAATGGGAACAAATATGGTTCAATACCGATTTCTCACTCAAAGGCAATGAAAGAAACAGATAGTACCATAGCTTTGGTCTTGGAGATGAGGTATCGTGAACATCAATGGGTGGACTTAAAAATGGTAAACTTTTTCCTCGGACAGCTAAGTCCCCTTGTATCTTGTGCCTCTCGGATAGCAGAGACAATACACACCACTGGGTTAGACAAGAATGGCCTAAGAGAGAAGACATGGTCATAGGAGAAAATAACGTTATTAACGAATCCTTAGTTGAACGAAAGAAATTCTTCTTTCCTCAACTGCATATCAAGCTGCGTCTTATGAAGCAGTCTGTAAAGACTTTTGATATGGACGGATAATGCTTTGCATTTATAGGTGAAAAAGTGCCTCACTTGAGTAAGGAAAAACTTAAAGCAGGAATATTTAACGACCCGTAAATAAGAAAATTCATTAAGAACCAAACCTTCGTAAATTCCATGAATGAGGCTGAACGAAATTCCTCGACTTCATTTGTTGCACTTGTCGGATATATTCTGGGCCAACGAAAAGCAGAAAACCATGTTGAAATGGTAAACGATATGCTTAAAAATTTCAAATCTCTTGGGTACAACTTGAGTATTACGTGACGCAGCCACCTGGATCGTTTTCCTGAAAATTTAGGAGACAGCAGTGAGGAGCAAGGTGAAAGATTTCATCAAGATATTAAAATTAGGGATGACCGCTATCAAGGAAGATGGGATACGTACATTATAGCAGGTTATTGCTGGAGTTTACAAAGGGACTTTTCCTAAATATATTCAAAAAGGTCACTTACAGACTTAGAAATTTGACCTCCTAGGCAAAAACTGATACCATATTTGAATTCAGAACACCAAATTTATTTTAAATCAGCTCCAAATACCCCCGCACCAATAACACTACTGTTGGCCTGTGTTATCAATTTTTCTCTTATTTTCTGTAATTAAGAAGTATTACAAAAAATTGAGTAAATATGATAAACAAAATTATAGATTTGGGAATGATACGTGATGATTGTCAAGAAAAATGTATTTTGTCTTGTCTTACTTGTTTTGATTTGATTTAGTTTTAAAGACTCTTCCTTAATCCTTGCTTCCTCAGATACTATAACATGTATTAATATTTCTAATAAGTCAAAATACACTACTTTTATAGGTTACGAAATCAGTTCATCGGTGTGTAATTTATAAAATAAAAAAGTGAAATAAAAATATGCAAAAATTAAGCCAAATATTTATTGTTATTTATTTATTTTTTATTTTTATCATTTTTTTTTTTTTTAATCTCGAACCTAAAGCATAAATATTTTTGCAACTATGGTATCAGATAAGTAACAATTGACATAACAGCACGTCAGCAGAATGTGACTACTAAAATTTTGATATTGCATTTGTGAGATAATTGTCCAGCCTTTGTTGTAATGATTTTACTTACAAGGGGATTGAGTGAACAATGTGTCCGTCGCCGATTTTGATCAAAATTTATTGGGTGATTCTGCATTGAAAGTTGGCCCATTTCCTTCTGTTTTGTCCAATGGGCTTTAGGAGCTGATAAAAATCTCGTGTTTGAAGAATGATATCGACATTATTTTTGCAGCTATAGATTTGTTTTTTAGAGTATACTTTAGTAAAAATATAAAAATAATTGATTTTTGGTCAAATAAATTATAAAATGTGTTTAAATTATTAAGTATACTGGCCTCATAATTTTTTTTTACACCAAAAATGATTGTGTAAATTGTTAGATATGAAGAATCACATGACCGATCTTTGGAAGACGTTAGTACTCGGAATAAGCTCTAATTATTTTATTAATTATAAAACAAAAAAAATTAAATATCTTTCAAGTTTCGCTGATTTGTACAAGAAAAAAAAAACAGCATAAAAAAATAAAATAATCTGCCCATCATTGTATATTTTTTTGGTGGTCGGAAATATGGATAGAGCAGATTTTATAATCTAGGATTATATCAACGCAGCTGAATCTGAAAAAGGGTTCTACTTTTTTTTATTACTATCTACTCAGGCCTATCTAATCTAAAAAATAGAAAGTTAAGCAGCTACAGATAACTTGGGGATTCAAAAATGCAGTGGGATAGGTTTGTATCATTGCTATCTTCTGTTCAATAGCGTATTCTGTACGGAATAAAATTAAGACAAACCTCTCTCATTGGATTTGGTATTTCTAATGTTATAAACTTAATCATCGTAAATTCAATAAATTTATAATCATCTATTGAAACCCTTGAGACCTAATGAATAACAAATATTTCATAGAGTCGAATATGGAAAGACGCATTTTTGTATTTGATATACGTCTTACTACAACCATATTGCACTTTTTTAGGAGGGAGGGTAGGAGGAGAAGATAATTGTCATTATTATATCTTAACTGAACAGGCATTTGTTTCTATGAAATAAAATGCCAATTAAATCTTTTAAAAAAATTCATCGACTGCCTAAACGAATTTTTTAGTTTTTATGAATTTAATCTCAAAATAAAAAGATAGAAGAAAACACATTGTTTCTAGAAAACTTAATAGACCGAAAATTGTATCAATCGTTTCCCAAGTATATCTGACGTTGTATAATATCATAATTTGTTTGAACTTATACCAAGTCAATAGAACTATATACTGAAAACAAATAAGGCATGACTAAGAGATCAGAGGTTAGATTAGTCTCAGATTGTACGATTTTATGCATCCAGTCAGGGCTTTCATCTTTTGAAACGGTCTTCACCATAGAGTGAAACGAGTATTTTTTTCACACAAGTGGGTACGTTTTTTAATTCTCAACGGACAAAAAATGTTTAAACGGCTTGCCTGAAACTTTGGAAAGCCTGTACGTATATCTCGCATTGCACTCATTATTATTTTAATAAGAAATTATTAACTATCAACAAATGAACAAAATATTTTTGTTTTATAGATATGTATCTATTTTTACATTTATGTATTATCTTTAATTTTATTTAATTTATTATACATTTTATAGATATGTATCTATGTTTTATAGATATGTATCTATTTTTACATTAATGTATTATCTTTAATTTTATTTAATTTATTATACATTTCAATGAGCTGCAAGAACTTTAAGGAATAGCGAGTCCTTATTTTTGTATATCAGAGGGTTTTTGTATATCTTCTCACATTATTCTGTAAATCCGACTGCTACTTGAAAAGATCGAAGAATTCTTGAGTAACGGAGACCTGCATAAAATACCCAGCAGCAAATAATAAGAGTTGAAATGAACTTTCTATCGTCACTGAAAAACTCGTTTATTCATCTCATTAATGGAATCCAAATATTAGAATCGAGCCCACAGCTGGATTGGATTGTTAGTGAGCCTGTAAGTATTCCAATCACGCACGCATTTCGTGTAACCCATTTATTTGACTTCCGATAGAATTAAACTTCAGCCAATTATGTGACACGAAATCAACTGTATTCGAAATTTTCCAAATCATCTGCATCCAACTAATCCTTACAAAACAAAATCCAGGATTAACTTTTATTACATTAGAGCTCATGCTAATAGGAAAAAAATTGAACTAATATATATATATATATATATATATATATATATATATATATATATATATATATACATATATCATGACGTACTTAAGCAATCTCAGTTCTCAACACTCACTTGATTTCCTTAAAAAATAAGCTTCATTGTTGCTATTGCACAATGTAGTAGTATCTGTTAATATCTAGTAGTATGTGTTTTTTATACACCTCTTCTAATACCAATTTGAAGAAATACGGCACATAAATAAAATTATACTTTGTTTTTCTTTTCCATTAATAAAAAATCAGCTTAAACATGTATGTTTAACAAAAGTGATAGTAATTAACCTGTAAATGAAAATGAATTTATATTAAAAACAATATAAATAGAAAACCAACTCAAATTTTTTTTTAGTGCTTTTAGGAACAATATATACTCCTATACACATGTGTGGAGGTACTGCCTATCTCTTTTGGTAGGTTACGGGAATCAAGCCAGGATACGGAAGGTCACTTTTTCATTATATTATTAATATTAAAATATTATATTATTAATATTATGTTTTCTTTGAGAAAATCAATAACAATTTGATTTTTATCCTCTGAATCAACTTACTGTGTATTCTTAATGTTTTACATCTGTACATTATTATCTTCTTTTTGGTATATTTCGTTTGTATACTCACTGAATTGAAATCTGTCGAAGCAGTAGCCCATTATCAATACTGAAAACATTGAAATATGTACGTAATATATATAAGTGAATTTTGAAAAATTAAGAAATAAAAAAAGTTAAATCAATAGTGAAATACATATTATGTAATAATATTCGAAAGAAATATTTCTTTTAATCTATTTTTACTTCCTTGTACGAAGTAATGGAAGTTTTCGGTTTTCAGATTTCTACGGAAATATCCATTTTGACCATCCCTGAATCCATTTTGACTAGTTTCGTCGTGGCGTCTGTACGTACGTACGTACGTTCGTATCTCGCATAACTCAAAAATAGTTTGCTGTAGAAAGTTGTAATTTTGTATTTAGGATTGATGTAAAATCTAGTTGTGAACGTCCTTTTTTTGTCATTGTTTGATTACCGGAAGTAGTACTTTACTTGAAGGTCATAATTGATTTCCATCAAAAATTATATTAAAATACAATACAAAACTTCTCAAATTTAATATTTATAATTTATATATTGATTTAAATAACATACTAGATTTTGGTCTAAATTGAAAAACCGGAAGCGGTACTTTACTTGAAGGTCATATTAGACTTTCAAAAATTATATTAAAATATAATGTAAAACATCTCAAATTTGGTAACTAGGACTTATATATCCATATAAATGTATTTACTAGATTTTGGTTAAAATTCGTTAGCCGAAAATGGTACTTTACTTGAAGGTCATAATAAGCTTACATCAAAAATTATATTTAAATTAAAAAAGAAATCATGTGTTTCGGTAATAAAGGTTACAAACGCAATTTGGTTTTCAATCCAATTAAACACTTTTATTACTTGCTTTATGTATTAAAATTGAGTGTAAAATACTGGTTTTCCTCCTCATTTGTGAGATCAACAAGTATGCAGCATGAGAATAAGATATTAGTTAAGTGGGTTTTAACGCTTAAAATGTTGAAACTGTCCATTTCCAATGCTTTATCTAGTGATATTGACAGTTTTATTGTTGCCATGGAAAAATATCTTAGAAACTAGTTACCTACTGAAGGAAAACGACATATAATAACGGAATGAGACCTCCAGTAATAAGAGTGTGTGTTTTTTTGTGTGTTTGTGTGTGTGTCAATAGATGGATGTCGGGTCGCCGAGTGTCAATCTTCGGAAACTAGTAACCAAATTCAGTATCACTTTTTGAGCCATGGATTTATAATTTAATAGGCGTACAAGGAAGTCATGTAAATGTATTTACTAGATTTTGGTTAAAATTCGTTAGCCGAAAAGGGTACTTTACTTGAAGGTATGTGTTGTCTACATCAGATATTTTTATCTTTCAGACTCCCTACTCTCTGGTAGTGAGAAAAAGAAGCAGCCAATGCAAGGGTTAACTTTCCACCCAATAATGATCCGAAGCACAAAGCCAAATTAACACTAGAGAGTATTATGAAAATGAAATTTGTTGTTTTCATTGGCACTACAACCCTTTTTACTTCACGCCACCAAGATTTAGCCATTAAAACGTAATAGTTGGTATGTTGGCATTTTGCTCCATTAATATATCATGCCCAATGTTCTTATTAGTACTGTATTTTATATCTTATATATGTATTATATTATATATAATATTATATATTATATAAAAATTATATTTATATATTATATATATGTATTATATTATATAAATAAGTATCTGTATCTTGTATCTTATATATCTTAGTACTGTATATACTATATCAATTCTTGTCTTATCAGAGCAAATTGGTTCAGCCAGTTTCAGCATAATTTTATCACTTTCTCTTACAATTAAAACGCAGCTTTTTATTGTACTTATTAAAATATGTATTTTGAGGCCAACATACAATGATACATTTCAACCCAATCCTTACGTGGCGGCGTTTTGGATCACTACGAAGATGAGTTCATTCTTCATGCGGAATTCCCAAATCGATTCGAGGCAATATTGCGGGAGGACACCGTTGAGGAATGAAATCGACGGTGGGTGACTTCCCTGAAAGGGACTACTCTGAGGAAATTTTTCCCCACCGTCCAGTCACATCTTAAAGTTAATTGGGTCCTCCCAGACTATTGTATTTCACAAATTCTCACTGGACCTGGGGATTTTAGCGCTAAACTATTAATATATCAATATATATTAATATATATATAATAATATATTTTATATATATTTTATATATCTTTATATAATAATATATATATAATATATATTAATATATAAAGCGCTAAACTATGGAAAATATATCAATACCCTGTATCCCAGTTGCAGCGTTTCGGAGACTGCCGAGCATGTGGTCATGACCTGCACTGCTTATGAGGCTCTGAGAACCAACTGGAATCTACTTTTTCATGTAACGGTTATCACTTAATTTAAGTATTCTTAATTTTTTTATTTTTATACTAAATAGATTCTTTATATTGACCCCTTTAGATCTCTTATGTATTACATTTAGCTATCATTTATTGATAAATATAAATTAAAACCTGTTTAATCATTAAAATTGAGGCTAAAATATTAAGTACTAGTACCCGCACGGTGCTGCTCGTGGAAAGAATTGCAAGTTAAATACCCTCCCAAATTTGAAGTTTTTTATGTTTAACTTTTAAAATATAATGTGAGTAACAGAAGACAGAACTATTATCTTATCATTCCTAATAATCATCATGCTGTAGTTTGTACAAAACTTTTACAAACAAGTTTTAATAAAAGAAAAGATTTAAGTTTAACTTTGATTTTTAACACATTAATTATATATTGCACACTTCATCATACTTATTGCTATATGAAATGAATGGGAAAGTAAATAATATTATTATAGCGAACAAAGATTCACCGAGGAAACGCATCATTCAATGAAATACCCTTTGCCGTGGCAATGTGGATTGAAAGGAAAGGAAGAAAAAAGAGTTTAAAAAAAAAAAATATATTGTAAAGCTAGTACTATTATAAATGTGATTTTATAACTTAAACAACCAAAGTTTATCAGGAAAAATGTGTTTGTTTTTTTTAATTTAGTCATATTTCTTTAATCTTTTTCAAATTGAAATTTGAGTTCTGAGAATATTTTCTAAATCCACTCAGATTGTTTTGTATTTCTATGCTTCAATTGTTAGAACTTTTAGGGAAGGGAGCTACCAGAACTTTCAACGAAACAACCGATTATGAACATAATTTTGACTATAAATATTCCAAGACCAAAGCGATGAAATTTTTTCTCGGTATTCGACTGCATTGTTTAGGAGCTGGATCAAAATGATAATAAATTTGTTAAAACGGCAATAAACGGAATATATTCACGTTTTTATACTTTTTTTTTTCCTTAATCTCCGATTTTACTAACAAATGACGCTTTCACACAATAATTTCATTCTTGTTAAAATGTTTTTGTAGTGAATTTACTTCCAAGTGTATGAAGTTGTCATGACAACGATTACTAAATCATCTATTTTTTCATAGTTTTCCTCATTTCTCCCCTTAAGAGGAGCATTTCGAAAAATTAATGCATATAAACCTTCTCGAAGAAATTCTCTAAATTATAGTGAAAACCGCATCAAAATCGACTGACTGTTTTTCGAGTTTTGCGATCACAAACATACACAGGCTGAATTTGTTTATATACGATATATATATATATATATATATATATATATATATATATATATATATATATATATATATATATATATATATAAAATCTAGAATAGTAACTAACACAAATAAATAAAATTAGATTAAAATTTAGCAAAATTCGTATATATAATAACATAAATAAATGTTGCTATACATACATGCTCTTCCATTTGGTGGTGGATGATTCCGAGGAAATCAAGAGCTTTATTTTAAGTCTTGCTACTTCCATATTATCGACAACAAGAATTAATTTGGTTAATCGAGATAATTAATTAGGAATCTTCTATTAACACCCTAATTATTACTCTAGTTTGTCTCTTTACGAATTTCACTCATAATTTATACAATATAAGGCAGAGGTTTCCAGGCGGTGGTACGCAAAGATGTTCCAGGTGGTACGCGGACAAGCAAAAAAAATCATGAATATAATCGTCTTTTAAAAACATTCAACGAGGGATAACCATTTTTTTAAAATTATTATTGAATTTATCAGTTAAGACGATTTACAATTAATAAAAATGATTCAGGATTCTTGAGGGGACTTAAGAATCAAGCTATGTTCCATCAAGCTCAACATCGAAGCTCTGATTGTAAAAAAACAACAGTAAGCTTCCAACTGACAAATACTGCCGAAATTTCTTATTTTAGTTGGATACACTTTTATCTGAAGAATTTCTTATGCTGTTAATGTTTTGCTGTTTTAATGTGATTTGAATTTCACTTTTGATTTTGGATTTTTGGACTTTATTTTTAATTTATTATTTTCTTAAGCACATTTACTGTAATATATATTGATTATTTGTTTCATAAACTTTTATAATCAGTTTGTATTTTTTATGAAGATAAATGCTTAATACTGATGCCATAAGATCAGAAACAGAAACCCCTCATATAAGGATTCTTGTCTTGTCTTTTTTAATTTATTATTTTCTTAAGCACATTTACTGTAATATATATTGATTATTTGTTTAATAAACTTTTATAATCAGTTTGTATTTTTTATGAAGATAAATGCTTAATACTGATGCCATAAGATCAGAAACAGAAACCCCTCATATAAGGATTATTGTCTTGTGTATATTGTATTCTTGTTTATTGTATTGTATAAATAGCAAAATGAAATATGCATCAAAGTTAGACAGTGTATATCTGTTGAATGCATTTAGTTCACAGCCTTGGGATAGTAATCATAATTGTCTGGAACGTTAACTGAAGATTTTACAATAACGTTGCAATCAAGATACGTGATCATCGCACTCCCCGGAAGTACAGATACCCAGTGATCCAATAATTATTTTTAATCGATCGATTAAAATCAAAATATTTACTACTATTATTTTTTCCTTCCTTGGCCTCTGACAGATAACCCACAGATGTATATTGAGATGTCTCACACACACGAAAAAAAAAATTACAAAACATAAATAAAATAAAAAACATGAATTAAATCCATATTCTGGATTCCGTTCAACCAAGCGGTTCTACCATTATAGTATCAGATACCATTTGAAACTTCTTATGAGTGCTATGATGTGTAAGAGTGTGAGTATGAGAGCGCAATCTGTGACCATATTCACTAACGGGACGGCGGGAACATAATCGGGCTTCAGTCAGCTGTTGTGTCAGTCGGCATGGGGAAGGACAACGAGGAGGAAAGTAGGATCGCCTGCACCAGGTACTGTTAATGCAATCGTAAATCTTGATGTAACTTAGTAATAACTGTTAGGCTATTTACACAGTGGTGTTAATCACTATATTACGATTTCGATATTTTTATAAAATTCTTTACACGTATTACATTTTTACGTATTTGTTTGTTTGGAAAATAGTTTACCATCTTTATGCATTGGTGAATCAAATTTATTCAGATGATTTTATTTTCGAAATTTTTAAATATAAAAAAAAAGTTCAAGAACTATTTATTATCGTTTATGATTTTCAATGTTATGGAAATCATTGTTTCTTCATCTAAGGTATAACGTATGGTAAATAGGATATTTTATTTCTTTAATTCAATTACTTTTCCATTATTAGATTTCCTCGAGTCCGAAAAAGTGATTTTTAAATGTAATTTTAATTAAATTAAAATACTCCAAACAATAATTAATTAAATAAATAATACTCAAATTAAATACTCGTAATCAGTATTTTTTTAATTTTTAAATAATAAAATAGTTACTACTATTTTATTTTATTCTTGACTGCAACCAGAACCTTCTCCTTCTTGATTTTTAAATAAATCGTTTTGTCATTTTTAATCCTCATCTAAGCTACAGAAACATTTTTGATGAATATTTCACTACTACTTTATTACATGATTGATTTAGCGAAATAGGTACTTGAAAGTTTTACTTTAGATTCTTGAAGAACATTGATTGTAAGTATTTAAAATTAAAAAAAAATTGGCAAAGGCATAGATAAAGTATCGTTCATATTGTAATAACGATGACTTGAATAATTCAAAACCGAGTTATGTTGACAATATCGTTTGTTTTTGTATCAAATAGATTTGCACCATTTTTTGGTTGTTCTGATTAGTTCCCGCCAAGTTTGCGTTAGCTATATCGTATTCAATATGATTTTTTTTTTAAGCCGATGTGTACATCGCGTCTCTCCTTAAAGTGCTGAAAGGAAATGGAATGATGCTACTGCACTATTGTAATATTTTTAAATAGAATGTAAATAAAAATGGAGGAACAGGAAAAACAAAAAAGGGGAAATAAACCAACATAGCAATGTGAACCATTCACATGCTTGGTGTATTCTAAAGAACATAACTTGATTTGTTTCTACGATATTCCTGTTTTGCAACCAAAATCCTCACAGAACATCGCTTATTCCCTTTAACTATTGAACGGAATCCCATAAAAATTATTTAGGTAATTTTTAAAGAGAAGGCATCAATATCCGAGATTGAAATAAGCGTTTAAATTTAGCCGTTTAGACAGCCCTACGTTATGATTGCCTACCCTTAGGGAACGAACCCCTGAGGTTATAATGATGGGGGAAATATTTCGGCATGTTAGCCTGTTGGTCCTTTATGCTACACCGAACCTGGGAACCTTACCTCTTTACAAAGCAGTTAGACACAACGGCACTAAAATCCTAGGATATTAATATTAAACTGGTCAATATCTCTTCCGAAAAAATCTGTAGAGAGAAACACAGAAGAGGTATTCTTTAGTATACGTTAAAAAAAAATCTCGAACACAACTCATTATTAAAAAGATATTTATTAAATATCATATGGGAAACTCAACAATTATTCTTATTAAAATATTAATTATAATAGTATAACATGAAAATCTATAGATGCCAAACTAGCCAAACGACACACTATTCAGCAGGGCCACCCTAACTGCACGGCTAAATGGACTGTAACCCCGGGGCGCAAGCCTTTGGGGGCAGCAATTTTCATTGGTGTTACATTTTTTTATCATTAGAGTTATTTTTCTTCTAATCTTTTTATGACAGAAATAATCATATAATCTTAATGAAATAGAAGATATTATGTGCATGTATATCTTACGAAGAAGGGCGCATTATTTTTAGTAGCTCACTGGCGCCGAATATCTTAAGGCCCTGCTATTCAGTTCAGTTAAACTTTAATCTTAAATGTACCATGTACGAACGATTTTTACAGTTTTATTTCGAAGTTACAAAGTATTCTTTCACCATGAAAAGATGCAGTTAAAGGACTTTACCTTCATGAAAGCAACTGTTTGCCTTAAACGAGGTCATTTTTACAAAACGTGTATCTGAATACGGTATTAAAAATAATATTTTAGGAGCTTACTTTCAAAAGGGCACATATCCATAAAATAAATATAGTATTTTTTCATGTTTTTAATGTCATTTGGATAAACTTAATGGAACCCTCCATCAAATCCGAACAAACAAATCCCTTTTTTCGCAAGGTCGAGCTTGGATAATTATTTAACTAGTACTTTCATTAATTTGTTCACCTTACAGAAAAATTTTCCGAATTGGGTATGTCCCCTCTTGAAACTAAATTGCCTTATCCATTTGAAGAGATCCGTTTAAGCAGGGCCGGAATTTTGCCACCCCTTGTTTCACCACCTCTCTCCAATAAAATTTTATATAAATATTGTAGTTAAGAAAGAATTATTTCCAAATAAATATCATAATCTCATAACATTCACTCATTTTATTGACTGAATTAAGATCAAACAGCAAACAAAAAAATATTTTTTACTTAAACTAAAAATAAACTTTCTTTCGAATGCCTTCTTTGTTTCCTCTTTGTTGTTCCGACCCTGCATAGCCAATATTTAGAACTGTAAAGCTATTTGTATGTCTTGAATTTATGCTGACACTGTGATTTACAAACCTCTTGTGATTGGCTGAGTCACCCGTACTGAAGGAAGTGAGCACGTATCATTTACGAAGCTGATGTCAGTGGTAAATATTTTTTTTCGTTTTAGGGAAGGAATTAAAAGTAGAAGGCCAGTAACAAAAATCAACTTCCTACATTCTCCAATAGCAATAAATAAAACGTTTACTATTTCCAATTATTTTGAAAGGTTTTTTTATTATGTTTTAAAGGAGAGCAAATTATGTTCGCTCATCAAAACATTTTCTCTTTAAAATCATTATCGGATTGAAGTACTTGAACACTTTATTGGAGTGGAAAATAACAAATTTATCACATTGATAAATAAAATTTTTTAACTTTCATCTGTCAAGAGTTCCAGCATTATATGTTTGGGATAATTTGTTTAAGTAAATTTTTAGATATCTTTATTGCGTTTGATTATTTTATATAACATCTTTAGAGATACATTTTATAAAAATAAGAAAATATTTGTTTTATATTGTATTTTTATTAATTTTAGAGTTTGCTTTTCCTTTTCGTTGATTATAGTGGTGTTAGATTGTAATATTCTACAATAATCCATTATTGTAGAATATTATACTCATAGCCATAGACCTAATATTATATGACTGAATTTTTATATCTATTAGTTCAACTTCTCAATATATTAACTACATCTATAGACTCGGCAATATGTTGAATATAAATACAATGAAACAAATATATAAAAATAATGTTTCATGTTTACAAGATTCCAGTTAATGAATTTTCTGAAAAATAATAATGGCTTTGAGAATACAAGATTCTAAAATGGTATAAATTTTTCAATTTAGAAGCTATCGAAATGCGTTTTGCAGGGTCTTTCATAACCTTTTAATGAATATAAATGTGAGTATTAAAAAAGCACTTGTAATCTGCAAAACTCAAGTTTCGCCGCTTATCAGCCGCACGTGTCGCTTCAAAGTTAAAATGCATTAGCGGACACTTTAGCAGTAAAACTTAGCAGTAAAGTTGAAATATCTGCTGATTAACACTCGTTACTTTATATACGAGCATAGCTAAAACAAAATAATTGTTCGTAGCACTACCGTCAGGCACATCTAATATAATTATGAATTAAATTATTCGTAATTAATATCTTCAAATGTAGCATATAAGATTTCATAATTGCAACAATGCATTTCAAAATCTTGTTAACGTAATGGATTACTATTTTAACCAAAGCATATTACATAAACGATATTTTTACTTTATTTATATTGGATAAAATATTTTATATTTAAAGCTCATAAATATTGTGTTGTAGCCCATAAATGGTTTGCAATATAATGTATGCAGAAGCAATTAATTTTATACAAAGACTAATGGGTCAGTAGTGTTTAGATCCGCATTGACCCTAGTGTGATTTATTGCTTGCAAGCCTTCGATAATGAAGTTATTCAATTATACTAACAAACAATTGACATGCATCTATCTATCTATATATATATATATATATATATATATATATATATATATATATATATATATATACATCCCCATTTATTTTGAAAAGCGTAACTGCGTGTGTCTAAGAAAGTCCGTAAGGTAGAGGGATTTCAGAGGGATTAGCGGAAGTAGCGGCATACATCAGAAAGTCAACGATTCACAAATTCCATAAATAAATTTAAAAAGGATTAATGGAAAGGGCTGTCTCTATATAATGCGACCCCTCTTCAAAAAAACTACTGTACATCTTGGGTACTTGAAACTGATTCCATAATTAGTAGCTGATCCAGGAGGGAAGAGGAGGGCTATCGCCCAAATCCCGCGCCGTAAAAAATTTAAATTAATGGCTTATACATTACAGACAATAGTTGAGAAATATTCAGTTACACTAGAAAAGCTTTACTTTTATTGAAAAAACGGGGTTTGTTTGGAAAGCCCTTTAAAAATCATATTTCGAAAACGAATTGAGATAAGAATTTGTGGTTGGCGGCTATGAACTACATTTTCGATGTAACTCGCTTGTTGAGAGTCCTTGACCAGGGCTGGAAGTCTGAATAGTACATTGTAATTGTAAAAATTTTGCCTCCTTAATAAATTCCTATATTGTAAAATAAAGAACAAAAAATTTAAAAAAATATATTTATATTGTAATTTGGAGAAAAACCTTTTTTTTTTTTGTTTCCTGTAAAGTTTGCTAAATGGCGCTCAAGCCTTCTTAAAATACGACGTAGATTTCATCCTTCCACATACCCTTATATGGTCTGCAAATTTAAAGTGGTTGGTGCCTCAAAGGAAGGATATATAGAAACGTTAATGAACGCCAAAAAAATGTTTTGCATAATCTTGCTCTACGGATACTGAGACTACCCTATTTTGTGATCACGCTGATAGTCCCTGTCAAAAACTACCTCTAGACCAGCCCTTCAGTGCTCTCGTTGTAAATGTCAACCATCACACTCTAACTAGAATAGGTCAGTAACCTGAAGCACAACCCGTTCTTTCTAGTCTAGTTGGATTCATAACGACGTTTAACCAATTAAACAAACAATAGCGAAACTATCCCAAGATTGCGTGAGGCTTTTGGGATACTAAATTTTTTATTTTTTTTTTTACTATTTTTAGTAATTGTGGAGACCTATTCCAATTAATAAATATATATGTACATAAACAAATAATATATGTACTTATTTTCTATCTCTAAATGCCTTCTATTAGAATTTTAAAAATATTTATATAAATTAAGTTCAATTTTTATTAAGACTAAGACAAAGTTAATGATACAAATGCTTCTTAAACCTTAGTAAAATTTTGTATGTTGATTAAATTTATGTAGTATTCATTTTACTTGGTGGCACGTGGATAATTCTCAGCTAGAAGGTTTTATAATGGCTTAAGTATTTTTTTACACTGTCAAAACGGAACAATTATCCAACGGTATTGCAATGACTGTTTTAATTTTTAAAAATCTTTAGATGAGTAAATCTTTGAAAAAAAGTCTTGGAGAACAAGTAAACGATAAGAAAGAGGAAAACGCCGTTGGGAATCCCGAGCGGGTTAGTGGTGAATGAAATCAGGTGAGATGATGTCAGAACGCGGTTATTTCCCGACTGTCTCTGCGACTTATCCTTGTTCTTCAAAGATGCAGTCCGCTCCCAGCAGGTTATTGTATTTGATTCCCCGAGCTCTAAAGGAGTCGTGTGCAACCTCAGAGGAAATGTGCCGAGAATAGAATCGCTGTGCTATCAGCATATTAATCAATTTCTTGAAAGTAGGTTCAATAAACAGCTTTGCAATGAAGCATTCCCGTCTCTGTGAATCACATCAATATCGAAAATGGGCTAGAACGCATATCGTTGATGTAATCATTCTTTAAATAAAAAATATCTGAACAATTTTTCTAACAAAATACTCAGCTTTTACAGAAATCATTGTTATCTCATCATCATCAACTCCTTGTTATTTTCTTTTAGCAGTTGTTACCTAAATTTTAATTTAACAAATAAGTAATCATTGGCCTATCTTACCGAATTTTCTAGGTGGCTAACAGGGCCCTAGAGGAGGGGGAGCAATTAGTTATCATCCAAGTGTGCAAGTTTAAAAACAACAAATTTTAATAAAAGTTTAATAGTAATTATTATTGCTTCAAGAAATAAAATATGGCTGGCAAAATAATGATTTTTTTGTACTTCTTAGTAGTTCTTTTTCAAAAATTTATTTGGTTAAAGCTGGATACGCACTTGAAACAAACTGCCGTTCCGTTCCTCCGTACCCAACGACCGATCCGAACATTGTTTCAAAGAACAAGACAGCGTTCTGAGCATCATTCCCTACGATTTAGTTACGGGAAGGCGATCGAGAGAATCGTTTCTCTGAAGTTGTGGTTGAGTTCTCGCCCCAGAATCAGTCATGGTTTCTCAGCAGCAAGTGTCAGCAGCCGCGTATATTTTGATAGACTACGTATTGAAAAAAGGAAGAAAAAACCGCGTTGGTGGAGGATTTAATCTTTTTCTCACTCCGTGCTTAGTTAGGCTTTTCTATCACATAGAAGTAACCAACCATAAACAAACACAAACTGATATAATAATACAAACTGATAAATTCACAGAACATACAAGAGAAAGGGGACGACGGGCGAGAATAACGGAGGAACCGAACGGTGCAACATCGATCCCGACCACACTAGTCACTCGGTTCCGAACATTTCTTTGATGCGACGGTGAAAAAACCGCCAACGGAGCGATCGGCTCCGATCCGTTTTTCCGAACATCATTTCTTTTAAGTTTTGCCGCCCCGAACCGGAGATTTGTTCGGAAGATTTGTTACAAGTTTGTAACGGAATGGCAGTTTGTTACAAGTGCGTACCCAGCTTAAGACATACCTATCCACGCCTATGATTGTATCTACACTGAACCAGTACCGCAACTAGGGACGGTTATTGTTAAAATAAAAGCGGAAGAGCAGTCTGAATCAATTCGGGAATTGTACAATATTCATGAATAAATTCAATATTTTCAAATGAATTCAAGGTCATTTGCTATTATAATTCAATATTGTGCATAAATGGTACCGTTGATATAAAATCTTCTATCCATACAAGTTTTATCGTTTTTTCAATATTATAAACTTCACGTAATGACTTTCGAGAATACGATATTATTTCTCCTCCCCCTCCCTGATCTATTTCATTCTTCATTATTTTATCTGTTCTCCAATATTTGAGATTCATTTTAAGATATTTTAGTATAGTTAATTTTATTGGTAATTTTCTTATTTTGTACAATTATGATACTAGTGACGGGACTCACTTCTCATCGTGAAACTTCTTGAGTTACTTATTATTCCTTCCTTAATCGTGTTGGGATACCACAGCATGCGACCATCATTTTGGGGCTGGTAGAGGTGATAGGCTATCTAACAGCGGGATATTCAAATGCTGCCATGAATCAAAATACTTCACGTGCCGCCATTTCATGAATTGTTCCACTGGAGGTAGCGATTGGAGCCTAGAGGACCTGGTGGTAAATTTGGCTCTGATGTTATAGAACAATGGAGCCCTATAAAATGCAGCTGGCCGGATGATACTGTTGTATATAAGTACCTTGAGTCGCAGGCTTAAGTGGTGTGAAATTAGAACAGGAGCGAGCTTACATGATTTTGCTCTGACTGTTAACAATTTATTCCTAAAACAACATATTTATGTTAAACAATGTTTAAACAATTTATTTATTTTTGTAAGATGTTTACTGTGGAGTTGTAACTGTTGTTGTAACTGGATGTGCAGTTTCAGTTTATTTTTCTCGTACGAAAAAATAATCCTTTCTGTTTTTCTTGGGTGTACATTTAGGTTCTTGTGTTTTCCATAATTTTTTGCATGAGTTGTTGCCAAAGCATTTCCTGCAAAACAGAGTCGAATGCTTTTAAACAATCGGTGGATGTCATTGCTGTATCCAGGTTTCGTCATTTTATGTTTGGTTTTTGTATATATTTCTTATATAAATATTTCTATTGTTAGGAAAGATTTTTTTAATATTCGATTTTGGCACCTAGTGGATCAGTTTGGCAGTGATAATATAATGTAGGTAGTTCAACTATTCCATTATGCTAGTTCAACTTGACTACCACTTAAAGGAATTTCTTCCGAATTGAATGAAATGAATTCTCTGTAACTAGCGTTTCCACTGAGTTTCGTTTTAAACAAAGTGTTGCTGTTTGCTGCAATGGCTTGATAGTGATAGTGACAAGTGCCTGTCGCATTTCAATTAGAAACCGAATCGATACAGTGCGCTAATTGAATCCCCGAGAGAGCAGTTGAGTCTCAATTACCAATAGCACCCCCTTGCAACCAATTTCAATGTAAGCCTGACTCCACTAAATTGACAATTCCCTCTGAAAGGAATTTCATTAAGCTTTTTAGGAGCATTCGACTTTGAAATTGCACTTTAAAATTGAAATAAGAGCATTTAAATATTTCCTTTTAATTTATTTTTTACGCAAAATAATTATCATCGTGATGTCTAAATTAATAAAATTTCCGTTCTACACCTACCATTTGGTTTATTTTACAATAGTCACGCTTGGTGAAACTGGTATTATCATGTTATTAAAGCTGTAGCCTAGAATTACTAAGAAGTACCAAAAATTATTATTTTGTCAGCCAGATTCCTTGAAATAGTAATAATTACTATTAAACTTTTATTAAAATTGACACTGAATGTTTTTTTTTAAACTTGTGTACTTGGATGATAACTGATTGCCCTCCTCCCTCTAGGACTCTGTTAGCCCCCTAGAATATTCGGTAAGATAGACTAATGATTACCTTCAGGTTACTTGCGCCTGTTATCTTCCTCTTCTATGTGAGACGATTAGTTTCAAAACCGGCTCAATCCATTTTGTAAAGTAAAACAATTCAAAAGGAAGTAGTCGAAATAAGAAAGGAAAATGAACCCAGAAAGGATACAGGTTGCCAATTTGGGTTTTTTTATTAAAACGGTAGACGACGCAACAAAGCTCAAGTCTATTAAGAGGTTAACTGATGCTTAGAAATACTGTCATTAGAAATCAGGATGAACTCACCTTATCTTACCGAACTAGCAAAAACGAAAATGCCGACATCACATGCTTAAGTTAGTCTTGAAATAAGACTGCGCATGCAAAATCCTATAGTTATTGAAACTGGATTCCGTCCAGACATCTCAGTTTCGTTTCCGTCTTCCTCCCTGTCAGTTAAGCCACCAATTTACCCGCTTCGAATTCATTGTTTTATTTAATGGAAGAATTATTCTGTTATTTATGCCTCATGCAAAAAAGAAAAAATCTATCGGGACCAAGAGAAAAAAATTCTTTATGAATCGTGTCCGTCCATTGCGCAAACAGCTTAACGACCCAGGCGACTGAGATAATTATTTACTGGATTTGGTCTCTCACATTAAGAAAGATTTCTGTAAGAAAAAACCCAATGTGAGAGATTCACCATCATCCCGATATCATTTGTGCATAAATATAGTTTTATATTTTTCAATGAAATATGCACAGAACATAGACTATACCAGAAGGGTCAATACTACTATTTCTAGTTCGACGGCCTTCTTCCCACCCCTTCAACTTCAGGATTTCCATTCTTCTCTCATATTTTTCAACGGGCTTATTGATGAATTTTGAGTCATACTAATTTTGAGTTCAACTTGGACTCAGCGAAATGTCCTTATAGCATTTATATAATTTTCACGGAAAAATCTATCCTTACTCACCTATTAAAGCATTTAAACAAATAGCAAGAATCATTAGGTTTGCTCCTGGGTCTTGTTAGTTTTCTCGGATCTGTTATTACTTAGCTAATTTTTACATATGATATACATGCAATATATGTATATTACATCCAATACACTTCAACTAAAACTAATTTACTTTTTGCTATTTAAGATATTTTAATCAAACGTTTTTATTTGTTGAACGTCTCCACACGTTAGGAAAATGCATCAGGTAATCTGTGATAAGAACATAATTATCATCTTTACATATTGTGTTTTTGAAGGGTAATTGAGGAAAAAATGATACCATGTCAATTTACAAACATATATTTAATTAATATTAAGTAGTTATGAAATTTAATTAATAAAATTTTATTACAATAAAAAACATTGACATGCATTTTAAATATTGTATTGAGTATAAGAAATACGAATTTACAACTAATTACCCTAATTCTAAACATTGTTTATCGTCCTTTAAATAGTACAATTTTGTTAAACATTATTCTAAATTTTTGTTTATTACTAAACGTTTTTAAATAATGATGTATTCTGGTTTTAAAAAAGAGTGTGCCTATGGCCTCAACAAAATAGGAATAGTGATGCTTTCTTTTAAAAAATCTTGCGAATTACAGAACAAATTTTACCTACATAATATCTTTTGGGGAAGTTATTAACCCTCCGCGGTTTTTAATATAAATTATTGAGGAGTTGATAAACTCATGCCTTGGTTTTTTTAAGTTTTAAAAATAATCAGGGAAAGAACAAAATTAGACGGAACCATTCCTTTTTACTTCCTTGTACTCAGTAAAGGAAGTATTGTAATCGTGAATATTTTCGATTTTCATATTTCAATGGAAATATCCATTTTCTCCATCCCTGAACCCATTTTGACTAGTTTCGTCGTGATGGCTGTACGTATGGTTGTGCGTTCGTTCGTTCGTATTTCGTATAACTCAAAACTCAAGTCTTAGAAAGTTAAAATTTTGTATTTGGGATTGTTGTAACATCTAGTTGTGAATGTCTCTTTTTGTTCTCTACATGATCACCGGAAGTGTTGCATTACTTGAAGATTATAATAGATTTTCATAAAAAATTATACTAAAATATAATGCAAAACCTATCAAATTTGGTTCTCTTAGACTCATATATTAATATAAATAGCATAATAGATTTGGGTTAAAATCAGCATAGCTGAAGTGAAACTTTACTTGAAGGCCATAATAGATTTTCATAAAAAATTATATTAAAATATAATGCAAAACATCTCAAGTTTAGTATATTAGAATTTTGTATCCATATAAAATATGTAATTTATTTTGTTTAAAATTGGTGAGCCGAAAAGGGTACTTTACTTGAAGATCATAATAAACTTACATCCAAAATTATATTAAAGCATAATACAAAACATCTCAAATTTGGTATGCAAGACTTTTGTATCAATATAAATAATGTACTAGATTTTGGTTAAAATCAGATAGCCGGAAGTGGTACTTTAAGTGAATAAGTTTGTTTTTTTTACTTCCCGCTTTCTTAGTAGAATCACAAATCGAGATTTTCGTGGATAAGCACTTTCAAGGTCTGTACTAACTTTGTTTAACATTTTTATAATGTTTTATGTGTTTCTAAAAAACAAATTCTAAAAAACATAAAAA
Organism: Rhaphigaster nebulosa; assembly: GCA_948150685.1. Lineage (NCBI taxonomy): Eukaryota > Metazoa > Arthropoda > Insecta > Hemiptera > Pentatomidae > Rhaphigaster > Rhaphigaster nebulosa. The sequence goes on along the minus strand of OX411311.1, from coordinate 45,753,907 downwards.
CTAGTAACCAAATTCAGGATCACTATTTGAGCCACCGATTTATCGTTTAATAGTGTAGAAGGAAGTCATGCGGTGTCTACGTCACATAATTTTTATTTAGTTTTAATGGAGACCTATCGAAATCCTTAGGCTTGAAATGCTTTGAACAAAGCCGACTAGTTTTTGAGAGTTCCCGTTGTTCTCTCCTCACGGTATTGTTCGATTTTTCTTTCTTCGGGATCAGCTGTAATACTTGAGAGGAAGAAAAATATAAAAGGGAAAGATCAGTTACATTTGCCTTAATAGTTTTGGGTTATTTATATTGAAATAAATTTTTGATTATTTTTGAGGAACATGAGATCTGTTGAAACAGTTTTTACCTATATTTTCAGCCGAAAATACTTTTTAAAGATAATTCGATATGAAGAACAAACTACAATCTCAACGAGTAAACAATAATGTGACAGTATATTAATCACGTTTTATTATGAATAGATAAATAAGTTCGTTACCGATAAGCCACGCGGCCAGTATTTGTTTTTTATAATAAGGTCAGAGGAAAAGAAAACCGAAAAAAAAAATAGGTAAATAAGGCATGCTTACAAGTGGCAAGTAATTGGCGGTTCAGTGCTTTGATAAAATTCTCTGGTACTGCAACCAATAGCGACATATCAATCACAAAAAAAAAGACGAGAAACTTGGCTCGGATTGCAAGGCGGTGTGAGTTAGTTGGAGTGGGGATGAAATGAGAGGGGTTGGGTCACCCTTCAAGCCTCGAATGTCCCTTCTACTGTATTCTATGTTCTGTGGAAATTTGTCTCCCATATGTGCATTACCTAATGTCACTCGCTTATGATTGCTTTATGCTGTAGAAAAAAAAAACTGAACTAGTATATTTTTATACTATACTTATTTTATACTTTTAGTTTAGATTTAGAGAAGTTAATGCCCATCCTGTCAATTCTACAATTGTGGTCAGTTCTCATTCCATTCTAAAGCCTAGTCCACACCAATAGACACGTTGGACGATTTTGATCTCAAAGACGTCGTTTAGAGATTTGTCTATAGTCACTGCTTAGACGAATCGGCGTCTATGGACTCGTAACTAGACCAAATATTCCATGTCTATGATTCTTATTCAGAATGGTGGACAAGGTGCAACGGTAAAAAGGCGGGGTCACGGGTCAGGAGTGTGGTCGGCTTTTGAGAAGAGACTTTAGCCTCTCTCCCGCTTCTACGTCCACTTTTCAGCTAAAATCATAATTTATGTGATGGTTTATTGAGCTGAATCGAATAATTTTTATTTCATATAAATGTAAAATGTTCATATCCTAGGTCAGATTTATAAAAGCCTGGTCCTTTAATACTTATTAATCTATTAATAATTATTATGACTACGATTAATAAATTAATATTAATTTGACATGCTTTTCATAAAACTAAAATTCGAATTTATTGATCTTTTCCATCCAGTGCCTATAATAATTGATACCCTATAGCATTATGAAGTCACTCGTCCAATACATAGCAATGTCTCGGCCATGATGAAAAGGTCGCGCAACTTGTCTACTAGTGTTAACTAAGCTTAAAACTTGCCTAGTTTTCTAACCACAAGAATTCGAGTCGGCCTGAGCGGGTTGAATTTTTTTCTCTGACTAGAATTGGTCGGTAACCAGTTTGATAACCTGTACTTACTTCTCTAGTTTTCCTTCCCTAAGGAGGCTAGATCCTAAATAAAATAGATACGCTCTAGGGATGGCAAGCATTGTCCCGTCAGTGCTACAGTGTTCTTCTCTAGACTCTGACATTAACTCTTATGAAAGTTTAAAGTATAAATGGTGTGAAGAACAGCTGACTGAACACTAGCAGTGGGTAGGTGGTCATAGAAATTAAATCATGCAGATTTTATTCCTCCTCCAAGAATTAAATATTGTCAAAAACGTTGGATGTAATCAATTTCAAGTTCAGAAATAATAGAACCATGCAGTTGATAAATAGGCGAGGTAAGATTGATAAGTCAACTCTCAGGTGAAACATGATATGTCTCCTATACTCTAGGCTACCGTAGACAGACTGCACAAAAATAGGGAGAGAAATGAAGAATAAAAAAATAAGGTAAGAGGCGAGATTCGCAAAGATTAATAATATAACGGTATAGAATCTTAGACATTTAGTAAGGATAGCCATAGATATTCCAGTGATTAGAAAAACATGGTTATTCCAAGATAAATTCTGATCGAAAGTAAAGGAAAATAATAGAAGGAATTATTGGATAGCATTGGTTATCTCTTCGAAATATCACCACCAAAATTTATGATATCTAGCGGTTAATCCTGCCCTCTAGTCAGCTCTAGTATCTATTGTTAATCATTGATGGATTAAGGTACTACTTATTTTATTGAACCTGTTTTACGTTTCGTTTTGATGAATTAGATTAAATTCTTCACATTTTCTTTTTCTTAAAAGCTGATACATCATTTTTTTAAAAGGTGATGTTTATAAAAAAAATCGGACATGCATCTTATATGAGAGATGCAAGATTCAAAAGTTGCAGTGCGACTCGAACCATGCGTGACTATTAACTCAAATTTAATTTAATTTCTATCAGAATATTAAACCAATGAGATTGAATCAAAGACTTTCTTTTTTTTCTGATTGGACTAAAGTGATATTATTTCAATCAAATATTTTTTTTTCCTGGTTGGCCCAAGACCTCCATTAAATCCTATACAACCTGTAAAACTGTGAAATTGTGTATTAAATGGCAATTTTATTAATTTTTTTGAAGTCTATACCACATTCTTCAATGAATTAGCATAAAAACTGCATCATGTTCCTGTGTAGATTTGTTCCTTTTTGGAGGAAAACGTGATTTTGAATGTCAGGATATTTTATCTGATAGCTATCGTATTTAGTGTATTTAACGATAACGTTTATTGGGTCCGCGATGCAGATGTTGCATTCGGAGCATATTTCATTCTTACTAACTGTAATTGATGTTGAACCGCGAGTTTTACGACTACGGTTAATCCTTAATCTTGTTAATGTTGATATGTATTTTCTGTTTAACATTGGAAGAACCATGATATAGCAGAACCATGAGTGTAGACTGCCATCAGATTAGACTAACTAAATTCCTTTGAAAACTAAATTGTAATATAATTCGTTTACGAAAATGTCAGCTGTATATATTTAAGTCACGATAGAACTATAAAAATAGTTTCAAAAAGTCAAAGTCAGTTTTAGCTAAAAGACATTGAGTTATGGAATGTGTTAAAAATGATCATTACATTATCAGGTGCACGAAGTAATGATGGCGTGTTGTGTTAGGTGGATTCCGTATCTCTGCCTTAGATGAATTAGAAAGTAGAAAATCGGTATTTATGAGTATATTTTGTATGAGCAAAGGTGAAAAGTCAGAAAAATAAGTTAAAAACTTATTGGACGCTCTATTTCTTCTAACATATTTCATTTAATAAATATTTCAATTAATATTTCGGAGTCTGCAATTAACGACAGACTTATGTAACATGCATAAGACACAAAGAAGAGACAAAGTAGTAAAAAAAGAATTTGTCAATATATTTAATATTTATTACAACATACAAATACGACACAAGTATGCACAAGTATTTTAGTAAGTTTTATTCAATTGTCCGGATCTCAAATATATAAACCTTCTTATTTTATAATATAAAAAATACCTTGATCAGTTTTGTTTGCTTATGCGCTTCTCAAACTAGAATAGAATAATATTTTCATTTTAAATATTAAATATGCATCAACATATTAAAGAAAATAATGTTAGGACCTGATTTATAAAACCATTAGCCCAGTGTTGGTTGCCTGAATTATTTACAAACAATTAAAAGAAGCCAAATTAACATAAAAATAGCAAAAAAATATGATATAAATTATATTAAAAAAAATAAAATAATGATCATCATCTCCTACACATACAATATTTAGTACATGATTTGCAATACATATTATTATCCATACTAAACTAATGGCATAAATTAAAATTAAATTCTTTTAGAAATTCTTTTCTGTAATTCCCTATTAGCTCACAGTATTTTATTAAACTATTTCAATTTTTACCGTTTACATAATCCGATAAGGATTGGACATAAGGCGAAAAAGTGAGGTGTATTTTCTGTCTCTCGAATTCCATAGTGAACATATCTGTGCATATACTTCATTACATATTTTATAATTAAAGTTTAAAATTTCTCCTTAAGCCTTTAATATCGATTTTATATCAGTTACTTTTTTCACTGAAAAAAATAATTATTTTTCTCTAAGGTATATGATAACTTTTTTAATAAATTAAATATATTGGTCTGTTTGCCTTTTCTATGTTTCCATATAAAAGGCTTTTTAAGCTACCTTCCAACTGATTAATTTTGATTTATTATCTATTTTATAGTAATATATTTCTCTCTTATTAAATAAATTAACAAACGAATTTTGATTATATTCATTTTATTAATTTAAGAAGTAAACCCTGGTGTTTTGAGACGATTTTCACAACACAACCTTAAAAATTGATAAAAGTTTTGATAAACTCAAATTATTATTATTCAATGGATGCAATTCGACTCCGCCATAACCCTGCCACAAAAGGTTATTCTGTAGATACTTTTTGCGTTCTTGACGACTAAACTGCATGCATCTGAAGGTTAATCGAAAACAGTTGATAATTTAGGTATAAAAAGGAAAGGGAGGTGATTTTAATGGCAATATTTTTTTTTTTTTTTAAATCCGAATTAACGTAACATAAATGAAATGAGATTTTGAAAAAAAAAAAAAAAAAAAAGGCTTTCCGACAACCATGCTTCTTCCTCTATCTTGTTGGTAATTCTCTACATTGGCACTGTGCCTTTGTGATCAGAACCGATGGCTAACTGGTTAGAACTTAATTAATTAATTAATCCTAAAGCTGTAACAGCAGATGAAGCCAGCTGGAACTTGCCAACTCTGGTCAACTTTTCCAGTTGTAATTAACCCGTCTCTCTCAAGCTTACTGGCGTAAATTAATTTACTTAATTGTGTGATTAAGATATTCCTTTTCCTCTCCTAAGCAAAGTAGATTCTATCCTTATCTCTTATAAAATAAGTCCTAACCACGAAAGTAAGGGGATGTAAATAGTGCTCGAGTTATATGGCGCATCTGAACTCGTCTGTGAAAATATTGGCGCATGGTTTGCAAAAGGTTGGCCATCCCTGTTTTGCATCTTGGTTTTTTTTTTCAAATTTCTTCTCTTATTTTGTTTTAAAGTTGAGATATCAACTGAGATTTCATCCTGTTATGTAGTTATAAAATATTTTCTCCGGAAATTTCCTCCTTTTTTTTTCTACTTAAACCTGTTCAGTATGGTTCGAAGAACTCATCCTGCGTATTTACTATTAAAATAATTTATAATTATCTTAATATAAATTAAAGTTAATGGGATTTACCTAAAGAAATTATTCAATAACTTTCCCATTGCAGGTACGAAGATGGGCGGGTACGTTTGCGGAATCCTCACATCGAGCTTATGGACCAAGATATTCTCTACCATCTCGCCCTGGGGAGCGAATCTCACGATCTCGAAGAGATGTTTGGAGACATAAAGGTAGCATTCTATTCTTATCGATTTTATTTATGTTTCACAGAAATAAAAATACCCCAAAGTATTTTTCAGAGACAAATGTTTTAACCATTAAAATATGAAATCGAAAAATAAAAAAATACACACTGTAGGCCAAATTTTCTTTTCCTTTTCTTCTTAATAAAAACTTGATTCGTGTTTTCTTAACACGAAACCTGGCCAAAACTCATTATATCAATTTAATTTTATAGCTCCCAAATTAGTTTAAAATGCAATTTATCTCATTAATATTAAATTTAATAGTTTCCCAGGAAGATTTAGAAATTTTCTTAGAGGATTTGTGAAGGTAAATCTTCGAATTGTTTTATTTTATTAAATTCACATTATTAAAGTGCTCCATCTTCAGGTCTCTGTATTGCATCATAAAAATATATCTTATATGAAGGTGGTAATCAAACTATTCATTTGCTAACTAATCCATAATATTATTTCGTCTAGTAATTTTAAAACTTATAAAATATCTTTTATGGAATGATGGTGGGTTCCTTCATTACATAATACATTTTTTATAAATTTTACCATTACTAGACCAAATTATAATATATATATATATATATATATGTTAGCAATTGGATAGTTTATTGTTTTAAACTTTCATATGGCATATATTACTTTCCCTTACCTATACACGAAGTATATAGTATGGGGAAGTATTGCGATCGTGAAAATTTTCGAATTCGAGTTTTCAACGGAAATACGGAAATAGTTTTAAGGCCCCCTGAGTAAAAATAACCAAACCTCGCAAAATGGTCTGTGTATATGTGAACAGCCTAGTTCAAAAATGAGAAGTTGTACGACACTGAAATTACTTATTTAAAGTAGGTATATGGCTGCGATGTTACAGCAACTATTTCATCAAAATCGACTTACCGGAAGTGCCACTTTATATAATCGATTTTTACAATTTTCTCGAAAACGGCTGTAACGATTTTGGAGAAAAATGTCTAAATTATTCTTCATAAAGGCCTTTAACTTTTTATTTATGTAGTACATCACCGAGGAAATGCAGGGAAAAAAGTTATGATGAAATGAATATTTTATTTGAGCATAGCTTAAAAAGTATGAATTTTATGTATAGAATTGTATGAAAGGTAATAAAATTATCTAAAAAACAATAAAAGAGTCATCAAAATCGGACCAATATTAGCAAAGATATAGCGCGTCGGACTAACCGGAAATAGCTTTAATATCATGGATTTTACAATTTTCTCATAAACGACTCCAACGATTTTGATGAAACTTGCCTAAATTACTCTTTATACAGGCCTTTAACTTTTCATTTATTTAGTATATCAACGAAAAAATGGAGAGAAAAAAGTTATGATGAAAAGAATATTTTATCTGTTCTTAACTTAAAAAGCATGCAATTTATAGTAAATTATGTATTGAATTGTAAGGAAGGTTATTAAACTCTCTAAAATACAAATAGGAATAATCGAAATCGGCCCGGAATCAGTAAAAATACAGAGTATCTTACGATGGCTACAAGACCCTAGATGGATAACCGAGCGCATCCGAAAGGAGAAGGATGCGACCGAACCTCCTCCCACCAATCCGCCAATCTGTTTTCAATAATACGCTCTGTAATAGTGTAACGTAAGAATACTAAAGTAGAAATTAACTTAATAATTTCTATTTTTATATTATTTAATGGAAACAAAATGTTTCCATAGAATTTAAACTGAAACTTTTAAAATATATTTTCAACTTGACAAACTTAAAATAGGTAGTATTCAGAATTGTCGTACTAAAATTGTTTAAAAATTGTTTTATTGTACTTATGTGAAAGAAGATCTGAAGAAGTGAATGCTTCCGAGTTTATTTCAAGTTTTTTTTTTTTTTTTTTTCAGAATTGTCGTACTAAAATTGTTTAAAAACTATTTTATTCGCGCACCGCACCAGATTTTTGTATTATGCAATTCTGAGACCTGAAAATGAGGCACTTATTCTGAAACGGTGTCATTGTTATTTAATAATGTGAATTTAATAAAAGAAAACGATTGGAAGATTTACCTTCATAAATCCTGTATCTAATTTAATTTAATTTTCTGAAATCCTACATAGATTACCCAAGTTGAGATGAAACCATAGTCCTTCTAAGTGTGGTTAGTTGAAGAACCGTCCCATGCCACGCCTATAGGCTCCAATGATATTTTCATTATTTATCAGTAAAAACAAATATTTTCTAGCAAATTTATGTATCGTAAAAGTGATATAAACTGTCTGCAAGTATAATTCTTTAATTAGAAATAACATTTTAAATTAATTCATCAAGTAATTATTTTACTAACAAATAATTTTATTTGGCTTTATTTTTTATATTCACAGATGTCAATGTTGACAACCAGTGAATTTTTTGGCTAAAAATTTGTTATCGTGATTATTGTATGTAGTTAGGCTAGGGGATCCCTCATCCAGCTCCTCTTCAGCCTTCTGCGAGAGTTGTCAGGCATGTTAGTTGTAGCCATGCCTTGTATGAGTGTGTTAGGATGTCCGTGTAAATTATAGTGAAATCTTTTATAATGGGTCCGTTAATTTATTAATAAATAAATTAAGATTATATTTAAGACACTTTATAAATGTGACAAGAAAGTAAAGTTATGCACGTTTATACATCAAGACATTACATTGATGTTTTAAAAGACAAGTGTTTCAAAGGTAATTAAAAAAAACCTTATCTGCGGGTTTGATTTTGATAAATTTAGAAACCGTGACGTTAAATAATTCGATTTAGGAGTTGCCGGCTGTTTTTGATGATCCATTGTCTTATTTCACTTGAAATTTGCTACAAATTTCTTCCATAATATTCAAATTCCATTTATATTCCTTTTGCGTCAGTCTCTTATTAGGAGTGAACGATGAAGGAGTTAAAAATGATCGAAGTGTTCTATTAGTTATATCCCCTATTAGTTTTAAATGTATATACAATCTTTAGGTATGTATTAATGATTATTTTAACAACTAAATCCTACGCTTTTTATAATAAATATTTATATTTATTGAATAATTTACAACCAGTTGTTATATTACCTATTTATCCACTTAAGTAATAACAAAAACATAATAATTATCAATTACCATATTATTAATTTGATTTCAATAGTTTAAGTTTATCATTCAGAGTAATCAAAAGTGGCAATATAAGCAAATTTTAGAATTTTGGCTAGACTTTTCCCAATTCGGATCTCAGTGCGTCAGGCGCGTAGGGTGGACAGTACCGCATAACAAATTATCCGTCAATTAAGTTAGATTGAAAAAAGTATTGTGTTAGGAGTGAGTTATGAATAGACCGTTGTATTCAGAATGTCGTATTAGTTAAATTTAGATATTGGTTGAACTATTGTAAGCTTTGACGGATAGTGGGTTGATTTTCATTTTCTTATTTTGCAAATGGACACATTACAACTACCTATATATATCGGTGATAAAAAAAATTAACGATTTTCCTGACTGTATAGTATTCGACGTTATTCGAAGTTAAATGAGAAGTTCGCCTGTTGAGAACAGACTATACAGGCCATCACCTGTGGCACCCATCAAGCCATCAAGTCTACACTGAAGTTAATGGAAGACTCAAGTGCTAAGGAAATTGGAAACTCTCCAATCCACCTTCATGTCTTTTTTATTAGTTCAATCCTAAAGTGCTCTAGAAATGATATAAACATTTTTCTAGGATTTTCTTATACTAACTGGTTTCATTCAATTATCACAATATATCTCATATTAGGTAAGTATGATAAAATATATCCCATTTCATTATAACAACAATATTATAACTCAAAATAATATGCCACTGTATTTTAGTGCTTTATTTTAAGATTTTTAGATAAACTTTCCTTGTTCCAGATAATCTTAGTTATGCCATTCGCTGTTTCCATCTTGTGTAAACTCTTTCCATCTTCAACAGCAGATTTTTCTAAACCATTTTCTTAAATTATTTCTCTCTTCCAAGTATTTGAATTTCTTTACTTTTTCTATTCGGCCAATATCTGTTACAAAGAAATTTGTAGCCATTTTAATGTTCGAAATAAATTTGGTTTTATCCACAGAGATTCTCAAACCGGTTTTGTTGACAATTTCTTCCAAGAGATTGATTTGTGTTGTTGCTTCCGTCAGGCTGTCAGAACGTATAGCAAAATCGTCTACAAATACCAGGAAATAAATGTTTTTTTTATTATTTAAAACATTAAATTTTGTTTGATTCTTTTGTAAAGATTTTAATAAATATTATTAGTGTTTTTTTTTTGTTGTAATGTTAATACATCATTAAAAGAAATAAATAAAAATAATACAAATCTAGGTTCATTGGGCTTAACAGATTGTTAAATAAGAGTGTATTATTTAAAAAAAATAAAAATATCGAAAGAATAATTTCAAAAAAATTAATAATACAAATAATTTCGAATTTATTTGTTGCTTTATTCAACTCACAGGCAAATCAAATATTTTTATTTATATCATATGAATGAATAGTTATTTTCATTATTCATGTTAATATGAAATGTTAGTTAATATATCACGTTCTTACTGTTAAATATTACCTACACATTTTATTAACATGTTTATATTGAAGATTGAACATTTTTTTTTTGTTTCGTATTTTAATAATCAGCGGCATTAAATAAGAATATCTCTTTGTAAATATTATGCAATGAAAGTAATTAAAATTTCTATAGTACTAGATATTGGGAAAAGTGTATCGCAAGTAGATGACAATATGCAAGATGGAAAAACTAGATCAAAAATGTAGTTAAACGCCGCCAACCGCATGATTCTATCTCATTCCGTTGCACAGATATGCCGTTCCAAAGTTTATTTCGAGAAAACCGTGTTTTTTGTAGGAAAACCTCAATTTTCTCTGCTTCCACACATTTTTTTTGCAATGTTCCATCACAGTTTTGAATTCAGCATTAAATTTCCTTTAAGCCTAATGCACATTCAATGTTCACAAGTATTTTTTCAAAAGCGCGATAACAGATTAAGAAATAATTTTTTTAAAAAAGTGTTGTCAGCGACAAATTTTCGAGGATCACTACTCTTCAATCCTAAAAAAAAAAAATCCTGCAAGCTGCCGAATCTCACAAAAGTTGTAAAATTACCTTTCTAACGGTGTACTCAAAACTGCAATTATCTCTCAATTTTGTTTATCTCCAATTGGAATGGAAAGGAGAAAAAAACTGATGTCATGCTTATTTTGTATGATCTTATCTCCAATAAATTTAATTTATGTTTTATGTAAATTACAAATATTTATTTAATAAATCTACTAGGGAGGTGATTGAAACCTAAAAGAACGTGAAGAACGTCTGGCCGAAGAACCGAAGAACTATTGAAAACGCTTATCGTATCATGAGAGAAACAGGCTCTATTCCAAGACAACCTGTTAACTACGCGGGCCGAGCTGGAAGGGACGTTGAAGACATTTTGACTATTTTTGATAATGATCCATCAACTAGTACCCGTCGCGCTTCAAATCAACTGGGAATATCGCACTCTACAGTCTTCAGAGCTCTCAGGGAAGACAATCAATATCCTTATCACCTGACTACTGTCCAGGAGTTGCTACTCCGTGATATGGAGCTACGGATGGTGTTTGCGCGATGGTATGTTCAACAGTGGCACGAGAGGCGTAACTTCCCTGACCGCATAATTTGGACAGATGAGGCAACATTCACACGTGCGGGAATTTTTAACTCACGCAACTCTCACCTTTGGTCTCATCATAATCCACATGGCACTAGGGAACACCACTTCCAATATCAGTTCAGTGTGAACGTGTGGCTAGGAGTCTGTGGGCAGCATATGACAGAGCCCGTTTCTTACCTCGTCGGTTAAATTCAAATACTTTTTATGATCTACTTCAGGATGATATAAGTGAGGCACTCCTCGAAGCAATACCACTTGAAGAAGAGCTATGGTGGCAAATGGACGGGTGTCCAGCGCATAATGGACGAGCTGTAACGAACTGGCTCAATCAACAGTACCCAGGAAGATGGATTGGGAGATATGGACCTGTGCATTGGCCGGCCCGAAGCCCTGATTTGACGCCACTGGATTTTTATATTTGGGGTAGGCTTAAATCGGAAGTGTACAGAGTACCCATTCAGGATATGAACCATCTGATCGCAAGAATTCGCGAATCCTGTGAAGCAATGAGAGCTGACCGCGATCAAATTCGAAGGGCTACATCAGCTGTGTTAAACAGATGTCGTCAGTGTGTACTGCAAGGAGGAGGCCAGTTCCAGCAAATTTTGTAATGTTCAAAGACATTTTATTTACTATTAAACTTTAATGTAAGAATTAATTTAATTTTTCTTTGTAATTTACATAAAAAATAAATTAAATTTATTGGAGATAAGATCCTACAAAATAAGCATGACATCAGTTTTTTTCTTCTTCCCATTCCAATTGCATTACAAAATTGAGAGATAATTGCAGTTTTGAGTACACCGTTAGAAAGGTAATTAAATTTTACAACTTTTGTGAGATTCGGCAGCTTGCAGGATTTTTTTTGGAAGAGTAGTGATCCTCGAAAATTTGTCGCTGACAACACTTTTTTAAAATTTTTATATCTTGATCTGTTATCGCGCTTTTGAAAAGATACTTGTGAACATTGAATGTGCATTAGGCTTAAAGGAAATTTAATGCTGAATTCAAAACTGTGATGGAACATTGCAAAAAAAATGTGTGGAAGCAGAGAAAATTGAGGTTTTCCTACAAAAAACACGGTTTTCTCGAAATAAACTTTGGAACGGCATATCTGTGCAACGGAATGAGATAAAATCATGCGGTTGGCGACGTTTAACTACATTTTTGATCTAGTTTTTCCATCTTGCATATTGTCATCTACTTGCGATACACCCTGTATACGATAAGATAATACCATATCTACTAGGGAAAATTAGCTTGCTTTAAAGCAATCTAAAAGTAAGGTAAATAAAATACTGCCATATATAATTATTTAAATATAATACTTATGTTTATTATATATATATATATATATATATATATATATATATATATATATATATATATATATATATATATGTATAATACTATGCTAAATATGCTGTCTTTACGTCACATCACTAATTTATAGGTTTCCTAGTTCGCGAATAAGTCTAATATAGAAAGTATTCCAGCCATCTATAAGAAACACGCCAGCCCCCAACCCTCCTTTAGTTTTTGGTACAAAACAGCAAAGGAGACCGAAGATCTTTAAATAACTGACATTCTTCCTTTAGACTGACAAGTTCCGCCGAGCTTCCTCTGATCTTTGGGAGAATATTAAATTTCCCCGAAAGTTGACTAATTTGAAGAAGTTTCCTTGCTTTGTGAATTTTAACTGTGTCTTGATCTTTCCCATCTTCCAGATAATGGCTAATCCATTAGTTCATAAACGTGATAGTTGGTTAATATGAAAATATTAAAAGTTTAATATTATAATTTCGCAACTATGTTTCTTGCAGCTCATTAACAAATTAAATATTTTTATTTATTTTGTTTTGAGGCATTATTGGATATATATGGATTGATAGTTAAAATATCACTTCATTCAAGATAAATATTATATTTTTAAATTTTATTTTGGAGATTGCAAAGGTTTTAATATAAATAAAAAAAGTTTATGACGCAACGCTTAATTATTTATGTTATTTTTACAGGTATATTTCGGTTGACCATGCATTTTCAAGCTGTAATTTTTATAAATCAGCAAGTTTAAACATAATTTATAACTTTAATTTTTTATTTATAAATATATGTAAATATTGCAGTAATAGTTGACCTTGGTTAGATTATAGGAGATGATTTTCCAGGTCAGGAGATAGAGGGGATAGTGCGGTCAAAATGAAAAATGCTTTCGACATATAATAAAAAGTTGGCATATATTATCCAGTACCTACACAAAGGTACCTCCGGACGTGAAATAAAAAAAAAGTTATGTTTGCGTAGGTCCCTCGTTCAGTTTATTTTCCTTCTTATGATGGTATTTCTGGTACAATTAATGCATACTTATATTCTATAATTATTAAAATTAATTAATTTTAGTAATTTTATCAGTACAAAAATATTCATTGTTTGTTTCTTATAAAATCAAATCATTATGTGTTACTGGGCTGATGACTACCTTTATTTATGTTCATTATTTATATTATGTATTTCATTATGTATATAATGTAATATACATCTGTAGTATGCCTATATTTGTATTATTTTCCTGGTTTTGCATTGATAATAAATAAACAAATAAAATTCGTTTCTCTTAAATTAAAATTTATTACAATTCACGAAGATATTCAATCGGAAAGGCGTTATTTTCAAGTGCCATGGTTGCATTTAATTAAAACCTTTAATCAAAAATTAATTAAATATGTTAAGTTTACAAAATCAAATTAATGTGACTTTAAGATTGGTCTTAAAACATGTTTATAAACCACTCTTCGTAACAAGGATAATTAGACGAAGTGTTGTTAACTTGTTAGTTTCACTTCATTCCATCCATAAAACCAGAAAACGACCCTTACGGTGGTCGAGAACGTTTGTTCATTTTGTAGTTTTTTTTTTTTTTTGTATGGTTTTAAGAGTTATATTATCCTGACTAAATTATCGGGCACTTTTTTTATTTCTCTTCACGAAAAATGTCTCGATAAATCGTTTATTTTCGGATCAGATGGAATTCTCCATCTAATCATTTTATAATAATAATAATCATTTTAAGTATTTTGTCTATCCAAGAATATATTAGACGATAAAAAAATCTCAGAAAAGCGATCATAAACACCGTAATTCATTCGACAATAACACTTTCTTGTTTATGATTCAAATCTATTATGCCCGAGTTGCTTAGCTCGGTCATGAAACTAGCTATCTACTTCAGTTGAGCATTATCCCGTTTAATAGCTGAATCCCCTTTTAATAAAGATATTGTGTGATGGGATCACCGCCTTCTCATTAATGTGTAAGTTAAATACACATTAACTTTAATGTATTTAAAATTAAATACACATACAAAAAAAAAAAAAAGCAAGCCCCATCACCTGGTTATTTATTAGAAACGATTTGATTGAACAAAAAGTATCCAAGTATTTTTTAAAGCCTTTTTTTTAAAAAAAGCATTGATGTAGAAAGAGCAGAATATTAATATTCAAGGAATTTTCAGAAGAGAATATAATGAGGATATAAAAAAATAAATAAAAATAGTCTCAAGTATTTAAATAAATCCTATACGTTAATCGAAAACGTCATACTGCTAAATATACAATTCTAAAGCAAACAAAAAATTAGATTTTCCAAATATCATACTGTAATTTTTTAACCCAAAATATAGTAAAATCATTATACATTTGAACTATTAATGCCTACGCTTGTTTGGTATGCAATGCCGCAACACTGATAGGTTTTGCAGACTTGCATTTAGTCTAATGGTTAGGATTATTTACAAACTTGGAAAAACCTACAGCTAACAGTTTTATTCTAACTTTTCTAATCACTTACAAATGCTACATAATATGTTTTATTTCATTCATAAATAACTGGTTTGTTATTTAAGTGTGAATTTGTAGTTATAGTAGATTTTTTAAAATTTTATAATTATACGCTATTATTTTAATACTTTAGTACTCTAATTATTTCATTTGATTTGATTTATCTATATAAAAATATGGCATCTTGATTCAATTTATAAAAAGGATTATAGGAGATAATAGAAAGAAGTAAGGGGTGAAAAATATGAATCAATTGAAAACAATGCAAACAATTATAATGAAAAAATAAATGTATACATTTCTATTTTCATTATAATGAAGTATTGAGATTGTAATGTATATATATATATATATATATATATATATATATATATATATAAAATATAAAAATTATTATATAAAAATAAAATAAAAAAAATTAATTGATTACTATAAATAGAGTATGATCATTATTTTTTATAAAAAAATATCTCCAACAAATTGGTGGAGGTATTGGAGGGTAATAATGGGGAAGATAATGTTGGCACATTACCTATTTTTTTGTCTTTCCTGAATTGAGATTATATTTGTATCCAAATATTGCTATTAAAGTTGTTTTGCTTCATTTACTTATAAGATAAAATAAATTCAAATTGTTTAATTATAAACAATTTATTTATTTATTTTTCTCTTAACTCACACAAAAGCGGAAAACACGTGGATATATTTCGGTTTCTTGAAAAACCTTCTGTAAAATAATGCATCTAGCTTAAACTAATATGCATTATAAAAAAATACAAGGAAAATGCACTTAAAGCAGATGGTAAGGTAATGATGACCGAACATTGAAAAAGATATTTTAAGGCCCATGAGCGTGGCTCTTAGGTTATATTTTTGTAAAACAAATTGAAAAATATTATTTGTTAACACTTTACTAATATTATTTATTTTAATAGCGTACAGTTTGTTACATTTACATTTAAATTACAAAGAATTTGTACAGTTATATTGTTTAATAATGTACAGTGTAATAGCTATTAAGAGTGTAATAGGTATTAATTTGAACAGATAATTTTATGGTTTGGAACAGGGAAATGTGGTGACGTTTGGGGTATTTTGCTTTAAATTGCTTCAAAGAGAAATATTTCCAGTGTGATTTGTTATATGCAACAAACAGATATGCTTATAACAAAAAAGCTTGCACTTTGGTTATATTTGGTATAAGTTTATTAATTTGCGCCACATTTTGCAGAAATTTTCATTGAACACAAAATTTAAAATTATATGCGAATCTCTCATGTAGGAGTTTAATCACCTCAAATGAGATTTGACAATAAATTTATTTAGTGATCATTCTAATTATTCTATTTAACTAAAAGTGCATTCGTTTTATTTTTCTAATTTTAAATTCGCGTTTAGTTAATTAGATGAAGAGAGAGAATAAGAGTTAAAATGAGCTCAATAACGTTGTAGGAGTTATGTAAAAAAAATTTTTGGGTGATATCTAGTCCTAAGCTAATTTCCTTCATTTATATAAAAACCGCTGTTTCTCCGATATTGTTTTTACGAATTTTTGGCCATTCATCACATTTATACGTACCCAGGGAATGCCAACCACAGAAATGTCGGGCACCCCGACAGGTTTTAAGTTGGTCCTTCAAGTATTAATACCCTCGCCTAATATTGACTTTGTTTATTTCAAAAGTTTTAACTATCGATATTTTCTATAAGTTTTTCTAATTTAGTTCGATATTTTCGGCAAAGGAGTGCTACAGTTTTTAACACAAATTGTGAATTAAAATAGTTTTAATTGATATTCAATATTGTGACATAAGGAATAATTATATATCCTTATAAAAAAATCAATTTAATTTCTGAAGATGGAGATCAATGCCCCGAAACGTTAACTAATGTATAAAATTTGATAATAAAAGTTACCAATTTGGAAGTATAACTGCCATCATTTCCAAATAATTTATAAATTTACTAACATCCCGCTAAGGTTCGCGCCCCTCCAAAGCTGTTGGACGTTCGGGCCTTGTGGGCGGCCCTTTAAGTACTTTTACCTAAAACTCAAGTCGTGTTCATTGTTCATTGTACTCAAGTCGCATTCATTGTCTCAGTTTTCATATCCAATAATGGATCGAAATATTCGTGTACTTAAAACAACAACAAAAAAAATCTTACTTTCTGTTTGTACAGTTCGTCTGCATGGGTGGTACCCCGAAGAGGATGGAGCAGTTCGCCTATTATATCATGGCAGAGATAGGCCACAAGCTTCCCGCTGGCACGATGCTCCAGGACATCAGCCATTATTCCTATAGGTACTCCATGTACAAGGTGGGACCTGTACTTTCTATAAGTGTAAGTAAATCTTCAGCACATTTACTATATATATTTACTACATAATACTATATATATTTACTAGAAAACTACATATATTTACTATATATAATTATTGCTATACAATAGCGTAATTTTTTATCATTACATTTTTTTTCATATAATAAAAAAACATACTCAGTGACCAATATGACCATATATATGGGATAGAGCAAATTACTCTAAAAGACGGTGCATCTCTCCCGACAATGACCTGCTAATTAAGTAGGCTTCAACAAATAGTGCGCCGATATTTTTTGTTATTCTTCTTTTTTCTTCATTTCTTTACATGTCCCACATTTATATTTTACTGTTTAATTTAAACAAAACATATTTTCATACTTGTAGAACAAGTTTATTCTAAATATATTTTGTACTAAATATACTGCTCATTTGATTTAACATTTCGATGTCAACAGTTTTTTCTCATAAAAATAAAATTGTTTAAAATCCATTTATTTTATATAAAACTATTATATTTAATGAAACTTTATAAATATTTTAACTCCAATTAATTCTATCATTACTATATTACTATATAGAAAAACTATCATAGATATAGTTATCAGCAATAAGTGCGTTACATCATATATTTAATTTTGCAAAATAATAAACAAATGCATGAAGAAAAGAATTAAATATTAAAAAATAAAAATAATAATAAAATAAGAAATCAGAAACATCGAGATAAAGAATCTCAAATTCTCGTGTCTGTATATGATAACCTTATTTGCTAAACCCCATAGCATGTACAGCTATATTATATTTCAAAATAATATACGGGAGAGGCATGATTTTTCAACTTCAAACTCATTTTCTTGAGAAATGATTTGCTGGACTTGAAACAAGAGCAGATATATCTCTTAGTTTTAAAGAGCACATTTTCATATTATTAATATAGTTGAACCCAAATTAAACTTACGATGTTAGCACATATAAACGTAAAAGAAAATTTAAAACTTACTGGGACGTAGGAGGAAATGTTAGTAACGCTGTTAAGCTACTGAAAAGAAAGACTAGTAGTGGTGTTTTGGAGCTCTAATAAAACACGGTAATTGTTTGTTGTTTTAATTTCCTTTAGCCTCATAACTCGTAACTTCATTATTATTAGTGTTATCAAGTGTTATGCACTTGAATATCCATTAAACAAAAATTTAAATTGCATTCAGAAAGGTTCGTTGCAACTTTTACGAATAGGTAATAAAGTTCAATAGTCTACTATCATTGAAAAGATGTTTTAAATATTTATACATATAAATAGTTATAAATATTGTTAGAGTTCCCCTTTAGCAGTAATTGGTTTCACAGACTACAGTCCGAACAGTAAACTCCCTGTGAAATCGATTTCGTCTTGGCCCTGTTGAAGAAAGAGGCGTCGCTATGGTTACAGTGGCCAACGCCTTCCGACTACTGTACCTTCAGTTTCAACTTCGACCATACTAATTCCTATTGGGCTTTTAGTATATTTACTTTTCCTTATCTTTATACGAAATATATAGATAAGGAGAAGTATTGCGATCGTGCAAATTTTCGAATTCGAGTTTTCAACGGAATTACACGTTTTAAGATCCTCTGAGTCCAAATAATCAAGTCTCGCAAAATGGTCTGTGTGTTTGTCTGTCTGTGAGTGTGTGTGTATGTGTACAGCCAGTTAAAAACGAAACGTTGTACGATACTGAAATTACGTATTTAAGGTAGGCACATGCATGTATTGTTACAAATTTTTCATCAAAATCGTCTGAACGGAAGTACCACTTTATATAATCGATTTTACAATTATCTCGAAAACGGCTCTAAAGGTTTTGAGAAACGCCCAAATTATTCTTCATAAAGCCCTTTAACTTTTCATATATTTAGAACATTATCAAGGAAATACAGGGAAAAACGTTATGATAAAAAGAATATTTTATTTGCACATAACTTAAAAAGCATGCATTTTATGGTAAATTATTTATAGAATTATATGAATTATCTAAAAAACAAAAAAAAAACAATCGATATTTGATCAATATTAGCAATGATACAGCGACTAACAGGAAGTGGTAATTATATTATGGATTTTACAATTTTCTCGTAAACGGCTGGAACGATTTTGATGAAACTTGCTTTATGTCTTCTCCTTAAATCCCTTTAACTTTTTATGTATGTAGTATATCAACGATAAAATGCAGAGAAACAAGTTATGATGAAAAGAATATTTTATTTGCTCATTACTTAAAAAAAAACATGCATTTTATAGTAAATTATGTAAAGAATTGTATGAAAGGTAATTAAACTATCTAAAAAACAAAAAAAAGAATCATCAAAATCGGACCAGTAATAGCAAAGACACAGCGGATCGGTCTAACCGGAAATGGTAATTATATCATGGATTTTACAATTTTTAACAATTTTCTCGTAATCGCCTCCAACGATTTTCATAAAACTTGTCTAATACCTTCTCCTTAAAGCCCTTTAACTTTTCATATATTTAGTATATCAAAGAGAAAATGTAGAGGAAAAATTTTTAGCGAAAAGAAAATTTTATTTGCACATAATTCAAAAAGTAAGTATTTTATGGTCATCATCATATGAAAGGTGATTAAACTCTCTAAAATACAAAAAGGAATGATCGAAATCGGACCGGAATTAGTAAAAATACAGAAGATCTTACGAGGGCTACAAGACCCTAGATGGATAACCGAGCGCATCCGAAAGGAGACGGATGCGACCGAACCTCCTCCCACTAATCCGCCAATCTGTTTTCAATAATACGCTATGTAATAATGTAATGTAAGAATACAAAAGTAGAAATTAACTTAATAATTTCTATTTTTATATTATTTAATGGAAACAAAATGTTTCCATAGAATCCAAACCGAAACTTTTAAAATATATTTTCAACTTGACAAACTTAAAATATATAGGTAGTGTTCAGAATTGTCGTACTAAAATTGTTTAAAAACTGTTTTATTGTACTTTTGTGGAAGAAAATATGAAGAAGTGAATGCTGCAGAGTTTATTTCAAGTATATTTTTTTTTTGTGTTCAGAATTGTCCTACTAAAATTGTTTAAAAACTGTTTTATTGTACTTATGTGGGAGAAGATATGAAGAAGTGAATGCTACCGAGTTTATTTCAAGTATTCTTTATGTGAACTCTTTAAAATTATATTAAAAAGATAATTATTATAGGATGATAAGGGAAAGTTATGTGATGTGCGCACTGCACTATATTTTTATTCTAAAAATAGTTTGGTTATTCATATTAAAATGATTTTTATCAACTCGTTATTTTTTCTAGCAGCCAAATTATTTTTGATACCCTCAATGAAAAAATAAATAATAAATTCAATATATTTTCTAAAAGTCCATTTGAAAGTGCTTAGTTTGACTATGTCTTAACAACAAAAAACTTAATTTTCAAAATACCATTTAGATATATCAATTAAAATTGGAGAAGTAAATAATATGTTTTAATGATATTGTTACAGCATGGAATGGGCCTACCATCTGTGGCAATTCTACTGCATGAAGTCATCAAACTTATGTACCACGCCAGAGTAAGAGATCCTATCTTCTTCAGGATGGGAACTTCTGGTGGAATAGGGCTAGAAGGAGGAACTGTTGTAATTTCAGAACAGGCAGTCGATGGTCTCATGAGATCTTTTTATGAGATAGTAAGTGGTGAATAATTGTATAGTAACAACACAACTTAGTATAATTTTGATGAAATAATTTCTACACTATTCATCAAATTAAGAACATTTATTTGTAGTTTCATCTAAAATTGTAATCCCTTACATCAGCCAACTTATTAACTGCAAAGGGTGCGTTACCTATTAAATTTAATGTCACAGACTAATAGGTTATTACAAAAGTCCTTGTGGATTGGTATTGCTTTATTTCAGATTATATATGTTAAACATTATTGAATACTACTCTTCAAAGTAAAGACAATTGTTTTCAACTACTTTCACCCATCTTTCTGCCAGTAATTGGATTTGATGGCGATACCACTCCTTTGGTTTTGAGAGCTCTTCACATCCAATTTTTATGTCCTAATCATCAAAGATCCGACCTTTTAAAAATTGAGACATTGATCTAAACAAAATATAATCTGATGGTGCAATATCTGGGCTATACACAGGATGAGGCAAAACATTTACTCCTTGCAGTTCCGATAATTTTTCCTTGGTCAAACGAGAATGATGTGCAGGGACATTGTCGTGTTGCAAAATAGCTGGGTTCCTGTTGACTCAAAACTGTATAAACTCTGTCTAGCTGTTCACAGCAAAGATTTGAGTCCACTGCCCGACCATCAGGAACAAGCTCAAAATGCAAAACGCTTTCGAAGTTCTACCAAACACAAAGCATCATTTTTTTCCCAATCCGATCTTGGCGAACCTCCGGTTGTGCAGCTTCATCTGGCCGTACCCACTGCTTATGTTTGCTAGGTTTTTTAAAAATATCCAATTTTCGTCATTTGTGATCATTTTTTTCCAGAACCTATCATCTTTTGGATTTTGAAGCAAAATTTTGCACATATCAATTCACTGCTAGATTTTGGCCTCTGTCAAATCATGTGGGTCGGACCTTGGTCTTAAATTCCGTATGCCCAGATTTTTAATATTAAAAGCCCCTACTACAGCCGATAAATCACGAGTAGTTGCATGTGGGTCCTTGTTCACACATTCAAGAAAAACATCATCATCAGCGACCGATGGGCGACCTGATCTGGGTTCATCTGCAAGGCTCATATTCCCATTGTTGGAACGCCTGAACCAAAATGCGGCAGTATTTCGATGGATAATTGGCTCTCCTTCTATGGCACAATTGGATACCACATGACTTTCTTCTACACCTATTAAACTATAAATTTCTTCGGTGGCTGCTTTTGGGCCTAAACCTTTTTTACAGTAATGTCTCAAAAGACCGCTAATCACGATTTTTTCTTCTGACATTGTGTGTGCGTTTTTAAAATGTAAATGACCCCATAAAGCCAACTAAAGTCACAAGGTATTAAAGGATTATTCAAAGTCAACATTGACATAAATAGTAGGAACAAAAACATTGTTATAGGATTAATTATGAGAGTTGAAATTAAGGGTTTTGTCCATGCACAAAGACTTTTGTAACAACCTAGCATAATAAAAATAAATAAAATATTAATGATTAATCAATCATAGACAATAGAGAAAATTTATATTTGTTTAAAGAATTTTTTTTTTTTTAATGATCAATCTCATTTCAAAAAAGGTAAACTATAGATTTCTAGAATTCTATGTCTGTTTATTTGTTTTTTTTTATTTTCCAGCCTGTTCTTGGAAAACTGGTCCAGCGACAAGCTGTACTGGATAAGAAATTAGTCAGGGAACTAAAAGCATTGCATCATGCTGATGATCCCTATGATACTATCACTGGCAAGACCCTCTGTACATCTGATTTCTATGAAGGTTAAAACTTTAAAATTTATAGAATTTACCATTTTTTCAGACAACTTATAGTTAGATTAGGATTTAGGATTAGGATAACTGATATCAGAATCAGACACGGCGTCGCGACGTCTAATTTTATTTTGAGTTTTAGATATTTTTACTTCTTCTTAAAGTGAATATCTTAAAAAGTAAAATTTAAGCTAGTCCCATTGCCTTTATCCACAAAAAAAATGATAACAGTTGTCTACAAAAGGTTGAACTGCATCTCAGTGGAAGTGCAACTTGCCATTGATTTTTCAAATGATGTTATCGAATATGTTTCCATAATAGATGATGCCATTTTAAAGATTTTTTTGTAAAGTGAGGGCTGTCTATCACAGTCTAGCGGTCAAAAATAAAAAAATTAACAGAATAAATTTGATGAAAAATATAATTCTAAAGGGAGACTACGGTTCCGGGATATTAGAAATAATCTTATGAACTGAGTTCAAAGCAAACCAAGATAAACAAACAGAGAGTCAATGTCTAATTCCTGTAGTTCGTCTTAACTATTAGTATATCTGTTTAATTGCCAGAGAAAACTGCTAATAAATTCTATAACTTTAAGGATAGATTTTTCAAAAATATGGATTCAAACCCGAGAAGTGAGCAGTTTTAACTTTACAACTTAATTCATAAAAAGTTGTGGTAGGTTTGTAAAAAAAATTTTTAAAAATATAATTGAAATGAAGATTACTAAAATACAACTTTTCAAATGTTATAACGTTCTCGGAACTTCAGAGTATATATATATATATATATATATATATATATATATATATATATATATATATATATATATATATATATATATATATATGTGTGTGTGTGTGTTCAGGATGATCCTCTTAAATGTCTAAGAGAAGAAATGCTTCAATTCTTGAATTTGTTTTTTAAAGTTTTAAAGCGAAACTGGATTCAGTGCAATCATAGCTTAACCAACATACAATGGAAGTATAAAAAATGATTGGATCAAGAAATTGAAATTTCAAACCTGGCTTTGCCTGATCTCAATTTGCCTTCAACGTCATTAGGCAGGCCTTCAAAAAGTTTCGATGAATTTTTTTTTTTGACCGAAGTCAAAACGAAGAAAAGATGTACATTTACTGTGACAGTGGTCAGCAAGGGAACTCTGTTATGCTGCTGAACAAAATTTAAAACAGTCAGGGAAGAGGGATGCAGCATTGATGATAAATACAATTTTGACATCATCAAAATGTGCCACATCAATTTAAAAAACACTGCAGAGTGTGTGTACATGTTTAGTTTAAGTAAAGTGATTTATTAATTAGGTTAATTGTACCTAAATATTTAAATACGTAAACATTTTTTAACATTATGTATATTTTTTTTGTACAAGAAAATAAAAAATAACCAACATACTCATAAATATATATATATATATATATATATATATATATATATATATATATATATATATATATATATATATATATACATAGAAATCTTTTGGCTGGCTTTTATTCTTAAGCAATTCAATGTTACAGTCAACCCCAAAAGTATATTGCAGTTTTTATTTAATTTTGAAAATCAAAAATGTATGTTTCAAATGAAACACAAATCATTAAATTAAAAGACAAATTAAATATTTTTAAATAATTGTAATAATGTTTTAACAAATTAATTTATCTTGAATCATCATTCCTTCATTATGCTATTTGCAAAACTTAAATGAAACCCTTTTGTAAGACATATCTTCCACAGGCCAGGGCAGACTAGATGGTGCATTTTGTGAGTTCTCAGAATCTGACAAAATGCAGTTCCTTGAGAAACTGCACAAATCTGGAGTGATCAACATGGAAATGGAATCGTTGGCATTTGCAGCTCTTACACATCACGCAGGCATCAGAAGTGCAGTTATATGTGCCACAATTGTTGACAGGCTCAAAGGAGATCAGGTAATGAAATTTACTAAAATTATTAACTATATTTTCATTTTAATCTGTTGTTTGAATGTTTGAAATTGAAACAAAAAATTAATTAAAAAGTGCATGGAGTGCAGAATATTACTCCAATTAATTTTAATGGATAAACATAATTAATTAATAACTTATCATGCAATTATTTATTTTATATTATAAAAAAAAATATGAAAAATCATTAGATACAACTACTAAATCTTAATCAATGAGATATAGTGAAAATTTAACTCTTATTTAATTAAAACAAATGTTATCTATGGGTCTAACAATAATATCTTCAAGTTAGTTTAGTTTTCAATAAATTTTCAAATGTAAATTAGAAGTATGAAAAAATTAAAAGTCATTACTGTAAACTTACAGTAATGACTTTACTTTTTTACTACAAAAACAAAATTTTATTATTATTATAAAATTAAATTATAAAAAAATAATAATACAAAATTACTTATTAAATCCCATAAATACTGCATATACTTTCTAACGATTGTACATAATTGTAGGTTAATGAAATAAGTCTTATCATTAAATATTTCTGTAGATCCAGGCACCAAAAGAGGTTCTGGACGAATGGCAGGAGAGACCACAGAAGCTAATTTCAAGGTATATCAAGAAGTATCTTCAGACTAAGGGTCGCTTCATGGACTCTTACTGCGGATCACCTTGTGTCAAGTCACCACGTCGTTTTAAGCTAGTTCAGCAAGAATCAGAAAATTATGATTAATTTTTTCAAGGAGAGAAGACAAAAAAGAAAGCTTTTGCTATGTTCTAATTTTAAAATGTATGAAATGTAAGAATTTTATAAAGTGTAAGGGTTACATTTCATATTGCCAAAACTTGCAAAATATTTCTTTTTCCTATTTTATTTTTTGTTCTTAGTTTGTTAATATTCAATTATCTAAATACTATTATTTGTAATTTTTCCTAATTATGTTTAATGATTTTATAATTTTTGTATTTATCATATTACTATATATGAGACAGGGATATGTTATTATTAAATATTCACTCTAGAGAGAGAATATATAGGCTTATGTGTAAAATGATTCCTTATAAGCAAAAATATTCTTGCAACAATTTCATCGTTAAAATCTTACATCACTATCGTGCTAAATGTTGAAAATAAATTAGATATGATGAGAATATTTTTGCTAATTGTGTATTTTTAATATATCTAATTGGTTATTCTATTTCTTTTTGTTGATGTTTGTTAATATTAATGAGTTTAGTAATAATGTTAGAATATATGTTTTTATGTTCCTTGGTTTAAAAGCTAGTTATTTTTTTTTTAACGATTTATTGTTGGTGATATACTATTTATAATTTACTTATCAGTGATATAGTGATTTTGAGATCAGTTACAGAAGTGAAACAATTCTGAAAAAAAAAGAGTTTAAAGTTGTCGAATTTATAACTCATAAAACATTTATGCCTGTAAGCTGAAAATCATTTATATTAATGATGATTTTTTTGTTTGTTTTGTTTTTTCAGATTTGTGTATATTTTAAGATATTATGTCTGATTATTTCAATGTTTGCTTAAAATATTTGTGTCTAGTCAGCATTTCATGTGCTGTTGCTTTGATTACAACCATGAAAGAAAATATTCTGTGAATTGAAACTAGTATACTTTGAGGAATCTTATTGTACTCAATCTATTCAATACTTGAAACAGAGTATATTTTAATTTACGTTATTTAAATAAACATTGATGTTTTATGTGAATGATTTAAAACTATTTTTACTGATTAAATCTACATTTTATTTTATGAGTTTTAGTAACAATGTAAGCTATATATGATTAAACCTTCATGTCTGTAATCATTACTAGACATTGCTTTATGTATAATGAACTATGGTGCTTATTTTTGATGTTATAATAGATGCACTTATGATCAATTTTATTAAATTAATGGGAAGAGGAGAGGATGATTGTTGAAGCAGATACTCCTCTTCATATTACAGTTTTTTTTTCATTAGGATATATTAATATGTAATGAGAATTTCTGCTCATTGTATAATTTATTGGTGTTTAAAAAAAAAAAATGAAAGAAAAGGTAAAGATATTTTCATACGTTTCCATTCAAAAATAGAATACATTTTACAATAATGGTAGGCTTATGCTCACAAAACCAAACCAAGTGCTAAAACACATTTATCATCGAAAAATTTGTCGATAATCCTGTGTAAACATTCCCTTATTCATTCCTTAAAGTGATTTTGCAAGTATCAATATCTTTGGTGGAAATCATTAGACTGATTAACACTGCTTCAGAATATTATTGAAATTGCTTTAATTTGTTTAAAATAAGTAGTTATTAGGCAAATGAACTAGTGCTTTATGGTGATAATATTGTATCTTATATTTGTTTTTTATATCCAGAATATTTACAATACTTTTTAATATTGGCATATTTAAAATACAATCATATTTTGTAAATGATGTTAGTAATTTGATTCCCTACAATAAAATTTTATTATATTCATCCTTTTATAATTAATTGCCTTGCTATTGGAACTGTGCCATACATTGCCTTAATAAGTGAAATATATAATTGTTGTTGGCAGTATTTATAAAAATTAATATTTCGGATTTTCATTGAAGAGTCAAAATATTGGAAGCTTTGAAGTTGTCTTCAAATGTACCAATTTGTGTTTGTTTGTTTTTGTTTTTTTAGTATTTCAAGATGGTTTTAAACATAATTTCATAATATTTCTGATAAGAGTAATTTTAAAGATAAAAGGAAAAATAAAAGCAATAAATAAAATTGGATGCAAAGCAATCCAAAACGTTGGTGTATTTTCTGGATAGAGAGGATTGCGGACTGAAGACTGACTGACAACAAATTTTTTTTCCCATTCAGAACTATAGTGATGCAAATAAGCTTATTTGAGTTGAGTGGTAACAAATGGGTTACCATTTTTATGAGTGATGAAAAATCATTCCAATTTAAAAAATAAAATAAAATTACAAAGGAAATTTCATTATGTATTTGGCTAGTAAGTTACTTCAAAGAAATATTATTCACAACCTTTTGTGATCTTTCATATTGAATCCTGTTAACTTTAAAAATATTTTTTATGTAATAGACTTTGATAAGAAATTATAAATTTTTCACTTATAAAGTTTTCATGGCTGACCCTGGCAGCATTAACGACAAATCATTAAATACATCTCCTCCCCCAATTTATCCTCTAAAAGATTCTAAATAACTTTAGGCAAAGTCTTATAATTCTAAATATCTATGAATCTTGATTTATTTTTGCCATTTTTTTTACTATTGACATGATTTTGGCTGTTACTAACCACTGACCTTTTAAATGAGGACAATATGGAGAAGTATGAAATGTAAATAAAAACTAGAAAACAATATTTGAAACTGTGATGATTCCATTTATACGTGGGTGAAATACAAAATACTGAGAACGTTTAGCTCATCCTTTTTCCTTATAAAATTAATTTATAGTTTTTTACTTTTGTTATTGTAGTCAATGATTAATGTTAGAGTAAATAAATATTGTGTTCATTAAACACACCATTTAATTCAGTAGTTAAATTTTTTTTTTTCGGATTTTTGTTATTTTCCAAATTTATATGTAGTATTAAAAAAAATAATTTCCTATATTATTACAAAATATGTGACATGAGTAAATTAAGATTTATGTTTACTTTTATTGTAAAAAATATATAAAAGTTCACTTTTTAGATTTAATTATTATATGGAATGTAGATTATTTTCAGAAAAATATAAATATCACAATTATATAAAAATGTTATTGTTCCATAAAATTCACAAGACATCTTTAATGTTCATATAGCAGAACTATACTTATTAGAAAGATAATTTTTTAAAATACATTTTAATTTTTATAATCATAAATTTGGCTAATTTAAAATTAAATAATTTAGTTTTCTTGGAGAGTAAACAACATATGTTCTTGCAAAGAAAGATTAAAATATTCTGAAAACTACCACATAACATCAGTGAGAATTATTTAAATTCCCATATAGTTGTAATTTTTAAATAATTCTTATGAAATTCCATTAAATTCTGCCATAGTTAGAATATTAGGTACAGTGGATGGAAAGCTATATGATTTAAAACATATTAATTAAGATATTTACCAAATGTTTTTTCTAAACACCATGACTTATTATTACTATCCACAGATGTTACACATGTCTCACCTCATATTATGAATTTAAAGGAAGTAATGAGGTGACTTAGAAAGTAAGTTTTTGGAAAGAATTTCTTTGTGAATGACATGATTTTTTAAAAAAGCTATCTGTGTAACTTATTAAAGATTTAACAGTTCTATGTATTTAATTATTTACTGCATATCAAATCTAACATTTATCGATCACAAGTATATTTTCAAGTATAGCTTTGAAAAATTATCGGTATACATATTTTATTCATCATTATAAAATTAGTATAAATATTAATGTAACCATAGGCATGCACACCGGAAATGCAACAGGTGCACAGGCACCTGCTAATAAATCAGTCATTTCTTTTGTAGTCCAAGAGTGTTAAATTTTTGTTTTAATTTTAACTCCAACATTGTTTAAAATAAATTTTAGACAGCATATTCTTAAAAAAATTATCCAGGGGATTAAAGAATATCCTCCCGGCCGTCAGCCTATGATATGCTGTGCACGCCTATGACTGTAAGGTCTACTTATCTATATTATTTGCACAAGGAAAATATTAACATGATTGATTAACCACCATTTCATATATTTATATGCAATTTCAGGTGTACTGGATATAAACAACATATGTATGTTTTATATGTTAGAAAAAAAAAAGTTAGCAATAGGTTTGTTAAATGATATTTGCGAAAGATAGATAAATTGTAATAAACAAAGGTAACAATGACAGAAATATATAAAAAAAAATAATAATGGTGTTCACACTTTTTGTAGCTTTGATGTTTTATAACTATTAAACATGATGTTTGTTCAAGTCTTGGTGTTCTTGCTATATTATGCATAATCTAAAATATCTATTTCATGTTTATATGTGTGATGAAACCTAATAAAGGTAAATAGTTTTTTAGTAATTAATTCATGAGTTCAATACTATGAGTATTAATGGATAATACTTGTGTAGTGTACATTTTTTTGTGATAATTATGATTTCTAAATTCTTGATTAAAAGTATTTTTTTATATGGATCCTCACCAAACATGATAACTCTTTGTAATTTTTCTTCTAACAAGCTTTTCAAGTTACAAAAATGTATGCCCAAATTTTACAGGGCTCCTAAGAAGTTGGATATTTACAAGTTGCAACCCTAAGCTAATCAGAATGGATCGTAAAAGATTTATTTTATGGATTTTTTAGAAAAGGAATTTCCATGAATCTGATGGAAATTGAACTCACTCCTCTTACCATATCCCTGGAGAATAATTGATTTAAGGAGTAAGAAAGTGATAAAACTTACTTATAAGAAATAAGTACAATACTTCTAAAAATAAATGGTGTGTATTTGTAATGTTAGATTTAAATACTATTATAAAAATAATCATATTAGGATCCACAAGTATTATTCATTTTTTATAAGTAATTCTATATTTATTTATTTTATTACAGATAATGTTTTGTTAGATAGAAATGTTCCAATGTTTTGTTGTTTAGCTTAGATTAGCTTTGGAGTAATTTTTTAAATCAACACTAATACTCATAAATATATATCAACATTGTTTAATCATTAATATAAGAAATAGTTATTATTTTTATTTTTTTATATTTTAGTAAATGATGGTCAAATTGACATTCTACTGCCAGGCTATAATATGGGCCTAGTCTCATTTATAACGCTACATATCTTTTTGCATTTAAGATATATGGCAGATCTATATAAGCTTGTAATGCAATAGTAAAATTGTTAATACATTTTTTTTATTTATTAAAATATACCTATCCATTTACTTTAAAATCCTATTTAATGTTAAGTCCATGATACAGAAATATATGTAAATATTAAGTACTTATCAATGGCATCACATTTATTTTAAGCTTGGTATGTACATATTTATGATTAAAACAAAAAAAAATTATAAGAAAAATATTACATATGCTTCAGATATGGTTGAGAAATAAATGGTTTATAATTGTAAAAGTTTTAAATAAATCAATGTCTTCCATCTTATTCGTTTTGTCTAAATTTTAAGTGATTCCTATTTTGGAATAATAAAAATGTTTCAGTACAAATAGATATTTAGAAGAAATCAAAATATCGCAAATGGAGATAGTATTTCTTTAATATCAAATATTTATAACTACTAGAATGGTTGTTGAATATTCTTTTCAATTCACTAGATCTCTAACTCTCTCTCAAGGTTCCAATGTGGCATGGGTGAAAATCTATTTCCTATTATATTAGCTGTGATCAGTTTCCATGTTCAAGAATGAGACTTATTTATTTTTATATTGAATTAATTATATGGCAACTATTTAAATTAATCATTGTTTAATTATTATTATCTAAATAAATATATCTCATGCCTCCATCCCAGTATTCTCAATACATTTCCATTTTTTAATTAAACGTGTATGTGAGGAACTTGGTTGTACTCAAAGGTGGAACATTGATTGGTCGGCAACAGTAAGTGAGATAGCGAGTGAGAGCAGGTTGTTGTGAAATAGAAAAAAATGATATAATATAGAGATTATTATTATAATTAATACCGTACTGATTTATAGAACGTTTTTCGTGCAAATATTTGTCCAAATTTAGAGACCTTAAACAATAGCACATATTCAAAATCGGTCTTCACTCTGATAAAAAAATGATATAACTGTGTAATATTTATCTTGGTCACATATATGCTTTTTATATTATGATATGTACATGATTAGGAACCCAACATTAAATAGAATTTAATTTTAATATTTAAGGCCTAGTTAAAAGCGTTATTAGTAATATAAAAACATTTATTGTGGTCCAGAAATAATAAAGTTTAGAGTGATCCAATTTTTTAAAACCAAATAATTGAATTTTAGAGCGATATGAAGGGTCTATTGACTTAAATGCAATGAAAATGGTATTGTACGGGGTAAAGTATATTAACAATAAAAAATTTTCGAGCAAATCTAAAAATAACAATTTTTGACCTAACAATTTTTTCAAGAGGAAGAAACCCTTCAATTCTTTTTTTAAGAATCAAATAATCGCTCATAAATCAGAAACCCTTCAAACGATACAAAACAAATTTGGGGCATCGGCATAAGTCCTTAAACTCCGCGATTTGCTTTAGCAGTAGTATTTCAACGTGTTTTAGAAACAACGTTATCCGCAAAAAACTTCAATTTTGTTTTTATATGGTAATCTTCTTTTTTAACACTGACCTTCTAAGATAACGCAATATTTTTTTATAAGTATGGAAAGAAGAAACTCCCTTTTGAACGAATAAATTGAAGACGAGATACAAAGCTTCAAATCCAAACGTAATTTCAAGGAAGAAGTTGGTGGGAGGAGGAGGGAGGAGGGTGCAGCCAAAGACTAACACATCAATAAATGAGACCTATTTATTTATTTATTAATGTATTCGTCTTTGACCGCATCCCCCCGAGCAACTTCTTCCTTAAGAGTATCTACGAACAACCAGACTCACTCCAAACATAATTTTGTGGCTTTCAAAATTTTGAACACCCTCAGAACTGAATTTTTTTTTTTTTTTATTGTTTTCTATGATATTTTTAACAATAAGGTTTTTTGATGTGCTAAATCTAAATATGCCATAAATTTTAGTGTGAAAAAAATCTATAAGCCTAGTTTACTTGATATTAAAAACACCAAAAATCAATTATTTTTTAATGTTTATATTTTTCCTTTAATCAACTTTAAAACATAAATGTTTAGCTGGAAAAAACCAATATCATTTTTCAAACTCGAGATATAAAATAAAGCACTTCCAGCATGTTTTATATTTTTTCTCAGCTCCTAAGGCCCAACGGATAAAACGATAGGATATGGGTCGATTTTCTTCAATGGAGAATCACCAAAAAAATTGTGATCAAAATCGGCGACGGGCACATCGTAACCCTTGTGTTTTATTTTTCAAAAAAGTTGAATGCATCGCTCTTCCTCTCTTATATTAATAGAGCCACGCTAAATCACTTACATTACTTATCGAGATTATAGCACTAAAAAGCATCTGATTTTTTACTGACTTCTGGATAATTTGCTTGTCTATATCCTACGATAAAGCCTTCGATGGAAAAATTTAAATTGAGGCAGCCAACTGCGGTTGAAGAGAAATCGAGAGAAGTAACGGAACCTAAGTGGGCCGCCGGGTCGCCAGGTCCTAACCAGTCATGCTTCGAACCTGGACCCAACTACTGCTCCTCTGGCTGCCCCTGGCTCTTGCGGTCAGGCTCCCGGGCTCTGTCCTGCCCGAGAGCTACCGGATCTTCCTCACGCCGGACTTCGAGGCTAGCTGTTCCTTCAGTGGCAGGGTGAGTCCTAGTCCACAGCTCTTCCGCCCCTCACCATTATCGTAGCGGCAGGCAAATATATCTTTTCATTAAACTGTATGTCATCGCTTTTCATATTCATCAAAATTGTGCACGATTGTTGAAAAAAATCAATTTCTGATTGGATAAGTAAAAGACAATGATTCTATATAAAGCTGCTAGAATAGAAAATAAGAACGTGCTTTTAAGAAATCTACACGGAATATGAAGTTGGAATAACAAACAATATAAAACATATTGACTCACGATAAAATAATATTTCTTTAAACGGAGCCTACTAAACCTTAAGTGGCTGTAGCAACATAAATGCTCTATGCTGGTAACTTTATTTTATCATTCCATCAGCTTAATGTTTATATACTTAATTCTTTTCCATTTCTATAGTAATAAGCTTAAATTATTATTATTACCTATATATGATATGAACTAGTTTGCGATTGTGAAAAATTTCGAATTCGAGTTTTCAACTAAAATACACATTTTAAAGTCCTCTGAGTCCTAATATATATATATATATATATATATATATATATATATATATATATATATATATATATATATATATATATATATATATATATGTATATATATCGAAATCAGACCACTTTAGCAAAGATAAAGCATATTAGATTTACCGTAGATTCCAATTATATCATTGATTTTAAACTTTTTACAATGTTCTCTAAAATGGTTCTAAAGATTTGGACGAAAGTTGCGGAATGTCTTATCCCGAAAGCCCTTTAACTTTTCATGAATGTAATACATCACCGAGGAAATGCAGGAGAAAAAGTTATGAAGGAAAGAAAATTTTATTTTCGCAAAATTCAAAAAGTATAAATTGTATAGTAAATTATGTATTGAATCATATAAAAGGAAATTTATCATAATAATATAAAAGTAAAAAGTATTATATTAACTTGACAGTTTCTACTTTTATGTTATTTAATAAAAACTATATGTTTCTATGAAAACTAAATGGAGGCTTTTAAACTTTATTTTCAATTTGACAAATCAAAAATATGCCATACTGCGATTGTTTAAAAAAACATTTTATTGTACTTTTGTGAGAGAAGACGTGAAGAACTACATGCTGCTTAGCATATTTAAGTAAAACCGGAGTGTGAGTTTCAAGATTCATTTTGCAAGACCATCACAAAATAAATATTAATTGACCTAAACGGTAATCGAACCCACACCATTTTGATCCGACCGCTATGGAACCAACACCCCCACGTGTTCGGCCATCGCAGTCTCATAAGCATTCAGGACTGTGAAGACTATATGTTCTAACTGCATCCTTGATACGCTTCTGAATTTCTTTGTTGTCTGGATCATGTATATGGGTCGCTAAGTATTGGAACAGTACCAACTGCTAAGTAAAGTCTGGCACTAATTACGGTATGTTCGACTCGAGGATATTTACATTTTATGGTAGGCCTCTGAATTTTCCTAGAACAGTCATCTGTTAAACAGAACAGCCTTAGTAATCTTTTTTTTGTCTTTATCATAACAGTATCGAAGACCAGAACATGATCAGTAACAAGTGACTAAAACTGGAGCTTTTACATATTATAGGCATATTTTTAAATTTTCTGAAATGATTGTTAGCTGTAATTACAATGTTTCTCTAACTTTTACAATGTCAATCATTAGGTCTTGGTTAACATCGCATTTCTTGAGAACGTTAGTGACGTTTAGTTTGATTATTCAGTCGAATGTTTGAAACAAGTAGTCTCTAATACTTTTTATGAAATTTGCACTTAGTCAATACATACTTTTGGATGCTTGTTTATTCTCTAAACCCATATTATTACTTCCTTCTCTTTGATCATATTCCAAATCATTTCTCCAGAATCGTTGAATTGAGTTTTGAAAGCATTCTGAGTCACTGATAACTAATTCAAAAACATTTCGAATTAGTGAATTACTGCTAAGTACAGACTCAGCATTAGATGATATTAGACCAGTTTATATCATTAGCATTCATCCCACACAAATACCGACAAATTCCAGTCACTCCTACTAGGACACACACTGGCCAAGTGTCGTGTGATTTTTAACGGACTGCGAAGAAGGAGGTTCTCAATTCGACAGGTGTGTGTACATAGTGCACATGTATATATATTTCGACGTCGTTTTTTGAAAAAGGCTTAAGCGCCAAAAATTCAAAATTTAGGTTTCAATTTATTCTGGGGCGTTATAGAGGTGTTGACTATCGATCCCTGCTCACGATAACTCGAGAAATTTGTTTTTGAAAAGGTCAGAAAAAATAATATTGATGACGTAAGCACCAAACACTGAAGGCTCTCACTTATCACTCAGGCCTTGAACAGTGCTATAAGCCTTAATAATATGTTTTAATTATAAAAATTTTGCCACCATAATTAACTCCTATTGTACACAATAAAGAATAAAATTAAAAATACTATATTGTTATTCGCGGAAAAAAGCGTTTTTTGTGTTTTCTGTAAAGTTTGCTAAATAGCGCTTACGCCTTCTTCAAAAAACGACGTCGATACACATACTATACACATGTAATATATATATATATATATATATATATATATATATATATATATATATATATATATATATATATATTACATGTGTATAGTATGTGTATTATGTGTAAGATTTATATATATATACAAACATGCATACATTCGCATTAGCGTAATTTTGAAGAATTCATACATACCTTAAAAAGAATTTTATTTTATTATTTGAATTTCATGAAATTAACGTTCCACTATTTTATTGAGTAATTTTATTATTAATTATGTTATTTGATCAAATACCAAGAGCTAGTGGTACAACACAGCATTCTACAATCACAAGCGACGCCAGTTTGAGACTGCCTTGTGGGGTTTGACTATCATTTTGTAACATATCCACGCAATAAATCTTGACCTTGTCATACCAGAGTATAATTTTAGCTAGAATAGTTTTGTGGCCTTTTGGATAAGTATAAATCGTTCTTCTTGTCATAGTTAGAGTACAAAAGAACCTTAAAGCAAATATGCAAACGCACGGCCTGGGGCTGGCCTTAGGTTTTTGTTTGCAAGCTCCATCGAAACCAATATACATGATGAGGGCTATAGCAGCTACCAATTTTACTGGGCCTGATGGTATTGCTGTACTCGAAGATGTACCGATTCCAACCATTAAATCACCAGACCAGATACTAGTCGAGGTACGATTTGCGACCCTCTGTCAAACCGATCTTCGTATTTCTAGTGGATATTCAAAAACTATTCGGTCCATTCTTGACCATTCAACGGAGCCACCAGTCATCCTTGGTCGAAGCGGCTCTGGAACTGTGGTAGAGGTTGGTGGTGCCGTTGAAGGCATAGATCCTGAAGACAAAGTGATCTTCTGGTGCCGGCGGATGGAAGATCTGGTTGTAGGGAGAGCAAGGTGAGAGTTAGAGCTCATTTCGAATACTCTGCCTCCGCTGATCCTTATATTCCATGTAAGGAAGCAGGCCTCGACTTTCTCAAAGGAGACATTCTTCACATCGTCAGTCAAGATGATGCCTATTAGTGGCAGGCTAGAAAGGAAGGTGATAGAAATATGAGAGCTGGTCTCATCCCTAGCCGGGCACTTCAGGAAAGGAGAATTCTCCATGAAAGACTGCAGGAAGAAAAAACAGACAGTGAAGAGGGCGAAATATGTACTGGAGTGAAGTGTGTAGGAGCTGAGCGGCTCCTTCCGTCCCCTTGTTCCTCAACAACGCACTGCTCTAGGCCATCCAAAATTAAAAAGATCCTTTATGATCTGACAGAAGCGGATGACTTCATGCGCGAGGAAGTAGCGACATATGAAGAAGTGGCAAAGCTGTACCCTCGCCCTGGGCTCTACAGACCGTTGGCTCTTGTCGGACCACCTGGTGTCGGGCGCAATGAACTCAAACGGAGGTTAATTTCCACGAGGACCCGACTGCAGGACA
Source organism: Rhaphigaster nebulosa (assembly GCA_948150685.1). Classification (NCBI taxonomy): domain Eukaryota; kingdom Metazoa; phylum Arthropoda; class Insecta; order Hemiptera; family Pentatomidae; genus Rhaphigaster; species Rhaphigaster nebulosa. The sequence goes on along the minus strand of OX411311.1, from coordinate 45,716,601 downwards.
TATGGGGGTGAACAAGACGAAGAAGAGGATTGCTCTTTATTATTTCTGGCCGAGCCTGATCCGAGATGTCGCCAGGTTTGTGAAAAATTGTCATATGTGCCAAATTATGAAGCCGGAACAAAAAGCTCCCGCAGGCTTGATGGGAATGACTCCTGTGCCTTCAAAACCCTGGCAGGTAATTTCCACAGACCTCATGGGACCATTTCCACTTTCTTCGAAGCAGAATCGGTATTTACTAGTGGTAACTGATTACCTAACCAAATTTACCCTACTTTTCCCTTTAAGACAGGCGACTGCACAGGCAGTAACAAAACACGTAGGGAACGACGTGTTCTTAATGTTTGGGGTACCTGAAGTAGTATTCTGTGACAATGACACTCAGTACACTAGCGAAAAATTCAAGAATATGTTGAGCAAATATGGCACTACTTGTCGGTATAACCCAACATATCACCCCCAGGCTAACCTTACTGAGAGGGTAAATAGGGTGATCAAGACAATGATTTCGTCTTATGTTAGAGATAAGCATCGATCCTGGGATAAACATATCGCGGAGTTCGGCTTTGCTTTGAGGACAGCCAGCCATGAGACAACTGGGTACACTCCAGCCCTTCTAAACTTTGGCCGCGAGCTAGTCAGCCACGCCTCCCAATATGTTGTTTGTGATGGACCAGAGACCATAATTAGGATCGATGAGAAGCTCAAAATGATCATGGAAGATGCTCAAAGTCGATTGCGTCAGGCCCAAGAAAACAATGCCCGGCATTATAATCTTCGACGGAGACCAGCCCGGTTGATTGAAGGCCAGAAAGTATTGGTGAAGACGCATCCTATATCGGACTTAAGTAAGTACTATACTGCCAAACTTGCACCAAAGTACGAAAAGGGTGTTATCAAAAAGGTTTTGTCGGCTCTAGTGTATGAGGTGGTCGATGAGGAAGGAAGACCATTAGGAAATAGGCATATACAGGAGTTAAAAGTAGATTGTTCGGATAGCCTAAACATGGTAGCAGAATACCCTCCCGCAACCCCAGGAAGAGAGGAGAATGTCACGGTAGGCAATATATAAAACATATGTGAGAAAAATGGGGAGGTTACAGGGAAAAAGGGTTAACAAATGGTGTGAATACGTTGGCTTAACTGTTGGCCTAGTTTTGTGCATCCTTATTCTGTACATTGAACCCATTGGGGTGGGATATTAAAGAACTGAAAACTGATCAAGACTATTAATTCCAGCTGAACAGTGAAAGATGATTATTTCGAAAACGAGTGAGTTTAGTTATGGTTATTTGTTATAGCTTATTTTGAAGAAATTTTCTCACACATTGACTTATTTGCAGATTGTGTAAATATTACAGCATTGAAATTCTGTATTTATTAAATTGTACAAAGTTAGACTAAATGTTTTTTTTATAATTGGTGAATTATTACTAAATAAAATTTTAAGAATATTTTACGTTTATTTAGACAAGTCTGGTTGAACCCGCTCCCCCTCCACTGGGCTAGCACAACAAATCAGATATTTAACCAAAAAGTAGTACGTTACATTGGCGCCCAACGTGGGCGCCATAAAATATCCATATTTTACTCCGAGTATTTAAGACCGATTGATTCTTCTAAAGCCTATGATTAAATGATATAAAACAACAATATTATAAATTTGTTATTATATTATAGATTTTATTTAACTTTTGATGTTTATTTCTCCAAAATAGTGGATTTCATGTTGTTTTTTTTTTCAGCCAATCTAAAATCCAAGCTACCGACAGAATAAAAATAAATCTTCAACATTTAAAATTATTCGATCAGAATAATAAAATTAAAGATAATGCTTTGCACAGAATATATTATGTTAGTGCAAGCACGATTAACAAATATACTTTAGCACATTGAAATAACACGAAAGCGTTTAATACTGTCGTCAAATATAAATACATACATATTTAAGAGATCAGGTAAGGTTTATTATTAATTCAGAATTAAAATGGAGGGCATTGTACTTCGTTTTGAAAAACTTAATCCTTCCGTCTATGTGAAAAAAAAAAATTGAAATTATAAATAGTTTAGTTTATAATTATAAACAGTTCCCAACCTCCCACAATAAATAGGCCAGCACCCATTTTTTAAAAGATTTCTCCTACATGGGTGAACTATTGTACATCTAAAACAATAAGGAAAGATTTTCAAAATTATTTATTATAAGATAATATCATACATTAACACTAACAGTATAATTAAAAAATATGTTTTCAATTCCTAGATCAATGTCTTTCCTTATAGGGTGCAGAAACATTCATAGATTTTGAGTCAGCGCAAAATTGAGTAAAATAAAGTAATTTAGCCTACTAGATAAACCTAATATTAGTAAACAAGTTTGAAAAATGAGAAGAGATTTTTTATTATTATTTGTTTGTGTATGATGTTATGTACTCCTACTAATGGAGAGATGGTGAGTTACTATAAGTTTTCTAAGATATTCTAGCCAGATTAAGATGATTGAAATTTATTTATATGGGTGGTTCAAGGAACCAGTGGCGTACGCAGGGAGGGGATCGAGGATGTATATACCTTACGTTTTATTATGAGCGTTAGAGCAGTCAAGATTGACTGAAATTCACTGCAATAAATTAGTAGTAAAATAGGAAGGATACATTTTTGAAAAATAGACTAAATGACGATAACGCATCCAACACCAGAGTTTAAGAAACTTCCATATACCAAAAACAGAAGTTGGAATAAACTTCTCCCCATTCTTTGTAAATTTGTTGATATTCATGATGAGGTGTTGTGGGTTTCAATTTCGGAATTATATATACATGAAATCAGATGAAATAAAAGTGTCGGCTATTTAAGCTGTAATATCTTTATTAAATGGATATAAAAAATCAATAAAAGTGCTTAACAGATTTGACTCTATAGGTTATTTCAGGTTCATTGAAATTAATATACGGCGTGGAAGAAATGCGAATTTCTTCTTGAATTTTTTTTTTCACAGAATTAAAACCCTTTGCTTTCGAGATCTAAGGACCATGACGACAGTGATCGCGGTTCCGAATAGAGGACAATTGGCAAAGCCCTCGTGACCCAAATGTGACCGGTCGCTGGGCTGGCATGCAAATAGCAAGGGTAACTGCCGATGAACCGTTAAGGTAACTGTAGGGGAATCTATAAGCCAAGCAGCACTATTATCGATTAGGCGCTATGATAGAGCAATCGATATAATCATTGCTACCGAATACCTCAGGAGATCACAATCATTGTCTTTCCAGCTGAACCGATCTCATTACAGTGATTGCTTCTTCGAAGATGGTATCATTCAACGATTAACAATTATTAATTGATTACAATTGTGTAATCAAAATTGCTTCAGTACAATGAACAAATACTTTTTCTTTTCTTTTGTTAAATTCATTTCACTGTTACTTGCGTGAATCATTGATTTATAATGCATTGTACTCATAATCAGAGCTCAAAAACCAAAACAGTTAATTTCATTTGGATTTTTTTAAGTTTTACTGTTTAAGCCATCATTTCATATTGGTCCTTTCATTTTATGATTACGTTTCCCAGCTAAATCTTTTCTACAATATATGCCCGATAAAAAAGTTAATTCAAAAGTTTTATATTGGAATGAATTCAATACGCAGGTCCAACGCAGGCCAAAATAGTGGGAAAACACTCTTAGCTGTGTAATAGATTGTATATTGGCTAATTTATTTCGAATATCGAATAAATCACAATAAGAAAGTGACCTGAAAACCGGTTTTAAGTATACAATCACACAATTCCTAAATTACCTTAATCGAAGTGAAACAATCCACAATTGGGTATCGCGTGGGACTCAATTAAAAAAACAATTTATATCTATAAGGAAAAGTATTCTCAAGGAAGGATTGACAATCTGTACATCTTCAAAAGCAAGCCAAGTGAAAGTTTTTTTTGGTTCATCATTACAAACTAATTTACAGTGAACTAATTAAATTAACAAATCATTTGTTTTACAATGGTCTTTCTGACAACATTATCACCAGTCCGGTGATACCTGAAGAGGAGCCAATTAAAGAGAACAGTAGAAAGGATGATCTACATCACCAACCGACTTGCACTCGATCTCTTATTGACCTAGATTGATGGGAATGAACCTTCAGTCAACTCCGCCGGATTCATCAACTCAAAAATGATAAAAACGAAGCAAGAGGGATTTAAATATCTGGTTAACATGAAAAAACAAAATAATTAACAATGTCGCCCCTCCTCGTCTGCCTCATTCTTATAATTATTAATTGATTTATTTATTTAAATGCTCTTTGCCTAAGGATATAAATTCCTAAAAGAAAGAATTAGATTGTGATTAATTTTTTTATTGCAGTTTGGCAGACGAAGAAGTTGTTACAAGATATTTTATTAAATAATTTCTCATTATCTTTTACTTCTTTGTCTTCAATGATTTATATTTAAGGAGAGCTGAAATAATATGAAATAATAATAATGGAATAATACTACACTTTTCTAATTAAATGTTGGATTTATTTTTAAATTCATATTAGAAAATAAAAGAAATACCTTTAACCAGTTTACTTAGATGATAAATCAATTAAATGATACAAATCTTAACTTACTTTGTCTTATATTAATTAACAATCAATCTATACTAATTATGGCCATTAAAATTTAATTTGACTTTAATAAAGTTTTATTCATAATAAGGTTTTATACCATTCATAATAATATACATACATTATCTAGTGACTAATTCATTTTTTTCTAACTTGCAGGTAGACATTACCCTCAGAGTTTTAAATGATACCAATGACATCATCTTACACTCAAAGCACCTCAAGATAGACGAGGAGTCGATATCATTCTTAGAACTGTCCAGTCAGCAAGAGGTAAAAATTATTATTCTGAAGTTTTATTAGCATATCTTTGATAATATATCAAAATTTATTTTAATATCATCCTACATGGAATTTTTACTGAATGAATGATCCAAAATTAAATTTTCTAAAATAATTATCGTTTGAAATGCCAATAATATATTTTTAAAACATCATAGGCGAAGCCCAATCCTATATATGACGATAACTCGTGTGAACATAATATAAAAATTACTGACGTTTGCATATCAAAAGGGCCGAGCAGGGCTGCGCCGGCCGAGTGATTTTGAGCAGTCCTGCCTACCGTTACTTCAAGCGGTTTCTGCTTGCGTTTTTTTCAGTCTAGCTCGGTGTTTCGGCCAGTGTATACGTAACACTGCGCAATATTGTATCACTCGATTTTTATCCATTTGTAAAAAGTTGCAGGGCTGCAATCATTTAACTACAGTGATCACTACGTCGTGCCACCCACTTCAATACCTATCAATCCAGAAGGAGTCGCTGCCACTTTATTTTCAACATTCACCCATCTTCAACATGACGCTAATAACTGTGACTGAATACCTTTATACAATATAAGAAAGGGCCACTTTTTTAAACAAAAATTTGACAATTTCTTAGGCAGATCCATTTTTTCTTCTGCTTGTATTTTTTAAACAGATTTTATCGACAAATTTTTTTATAAAGTATTACTTTAGTTAACAAATAAGGGTTCCTGACCCAGGAAGTTATGTTTATGAAATAGGTTTATAGCCCCAGGAAGCAATACCATTGCTTCCTGGCCAATGTGTACTAACTCAGCTTCTGCAGGTGCATTCACCTTAACCCCTTCCTCTTTTCTTATAACTATATATATGTTAGCTTTAGAATTTAGAAGTTAGTCTATCTGTCACTCAGTAGCCTCATTATGTATATATATATATCATGTAACTTATAAACTGTTTAATAAAGTTATTTTTAAAGCTTACATCCATCGACTTTGTTAATTCTTTGTTGTTTTTACACTTAGTGTGTATTCAGATAAAGAAAAACTCAAGGTTCAGAATAATTGATAATTTATTTTAAAACTTTGTTACTCACCGAATTGTCACCATTCTTCACATGGTATAGCTCGTCTGTATTTCCTGTTTTTTTTTGTGAATTTGTGGGTTCTCATTCTAAAATATCTCCAAGAACGTTCTTCATCTTCTCGGAGTTTCTCGTGTAGAGTTGTGAGCTGTCCGCTTCGTGATCTTTATTGAGACTGAGTGCAGTATCGCCTTCTTTGTCCCACATACTCATCATCAGGGACTATTCAATAACATCATCATCATCATGAAGGTTGATGACTTTATTATTGCACTATGTTGCTACTGAGACTGCTAGGAAGGATAAAAGCATCTCTCATTACAAGGCTAGAAAACCTATTGAGTGCGAACGCATCGCAGATTTTGCTTGGCTTGGCTTGGCATCGCTACAAAAAATAAAATAAATACGGTTTTTACTGTGGTTTAAACAAAAAAATACTGGAAGTGAAAATTTCAGGTAATATGTATCAATCTCTATTTCTTTACATTCCAGCAGACGGACAGTACACGGATGCCTCGCGATGGAACAGAAAACATCACTGTTTCTGAAGGACAGGGTGAGAGCAGACACTTGCTGAGGATCAGTTTGCCACAGACATTGCAGAAAGGAGCGCGCTATGTGCTGTCAATCGCCTACAACGGAACAATGAACAAGGCTAAGTCTGTAGGCATCTACTGTAGGCATTATAAACATGGCAACCAGACAAGGTGATTATTATATTACTCCTATTATACTCTTAACCCTTCGCCTTCCAGCTATCTAGAAATCTATAAATGCAAATTTATTAAAAAATTCAAATTCCCCTGAGACTAGTATTAATAAGACTAGTATTAAGTATTAGGTGGTTTCTTCAAAAGTTTGTTATAATTTTGTTGAAATATTAAATAAATTTTATTTTCATTATATTTTAATCACTATTTTCATTCCTTCTTTTCGTTACTTTATTTTATAATCATTTGCTCCCAGTACAAAAAATTATATCTGTCTGTTGCTCTGATTCATGGCAGGTGGTTGATGTCTGCCTCCTTTGAGCCCTACCTAGCCAGGTCTGCGTTTCCCTGCTTCGACGAACCGGGCTTCAAAGCCAACTTCAGCCTTAAACTGGGACATCCTACAGACTACATCGCAATATCAAACATGCCAGCCATAGGAGTACAGCCATTGTAAGTATACAATTCATATAGTTAAAAGCTTTTGCATATTATATACGAATAAATTTATTAAGCGAATCCTTCCCGCACAGAGAGGACCAAGAAGGATGGTCCGTGACAGAATTCGAAACGACACCTCCGATGTCCACATATTTGGTTGGCTTCCTTGTTAGCCAATATCCATCGAGATCCGTGAAGTTAAGTGATGGACGTCCTCTAACCGTTTGGGCCTCCAGTGAACAGAAGCTGCAAGCAGCAGACTTGGCACTCCTTTATGGCCGAAAGCACCAACAGTTCTTTTCAGAGTACTTCCAGCTGAAGGACCCCATGCCAAAGATTGACTTCTTAGGTATTAGACATTACCAAGCTGGTGGATTGGAAAACTGGGGTATCATCAGTTTTGAGTAAGTAGTGTTTTTTTCTTGCCGTTAAACATTTTCATTTTTCTGTATTTTTCATGCATACTTTCTATTTTTATTTTTTACCTGACAGATTATTAATTATTTACTTTTTCAAATCTAATGCAAAGATTGTTTATGTTACTTAGGGAGAGATTGATTATCCTTGACTCAGCAAGCCGCTCTAGACGAGGGAACCGCCTCAGAGCCTCCAGCCTTATAGCCCATGAATTAGTCCACATCTGGTTCGGAAACTTGGTCACTCCTAAGTACTGGGATGACATTTGGCTCAGCGAAGGGTTCTCCTCATACTTCGCGACATTAGCCACTGATAATGTATTGCTTGGTTGTTATTGTTACTATTACATTTTGTTCAATTTTAATTTTTGGTTTATTATTTTTAATAATAAACTTTTTTAACCGCATATGAAATTTTTTTTTTCACTATATACCATAGTGAAAATGAAATTATTTAAATTAAAATATTTATTTATTAAATTTATTTATTAAATTAAAATATTTATAATATAATGAAATTATCATTAAAATATTTAAACTAATTAATTGTAAAAAGTAAACTGGTTGTTTACAGATGTTCCCAACAAATGGCTATGACATCCAGTCTTTGGTATTGTCCAGGTTAGCTGCCATGTCTGCAGACAGTTTGCCAACCACTCATCCTCTAAAAGTGGATGCAGCCAGCCATCCTACTGGAGACCTTTTTGACGAAATAACTTATCACAAAGGTAAATAATTTTAGAATATTATCCAGCTTTGGTCAAGTAAGTATAATCTTGCTTATTTGGAACAACTTTTGAATTCTGAATTGAGATTATTAGAGTTTATTAGTGATTTTTTTTTATATAATTTTTTTGGAAGTTTTGAGACTTATTTATTCACAAATTTGTTGAGTGAATGAAGTTTCCATTACACCTTCTGTTAAAATTTGCCAAGTACTAGTAAGAAAAAACCTTAAATACATAATATTATTTATTTGAAATTTTATTCTTATAGGAAATATAATCAAATGTTTAACAAAAATTAATTGTTTAACCTAAAAATAAAAGAGTATACTCATCAATTTAATAAATAATTTTTATATAACCCCTATAGGTGAATTGATTGTGAGAATGTTAAGCATGGTATTTGGTGAAGCTAAACTGAAATCAGCTCTACAGGACTACCTACAAGAGCACAAGTATGGATTGGCGTCAGATACAGATATCTGGAACACTCTTGAAAAGAAATTAGCACCTGGCAGCCTTCCAGAAGGAGTAAGCCTAGCAGAAGTCATGAATACTTGGACAGGAAAGGCAGGATACCCTGTCGTTATAGTCACAAGAAACTATACAACAGGACAGGTTACTGTATCACAGGTCAGTGCTCATTTTTAATAATTTTGTTGAAACCATTGGTAGTTTCCATACAGATATGCAATAATAAATGACTATATTAGACTACCAACTGCAGTTTGAGAATCAATAATACTTACTTTTATGCTCGGTACAAACCATATGTAGGTTCCAGCTCCACTTAGCTTTGCTTTGCTTGAAAAGGATAGTTCTTTATCCCACCCATTTATACCTAATTCCCCTCCCTAAAATCCTTACCTCTTTCTATAATACGATGTTATCACTAAGACAGAAAACTTAAATTGAATGTGAAATTTCAATATTGTACTTGGTAACAACCTTATTCATGCACAACCATTAATCCTAACTCTTATAATTAATCCTACAAGAATGTTTTTGTTCCTACTATTTATGTCAATGTTTACTTTAACTAACCCTTTAATTCCTTGCAACTTGAGTTGGCTTTATGAGGTCATTTACATTTTTAAAACGCACATTCAATGTCAGAAGAAAAAATCGTGATTCGTGGTCTTTTGAGACATTAATGGAAAAAGTTTTAAGCACAAAGGCAGCTGCCACAGAAATTTGTGCCATAGAAGGAGAGTCAATTATCCATCAAAATACTGCCGCACAATCCAGATCAAGTCGCCCCTCGGTCGTTGATGATGATGTTCTTCTTGAATGTGTGAATCAGAATCCACATGCAACTACTCATGATTTATCGGCCCTATTAGGGACTCAAGCCTTTACTGTGAACAGCTAGATAGAGTTTATACAGTTTTGAGTGCAAAGTACCCCGCTTTGATCAACAGGAACTAAGCCATTTTGCAACACGACAATGCCCCTGCACAGTGTTCTCGTTTGACCAAGGAAAAATTATTGGAACTGCAAGGAGTAAACGTTTTGCCTCATCCTGCGTATAGCCCAGATAATGCACCATCATATTATGGCTTGTATAGATCAATGGCTCATTGTTTAAAAGGTCGGATCTTTGATAATTAGGAGAATGTAAAAATTGGATTTGAAGAGTTCTTTGCCTCAAAACCAAATGAGTGGAACCGGCATCAAATCCAATTATTGGCAGAAAGATGGGTGAAAATATTTGAAAACAATGGTCTTTACTTTGAAGAGTAGTATTCAATAATGTTTAAAATATATAATATGATATAAAGCTATACTAATGCACAAGGACTTTTATAACAACCTAGTATTTACTGAAATTGGCATTTGCATCAAAAGAATTTTATACTACTCAAATAATAAATATAATTTAAATGTGAATTACTGTTCTTTATAAATAACAGTAAAGAATCACGAGAAGTTCATTAAACTGATTCTGAGTGCTTATGAATTAGTTCTTAGCTTAAATCCTCTATAATCTCTAGAAGTAAATTGGGCATTAAATTAATATATAATATATTTTAAGTAGATATGATGATTACTAATTTTTGCTTTCATGAATTAAAATACATTGCAGACTAGTATCCTGGACAGGGATGATGGAGGCTGGTGGATTCCCGTTTCATATACAGATGCAAAACAGCGCAACTTCACAGCAACTCCACAATTCTGGTTGTCACCAAAAGCTGCCAACTACACATTCAACAGTTCAGCTACAGCAGAGCAATGGATACTCTTCAATACAAGAGCAGCAGGTTGAACATATTATTATAGTATATAATTAATCGCTTGTAAGGGAAGCTTACTATTGACTATCAAAACTACTGAGCCTAAAACTACTGTTGTGTTAATAAATAATGTAGAGAAGATGAATCCTTAGAAGGTTGAGACAAAGATTTCATAAATTACAAAATGAAAACTTATAAAACATAATTTGTCTAAATTTTGTCTAGAATAATTATCTTCCTGACTCAATTATGATATCTTTCTCATCCCTCCTTGCAGGATATTATAGTGCAAGATACGATATGACAAACTCCTTACTTCTTGCTGATGATTTAGACCGGCTACCATTGCTAGAGAGGATTCAGGTCCTTGGAGACATTCTTCAATTAGGTTATCTCGGCCAATCTCCAATTGAACTATCCCTTGATCTGGTTCTTCACTTTAAAGCTGAGCTATCCCCACTTCCTTGGTTTCCTCTTTTAGAGTATGTGCCTAAATACATGGCACTATTCAGAGGTACTGAAGGCGAACAAGGTTTTGTGGTAAGTAGCATACCAACAATATTTAACTAGTTTTGTAGCATTCCCATATTAGTTCATAATTTAAAATTACATTATGTTCTTCAGCTATGAACAAGTTTTATACATATTTTAAAATGATCATATTTTATATTTAAGTGTAATTAAAAATTTGTTCTTTGTATAGTTTTAATTTTCTTGATTTAATTTTAAAAGATAAATTACTCTTAATACTTTGGCATTGTGACTGAAATTAAAAACTTCCAGGTAAAAAATAAAATTTACTACTAAAATGTTTAATACAAACTACAAAATTATAATACCTACATTGAAAATTTAAAAGATAAATATTTTTTCATACATAAAAAAAAAGATGGATTGATTAAATTTTTATGAAATGTCTGAACCCCTAAAATCTTATGTTTAATAAATATGAACATAATTAAGTAAAAAAAATTAAATTTTATTGATTTATAAAAATTAAAAGTTTACAAAAAGTATTTCAAAATTCTTTGGATGTCTTCTTTCTTCGGATACTCCCTGTATTCTCTACTATAAGTCATAATCTTCATTATCCTGAAGAAAATCATGGTAAAGCAGATATTTGAAACAACTGGCAGTGCCATCATTTAACTCCGACCTTGAGTGTGAAAACAACTGCTCTTGATGTCTCACTAATTAAGACCCCGTTGATTCTTAGCGTGGGTACACTAGTTTAACAGTTAATTATGGAAAATTAGTCTGTTATAAAATATCACTTTCTCACCCTGAGTTTTTGTTTATTTATTTTTACTATTTATATGCACATGTGACTCAAATTTTAATTTATGTTGGAATTTGAATTTATTAATGAATTGGAAATGAGTGTATATACAAATTTTAGTCCTCGTTTGTATCACTTCTGACATTATTCACAGGCTTGGGCTCAGAACATATTAAAAACATTGTTCAAAGTAAATTCATAGACATATTATTATATTTGAAAATAATATATTTATTCACAAACACAATATGAATATGTTCTTACTTAAATTATAATAAATGTTTTAATCACATTTCCATTAACAAAACCATCTAGATCAATTTCTACTTTAAATTCTTACTTTTAAATTTTAACTTTAAACTTAAAAATAGACTAATTTTGTACTTAAAATATATGTGGCATTAAAAGAAAAATAATAATGGATTCAGATCATCAGTGCATTATTAGTTTATAAATTTTTAAAATTCATTATTCCATATACTTTCACTGGAAGATTCTAATTTGCTAGTTTTAATAAATAAGAAAATTGACAAAAACAATGATGTTTAAATTAGATAATAGAGTATCCCAGCAAAAACCTTCTTCTTTTTTATTTTTCTTATCTTTCTCTTTGTGCCATTTGCAGAGGGATATTCTTAAAATTAATTTCTATAATTTCTTTAACTATGATGTTAAATTTAAATCATTAGTAAATGAATCGTTTAAAAAGTATATTAATGATTATAATAAATATGATGAAATTAATCATAATTACTATTTTTATTGTTTCAGAATTTATTCCAAGGTGTGTTGGGCAATGAGTTTAACAAGCTGACAAAGGATTCTCCACACAACAAACAGATGTTTAAAGTATCTTGTCGCATTGGAGTGAAAAACTGTACAGAGATGGCCCTATCTATGTTTGAGGACTGGAAAACAAACAGCTCCAAGTAAGAGAAAAGACAAAAATACAAAAATATTTTGTTTAAACAATATTTAGAATAATGTGATGTAAATTATGAGTAGATGACCATGATATGTGTGGTTGTTTACCTGTAAGAGTGTGCATGTAATATTCAAATGAAGGATAAATCTTGCATAAGAAAAAGTGGACAAAATTCCACAATTGTGAGAGATTCCTACTCTTTTAAAAACTACTTCTCTGTTTTTAGGGTATAACTAGTCATTGCTAAGTATATAGCGAGTATTTTACTAATCCATGCATTGTTAGATTAATCAAATTTGCTGGGTCCAACTTCTGTCCAACTTTCTTTGACAAATCTCGGATAACAGAAGAACATATGTTCTGTTGTTTTAGCCATGTGGGGCAAATCGGGGGTCCATTAATTCATCTCCTTAGTTGAAGCAGTCTAGATAGGCCTTGAAAGAAATGGAGCATGGGCTCAGTTAGCGATTGGGAGAGATAATGGCCAACCTCATCATGTTAGGTGCCAACCACGTTAAAATCTTATGAATCAGGCAATGGGTCCATTTTCTTTTTACAGTACCTAGATACTTCTATCCCATCTTCCAATAGTACTCTTGCACCAATATTATCTTCGCCATCTTTCAATAGTACTCTTAATCTCTTCTGTTGCTGCTCTGAACTTCTAGTTCTTCACAACCTCTTCAGTAGATCCAGTTTTATATATCCATGATAAGGTCAATTGATATAGAAATTTGTCAATTAGCAGAAATAAACAGCATCCTAAGAGAATTTGTGGAATTTTTGAGAAGGGCATCTATTTAATCTATTGCTTCTTTTTATTATCTAATACTAGCAGGGCATTTGTCTGAACAATCTGAATTGGTGCTATGTTTGTGCACCAGTGCAACCACAAGCTAATGTACCGGATTACACAATCCTACTATACTCAAGATTTTTGAAACTATCATAAACAAATAATTAATTAACCAACAACTACATTATTTATATTAATTTTATTAATATCACATTATTTATATGACATAAAAAATTTATTGTGAATGAAAAACTAGTATTTGTTTGATAATGATTTAAATATGATTATTTAAAAAACATATTTATAAAAGTCTTTGTGCTTGATAGAGTGCCAGAGGAGCTTCGCTACAGTGTGTTATGCACTGCTGTTGAAAAGGGTAATGCCAGCACATGGCATTACCTCGAAGAAAAGTATCAAAGCCTAAAAGATGGGTGCAAGGAAAAGAAGGATGTTCTCAAAGCCCTGGCATGCACCACAGACAAGAAATTGTCCAATAAGTAAGCCTTATATGATATATTTATATTATCTTCTATCTTTTAATTTTTTAGGAATTTCTTATGGCTATATTATATGAAGGAGAATTTATAACTTCCAATACAATCTTCACTTTATTTAGTTATGTTTATGTTTTGGGAAAATATTTCCCTACCTTCAGAACAATTTTTCTAAAATCAACAAAAATTGCATCTATAATCACAATTCATGCTTAAATACACACTAACTAAAACATGTACTTTTTTATACACAATACCAATAATTTAAAATTACCTCAGCCCTAACTAAACAATAAAATGAAGTACCTTTACCATCTAATGGGAGATAACAGATGGATATGTATATATAAAAATGTAAAAGTATATATTTAAAAATATTCAAAGAGAAGATGGTTGGAGGAGTAGTCAAGAAAGAAACACAAAGTTAATAACTTTTTAAATGTATGCCGACTAAATAACTTTTTAAATTGGCATAAGTTGCGGGCTTTTATCAGAGGTGACATGATGAGAGATGTGAATGTTTCAACGCTTCTCCCATTGAGTCAATCCTTTTCTGATTGAATGACTTAAGATGAACCATTGCCAAACATTACTGTTGTTACCTAGTTTCTTCCCTGGCCTCACCTCCAACCATTTTCTCATTAGTTACATGTGCTGTCAACTGTATCTCCATCATTTAATAGTATTCAATAGTTTAATTGAAGTGTGTAAAAAAAAAAAAGGGTCTAATTGTCTTCAACAAAATTAATTTTTTTTTTTTTTGTTTGTATATTACAGGTCTAAGTACTGAGTTAATGATATTATAAACATGATTTTATTACTTGTACAACCATAGGTGATCAGAAAAAAATTTTTTTTGTTGAATTAAGCTAGATTTTATTAATATTATTTAAGTTGAAACTTAAATTCTGAAAAATGTTTACTGAAGGTACTTAGACCCTTCAGCATTTCCATGCTTTAATTATAAAAGATTTTTTTTTTTTTGGAGAGTAATTATTTCAAAAATAATCTAGACTTACTCACCACTAATAATTCAAAAACATTTATTTTTCACAATTTTGGAATTGATGACACAGCTTGAGAGTAAAATCATTACCAAAGGCTAAATAAAAAAAATTACAGAAAACAAATAAAAACTAATTCAAAAAATAACATTTTTTAGAGGGACTGAACATTACTTAGATGCTTTCAAATAGGTACTCATGACTTAAGTTTTCAGAATATTTTTCATTAATAAGCAAAAATTCTTGTGCAGGTACTTGAACTGGGCATTTGAGACAAATACTTCCAAAAAAGGCTCTAAGAAATCTGATACCATGTTGAAAGCAATAGCAGAAAGGGATCCATCATTGCTGCTGTCAACATTTGAAAAAGAGTCATCTCTTCCAAGAATGTGAGTATTTAATTCTTATGATTCAATAGCACTTAGATAATTTATTTTAATAATTTTAGGATAAGAAAGTAGTGTGACTAGGCTCGGTTTAATTTATTGGTTAACCAATTATCTAAATTCATGATATATAATAATAATCATAAAAGGGTTAGTGATCCTGAAGGTTGAATACTGATACTACTAACAGTGTCCCCATCAAATTCTAATTCTGCAAGGTCAGCCTTGATACAATCCTCCCATCTATGTCTTGGTTTATCCTTCAGACCTTACCCGCTTTTCCAGCTCTAACTTTTCAAAATATTACCATTATTATTCATTACGTATGATTAAACACCATAATCATAATTTCACCAGTTTTATTTCCTCAAACCTGCAGTTTAATTCAATTGTATTAAAATAAACTTCCTTTATTTATAATCAGATCCCCCTCCTTGTATGAAGGGTATATCCAGAGGTTGTTCTTAGGGGAGAACTATCAGAGTAGGATTTTTCCAGGAGGATTTTAAGTTTTGAGTTTTCATCAGGTTTAAAAAATAATAAAACAGTAGACGTTTTATTTCATTTGAATTGATAAAAAATGTAATTACAATTGGCAATTATGTAATTGAATTTACAATTTTGATGATCGATTTCTCACAAGATGAGCTAAGGTAATTGCCCTCTTAACTAATGAATAATAATTTTTCAGTTATTCACGATTATTTATAATAGAAGGTATAGGTATTTTAAATTAGGCATATTTTATTTTTTCTCAGTGGTTATTTTAGGGGGAGAAATTTTCCCTCTTTCTCTGCACCTGTAAATCCATCACTGCCTTGTATATATAATGGTGAAGAAACAGCACGTCCTTATAAATTACTGAACCTAAGAACCTTTATGG
Organism: Rhaphigaster nebulosa; assembly: GCA_948150685.1. Lineage (NCBI taxonomy): Eukaryota > Metazoa > Arthropoda > Insecta > Hemiptera > Pentatomidae > Rhaphigaster > Rhaphigaster nebulosa. The sequence continues at coordinate 45,700,360 of OX411311.1, read as the reverse complement.
GTTGTAGTGTTGAAGGTTTATTATTATTATTTTTATTTTAAATAAACTTTTTAGACTTAAGTTATATCTACTGGAACATATTGACTGGGCCCAGGTTTTTAGTCAGTGCTACTATCAGTTTTAGATTTGAGTCCTATGTGAAAGGTTCTCTTTTGTGAAAGGTTTGATGTTCGTAATGTCATTTAGTTTTAGGAAATCAGTGAATTTTTATTTGTTTAAGATCATTGTGGGTCTGTGTCCTTCTCTGGAAAATATTATTTCTTAATATTGAGAAATTATTAAGACCTGGCCAGATATTATTTTCCTTTCTTGATTATTTTCCTTTCATTTATGGTTTATTTCCAATTCCTCATTCTTCACGAGGGAATTATCTCTGTGAAGTGCCGCTTTATTTTACTATTTTTGTGTTCAGGTAAACATTACAAAATTTTAATTTTATCACAATTTCCATTGAAATGGCCAAACTTACAGTCCACTCCAAAAAGTGCATATGGTTACTTATGTGCAACCATTAACTTCTTATTCAATTTTAACATGAATATATCAGAATAATGTTAGGCATAAGGAAAGAACAATAATCATTTATACTGAATATTATTTTATTTTTAAATAAAGTGACCAGATGTTTTATAATGAAATGTGGTACAGGTAGAACTTATTTTTTTATATTGTCATTGATATATTGTAAACTAAAATGGAACTCGTAATAGCACTTCTACCTCCAGTGCCAATAGTAAAATTTCACTGTATACGTTAGTTTCAATTTTTCTCTTTTTAGAAAAAGTGATCTCTTTTCGTAGATGTTTAGTGCATGAACAGATTCATATCTTTTCCATAGATAATCTAATTTAATGATATAATATAACGAGAGTTGTAGCTATTGCATTAAATAAGAACTAGAAAAATATTAACTCAATGGTTAATTTTTCACCATATCGATGAGAAATCTTTTAAATGTTATAACAAATCCTACAAAAAGTAGGCTTTGTAGCACCGTCTAATGTCAAACCTAATATCAACTGTATAAAAATGGAATTGATTAATAAACTTCAAATTTTTTAGTCCAAAAAACAAAAGACTGTCTAATGGAGGGCAATGTGAGACACTTTTCGATTTGGGATGAGGACCCAAATGTGAGATGTCTGGTCACTTTATGTTTAAAACATGATTGAATATTTTTTCTCTTCTGGTAATGCATATCTATAAACTACTTGTTGATAACTTAAATTTACAGATCAAAGAGTATGCGATGGAAGAGGATCCTTGAAAAAGTGGCGCTTAATGTTTATAATGAAGATCAGTTAAATCAGGTAACATCTTTTTTTTTTTTTAACATTTTTGTAACATCTTTCTTTTTTTTCTGCTATTTCTCACCTTCTTATTGAGCTTCATTATTCTTTGTTTAGTTCCATTCTTTATTATGATTCTTGTATTTTAATATAGAAGGTGTTTATTCCTAGTTTCCTTTTCTTTTCTTTTTTTTTTTTTTTTTTAGTAAGTGAGCAATACACTTGATCAGCTGACATTCAAAATATGTTTGTTCACTTCCCATGGTTGTTAGTTAATATTTACTTCATCGAAACTCATGTAATGAACCTCATATTATTTGTTCTTTTCGGTAATTTCCTTATTGATCAATCAAATTCAGAGGTTTAATTTTTTCAAATTCCATTAGAATTCACATATCAATGTGACCAATTAAACCAAATCAAAAGATGAAAATTTTAAGACTATTTATTCTTTGAAAACCAATTAAACATTTGTGCTTAAAAGAAATACTGACACTTTCATGAGATTTTTTGTTTTCATTTATAAAAAAACAGTTTACGATTTACAGCTGAAAAACCTGGTGGAGGAATCCAGAGAAAAACTGAAATCAGCTGATTACACTGAGAGAAACAAAATTGTTGATATTGCTGCAAGAAATGTTGAATGGGTCAAAGGGAATCAAAATAAAGCAGTTAATTGGTTCAACAGATTGAAGAGGAATCAAAGAGCTTAGTCTACAACGTAATGAATTTATTTGTATTTTCAACTGTATTTAGTAAGATTTATCAAAACAGATTATCTAATGTTAGTTGCTGAAGAAAATAAAGAAACAATGAAGCAATGAGATCTCAATACTTGAACCAAAGCTGATAAGTCAGGTTCAAATGATTTTGTGCCATCTTCTTTGTATATTCTTTTTTCATGAAAAATAACTGTGTGTTGAGGAATATTTTATAATTGAATAAGTTATTTTTATATCAAAAGAATAAGTTATTCAAAATTTATTATTGTGTTTGTGTACAATAAATGTTAATTATTCAAAAATCTTGATTGTAATGTTCATAATGAAGAAATATTGATTTTTTTTTTAAATAATCATAATAATTATAGGTTTGTTTATCTGTTTGATAAGATATAGAATAAACTAAATGTTGTTGAACCATTAAACTAATTATGTATTCTTAATACTTAAGTAATTATTTATTTATTTATTTATGTTGAAATAAAGTAAATTTCAAACCCAATATTTTTTTTTTTTCTTTTAAACCTAATATATATTTATAAAATATGTTTAAGAAAATATAAAAATAAATTCTCAAAAAATAAATTATGTTTATTAAATAGACATTCATTTAAGTATGTTTAAATATTGCCAATGACAATTGGCTGGATTAAATTAGAAGCCCATTCAAAATCATTAACAAATTATTTAAAAATTCATAAATTTTACACACTTTATACTTGTAAAATTATTATTAATTCACAAATTGATTATTTAATTGGTAGATTTACCTCATTTTTGGTATGAATTTTTTTTTTAAATATATATTTTGAATGTTTGAGCCTAATAAACCAATTATGCGGTTGATTCATAAAAATTATACATCAAAGATATGGTGACATTGTGACATTGAAAAAACAAATTATACGCTTGTTACCATGACAAAGAACAAACAGAATACGTACAACTTTAGGTAAAAGAATTATCTTTAATAAATATTAAATAACTAAAATGCACAAATACATGAAGGTGGAACTGGTTATTAGACTAGTTTGGGAACACAAATTAAATATTCAATGGGCATATGTGCTGGTTTAGAACTGGTCTGTTATTAAGGTACATCACATATTCTGAAACAATATGTTTCATGTTGAATTAAAATTATCAATCTCTAGACCGTAGCTATATCGCTACCTATATAATAATTTGATTTTTTTTTAAATTCTATTTTCTTTTTAAATACATGTATTAAATATTTTCAGAAACACAAATGGATTATACTAAAAGTGTTCTATGAGTATTATTTTTTTTAAAGATGGCTTATTTTTTTAATTTTTATCAAGAATTTTTTTTTACACACTTTATTTAATTACATTTATATTCCTATGCAATAAAAAAATTGAAAAAGAACAATGATGATTTGAGATAATTTTTATCAATAAAACCTTAAAATCATAAAAAGTTAGTTTTCTCTAATTAAAAAAAATGCAACAAACATGATTTTTTTAAATGATTCGTTAAATGAAAAATAAAAGACAGGATGTGTAGGCGCTGTGAACGGATAAAAACAATTGATGAAAATAAAACAACGGTATAATAGAGCATCACTACTAGGAGGAGGTGGATTGTTGAAAAGAACATTATTTTTACTAAAACAACTATTTTTGTAAAAATTTGTGGTGGCTATATTACCTAAACCCTGAATAATTAGAATAAAGCCACAAAATTACGGTTACAAAACATAAATACAGATTTATTAACAATATTTACGAATATGCTGTCTTTGTATCTGAGAGATAAAAGGGGTGCCAATTTTAATGACCACTTTATAAGAATAATACTTCGCTGATAGGTGTTATCCTTCCTGTTGGAAAGATTGGTGGGAAGAGCTGTCTTCCTCTCTATGGATGGACTGGAGTGTTAAGTAAGATATTATGATATGTTTATAAATAAGTCTGACAATTTTGCTTTGCAGTTAATATTTTTCATAGATCATCTTTTAAATTAATTTAATTAAACGATTTGTACAGTGAATCGTTCCCATGGTGGATGACAAACAAAGTAACATAGCAATTAACCTGTAACAATCAGCAATGCAGACTCTGGTTACACTAGCAATTACTGAATTCATATTCATGTCTCCCCAAAGTCTTCAGTAGTGAGTTCAAGAGTAGTATATAAGAAGTGGTTAAAGAATCAAGATGTCTGTGCCATCAGTATTTGGGAACATCCTTCAAATCTTCCTGAATGAGTCAGTAATAAAATATTTTAGCCATTTTTGATGCTGACTTTTGGATGCTCTTTTCCATTGGAATTATTTTTTTTTTGTTTTATAAAATGATTTTCAAATGAAATAGTATAAACAAAGTTTCCACGTGTACGAAGTTGTCATGACAACGAAAGATGGGCACTTTTTCTTTATTTATGGTTAATGTTCTGTTCTTACGGGCTGTAGCGGAATGTTGTAATGCCTAAAGCCTTCCTTAATAAACGATCTATCTAACGTAAAAATATTTTTTTAAATATGACTGTTAGCCTCTGAAATTCACGCGTTCATACATACAAATTCAATCGCTTTATATAATAGTATATATGTTTAGTTCGACATCCTATGCTCTAGCTGCAGCGAACAGTGGCCTGAAATGCCGAAAACGTGATCGAAATTATTCCAGTGCAAATGTGGAACTTGATAGCCTTGGGAATAGCATTTTTTCGTAAATTATTAAAACATCCAGCTTTTCAGTGAAAAAAAAAAATGTTTTCCTTATCTAATTAATTAACTAGGGAGACTATCACTTTATTCGAACATTTCATAAAAACATGCGTGTTTCATTCAGAAAAAAATTCTAACATTAGTGGTAAACATCATTTTTTTTTTAAAAAAAGTTCAAAATTAGGAACATTATAAAGATTTCAATTTATTTTTCCTGATAAAATAAAAAAAATTCAAGCACTTACAAAACTATTATATCCAGTGGCAGATATACGCATAGACATACTATGCATTTGCCTGGGGCGAAAAGTTTTGGGGATCGGCGAAATTTGATGAAATTCAAACGAATAAGTAAGTATTAAAAAAAACAGCTTAATTTGTCACATAAATTTAAAAATTATCTCCACATAGTTTTTAACTATATAACTATAATTGTTTTCAGAGATATGTCCGGCTAGAGGGGCGGCTTTATCTGCCAAGGCTATAGATGTCAGTGCAACAAATCCGCTCTAGATTATATCACTAAGAATAATGTTAAATTACCGATACTAGCATGATGTTACCTACATTACCGACGAACAATCAGATGGCAGATTAAGTAGAGTTTCCGGGGTGGAGATGTTTTGGGACAGCCATTTGCCGTGCTTCACCATGAAGAGATAATTAGAGCGATTAGCTTCCCAGGAATATCATAACCAATTTTTCATTTGTTTGTTACCCGACAATGAAAATTATAATTTTTAGTTGATTGGGCAAAGGCGAAATTTCGAATTTCGATCACTTTATCATTAGGGATTGATAAATTATTTGCCACTTCTATAAATTTGTTTTATTGAAAACCATTTTAATCTTGGAAGAAGAGGAGTCGCTCCTGAAAGGCCATTGGAGAAAGGAGATGCAGAAGAAGGATGCCAACCTGAAAGAGGACGAGACGAACGAAATTTATAACTTGTAATAGGTTGATCTAAACCAGGGGTACCAGGTGCCACCGGCAATGTGGCACGCAAGGAGTTTGGAATTGTTACGCGGCCGGCCAGTATGTTTTAAAATTTTTATTTTTAATTTCGTTATTTATAAAAAAAAATCATATTCTCTTTTTGGGATGGAAGTTGTATGGCATAAATAATAGTTATTAACTGTCTTCTGACAGGAGAAAAAAATATTTTTTAATAACAAGCGTCTATATATATAGAAATGATTATTGTGAAGGTGGCGGGGTATAAAGAAAGAGGTCTGTTAAAGTAGAGGCATGCCTCAATATGGAGGACCCTTGGTTGTGGCACACGATATAAAAAAGGTTGGGCTTCCCTGGTCTAAACAGTGGTGGTTCGCGGAAAAGAACTGTGGAACTGCATCACCCTTATTCCCACTTCATAAAATCAGTAACATTCAATATAATGAGTAATTGTTTCTTTCATTCTTTCTTTATATTAATACAATATATAATCCTTAAGCTTAATGTCAGTGCCATACTACAGTTTATGAAAAAGATACAAAATTTTTTGTATGAAACTGTGTGCTTCACAGTTCCATCGGCGAGGAGTTTGGCTGTTGGGCGCTTACCTACAAAGGAAAGTGCACACGAGGTTGCGGAGGGATAGAGCATTGTCGTTCTTACAGTGACGACCCTAGCGTGCTAGTGGAAGATTATTTTTTACAACGCGTGTGTTGTGCTTTAAAACCGTATATCATATTCTTTTATGTGATAAAGTTTAGAATTAGGCTTTTATTCTACTTCTAGTTATTCTATTTGGTTATTTTTTTTTGCTTTTAATTTAAAAGATAACTTTAACCTTGGCCTTACATCCCCATCTTCGCGCAAACTAAAACAAGAAAAATGGAATTCATTTTTAAATAAATTAATCGCGATTGATTTGTAACAATCTATGCTATAATAAGTAAAAAAATGTGTGATTTTGTTCTTTTAGAATTTTTACAAGTTTCTGATTAAATTTTATTTTTATACACGTTTGTTTTGTTTACTCAATTTTAAAACAATGGCTAAAAAATTATTGAGCTGCATCCTCACAATTTTATCTACGAGCCGCCACTGGAGTAAGAGCAAGAAGGCTTCAGACTATTATGTTTTGAAGAAGTTTATTGGAACATTAACATACGCATAATTAGCGTAGAATGTTAATGTTGCCGAGAGGTATGGAGGAAAGAGTATAATAAATAAATAAATGAAAATTCGACTTAAACCTTTCAATTATATAGTTGGTGTATTTTAAGTTGTAAACGTAGTAAGGATATTTTATCCCTACAGTTTTCGAAAAATAATTTTCATTACTTGGTTACGTGGTTTTCATTACTTTATACCTTTCCTTTACGCGCTCCATCGCTGAACAAACCGAGTGTACTGCTTCAATTCGGCAATGACTGGAATATCAGCTGTCAATTGTATGATAATTTTTTCACTATACTGACAAAGATAAAAGTAGGTCTAGTGCAAATGCATATATGAACTTGTTTCTTAGTTTTTATATTATTTTTTCTAAAATTTGTCAAAACTGTCGAACACGTATTAGAAAAATTTATCGAATTTCATTAGCATTGGGTAGAGTAAAATGTAATAAATGAGCTTGTTGGATGAATGAATTTCTTTTACTCTTAACTTCAGTTCAAGAAGAATAAAGCAGATGATACATTTTTTGTTCCTAGGCCACCGAATCCTGCGAACGGGCGGGTATATGAGGACTCAAGGAGATTTCGTAGAGGCCTAACCTTATGGAAGTCCAAGTCATGCTTTGTTTTGCCTTTACCGCTCATACTCTTCATCGAATGGATTATGTTCTTCTCAGTGATCATAGACGCAATTACCCGGCCGAACCTCGACTGGGTGGACAAGATCGCGGAATTCTGTTTCGTTATCAACACCCTCATATTCTATACAATCCCTTACCTCCTGAGGGATGATATGGATCGGTTGTCTGCATCAGTCGACTTCTGGTGGGCACACAACCTATTGAAAAAAGAACGGGAGGATCTCAAAAACAGTTCTGCCCAGTGGACTGAAACGTTTCATAATTACTTCTTATGGCGTGAGTATTGCTTTATATTTTTCAAGAGATTATGATGAAATCAGAAGGCTCTCATAATTTCATGTTAACCTTCTGCATGAAAAAAATAATTATTATAAAATAAGATTGGAAGATAGTATGTGAGAGTACATGATTGGATGGCTTGGAGTGATGTGCTGTCTCTAGTTGATGCACCTTTTTGGACTGTTGGTTTGAGATGTATTTGATCTTCATAGATGAGATTTTATTGTGTAAACGTTGACTGGTTAGTTGTTTACCGGTATGTTAGAGACTTAAGGCTTTGTGTTTGGAATCCTCCGATTGTATCTAAGCAGTTAATTTGTCTTTTTGATTTTTTTTTTATATATATTAATGATCATTATACTTTTTAAAGTTCTTGTTATTACTATTGTTATTGTATTAGTTATAGTTATAGTTATAGTTATAGTTATTCTTGTTATTAGTTCTTGTTATTGTTACTATTAAATTAATGCATAGATGATCCGCATTTAACCTCGGAGTAAATTAGTTCTGTGTTAGTTTTATTCTTGAGCTACCTATATTTCGAGACCAACTTATACCAAGACAGATGGATAGAATGAGTAGGCCAAGAAATATGTCTGACTCCAATCCAGTAACCGATCCTAAATTTGTTAACCTCCCAGCTATATCACAACGAGTTCAATAATAGTCAAATATCACAGAGATCATAAACATTAAAATTAAACTAAAATTATTATACAAATATCACCACCCCTAACCAAGTTCGCCTCCATTCATTAATAAACACAGAATTCATCCAAAAACATTTTTGTTTCCGTTAATTTATAATTTAAAAAATGCCTAAATAAGGCTTTTTAATCATTACAACTTAGTAATATGTTCCACAGCTCATATTTAAGAACATTCCGTTACATGAATTCAAAAAATTATTTTTTTCGTTTAATTTTTGCTATTTATATGATGTTTGAATTAAATAATATATGATTGTAGATTAAAGTAGGACTCGGAAGGATTCTTTATTTACTTAGATGTACCATTTTAGTTCTTGCTGCTGCATGCACAGGTTACTCCGTGCTCCCATTGGCGAAGTTCGCCATCAATGACAGCAAGAGCTACTCGGAACTTTACATCTTCAGGCTGTGGGCACCTTTTCTTCAACAGCATCTGTGGACCTTCTCTCTGCTTTACTTCTTTCAGATGGCCTGCATCTTCTTCCAGTTCTTCGGCTACGGAGTGCTGACGGCATATATGATGAGCATATCCGTCGCCTGTAAATATCAGACACGGCTGGTTGAGATATCTTGCCTCACTATCAAAGATAGAGTTATCGCTTTGGCAAAGAAAGAGCAAGGCATTTCTGACAGGAAAAGTCTCTTCTGCACGATTTTTCTTGAAGAGATTGCTGAGAGCGCCAGGCACTACCAACATGTGTACAGGTATTCTTTATACTTTATATATATACAGTGAAACCAGGGAAACTTCTCCTAACGACACTTTTCTCTAACGGACATCTCCCTGTTACGGACATTTTTTCATTCCCCGAGACGTTATTAATGATTTTTAACTTCCGTCTAGCGGACTCTCTCGGTAACGGACGCGGACAGATATTAAGCTCAATATTTCTGTATTTGATCCCTCTGTAACGGACAGCAGAGACAAAACATGGCTCAGTTTCTAAGAACGTCTAATATCATTGTTGCCTATTTTTTGTCTTATGTTTATCTCAGAACGTCGCCTATAACAATCCCAATTGTTTTTCAAAAAAATTTAGATTCGTGTGTTAACAAAAAGGGGATTTCAAGTATTGTTTTTATTTCAGTTCGGTATTACGCCTGTAGTTGTTCAATCATGAAGTCCTCTCGTGTACATTCTCGTTAAAGGAGAAAATAGAATTAATTAATGTCAGTGCGGGGGATAGGAGTAGTTGTCGAGCACAATTCAACATTGGAAAAACCCAGGTGAGTAAAATGTTGAAAAAGAAAAACGAAATGTTAGAGAAATGGTCCCAACACGGAAATATCCAATCACAAAAATCATTTCCAAATACAATGGGTCTCAACATTAACAAGGCAACGTATGAATGGTTTTGCCGAACTCGTGTGGCAAAAATCCCATTTCCGAACCTTTGATAAGAGAAAAAGCCTTAGAAGTTGCTAAGAGTTTGGGAGCTGATTTCAAAGCGTTTGTGGGATGGCTTGATACATTCAAATCGAGGCACAATATTTCATCGAAAATTTGTTTGTTGATAAGGAGGTATTAATGGAACGGATAAACAAATTAGAAGATTTGTGTTGTGCTTATAAAGCGAAGAACGTCTACAACTGTGATGAAACGGGTTTATTTTTTAATGCCCTTTCTGATAAAACAATGATTCTTAAAAATGATAGCTGCCAAGGTGGGAAAATTTCAAAAGAAAGGCTGACTATGCTGTTGTGTACAAAAACGGTGCGTGAATTTGAATAGCCCCTTGATATCGGAAAATCACAAAAATCTCGCTGTTTCAAAGGAGTTAACTAGAATCTCATGAATGTTGACTGGAAGTTTAGCCAAAAGCCTGAATGACATGAAAAATAATGAGTGAATGGCTTTCTCATATGAATCAAAAAATGATTCGACAAAACAGTAATTATCCTTTTCATGGATAATTTGGCATCTCACTCACACTTTCAACTCTCCAACATTAAAATAATTTTTCTATCACCGAATACAACTGCAGCCAGTCAGTCCTTAGATCATAGAATAACAAAAAAAATTGAGATGAACTAAAGAAAACGTGTTTTAATACATGTCTTGGCCAATAAGGACGATACAAAATGTCAAAATGATCTTGCAATGAAAATCACTGTATCGGATGCCGTTCAATAGATTTCCTCTTCAATACGCGAAATCCGAGAAGACACAATCAAGAATTGTTTTGTCAAATCAGGATTGTCAAAGCCTTCCAACGCCGTTGAAAGTGACGAGCCAAAATGAAGAACCCGAACTACATGAACTATTAAAAATGTATCATTGTTTAATTGATTTATCATACGGTGAGATAGATTCCAAAGCCATAACTGAAGATGATTCTCTGGATATCAGCGGCACTATTCATGAAAATTACAATGTCTCTGTCGAGAATGAACGTGATGAGATAGACAGCCAGCCTGATGAACCCCCTATGAAAATACAAGAATTGCTCAGGCATATCAATAGACTTGAAAAATTCTTCAGCGTCGCAGAGGATGCCGAAGGGTTTTCCAAGGTTTCTTCTCTCCAGGCCAGCATTGAAAAGAAAATTTTACAACGAAAGAAGACGAAGAAAGTAACGCATTATTTTGTTTAATAATGTTTTCTTGATTTCAAGTTTTGTTTTTTTGTTTTTTAATGTAAATTCATATGGATATAAATGCACACTATTTTTTCTGCAAATTTAAATTTAAAATGAATAAAGTTAGTATATATGTGTATTTTTGTATTCCTTTAAATTAATTTTATGACTTCATTTTTTTCAGTTAATTTCATCATTATTGGTCAAATTAATCTTCAAAATTAAGAAATACAAATCATGACTCTAACTATTAGCAAGTTGGTCCTCCTGCGTAATGCCAATTAACGTCAATAATTATAAATCTATACAGATACATAACTTATAATGAATATACTTGTAAATATAGTAGGTATAAGTGATGTTTCCACTTTACCGTCTTCAAGGTTGAACAAAACAGATTCAAGTATGATGCGTTCAATACAGATAATCAATCGCGAATTCGTGGTATATAAGGATTTTAGTACCAACTAATGACAGTTTTTCAGTTATTGATATTATTAGTAGGGTATAAATACAATTATTTTTATTTGGAAATTCTTAGGAATTGGAAAGAGATGTGTAGACTTCTCTCAAGGATGGCTGATGTTGTTTTCTATTCCGGTATGTGCATAGTCATTATGTTTGGAGTAAGATTAGCAACAGTGAGTATACAATATAATTTATACGTACTAGTATAATGACAAAATACAAATATTTAATTTATGTTATGAATTAAGTATTAAGAATGCACAGGCTAGTGATTGAGTAATATTTACGTACGTATTATATTTACGTAATATTAACTTAGCCAGGTAAAGTCAGGTCGTCTTAAGGTGGAGTTTCGCTGGCACTAACGTAGCGGAGTAGCGGCTGGCAGCGACTTCCTGGTTGTTGACTACTGATTTGAGAGAATAGAATGGAGTATATTTCATATCAAAACAGAGCTTTGATGATAACGCTCATGTTTCGACAGTCCCTACGTTACCCTGATACAAAGAAATAGGCCAGCATCGACTCAGAGGACAGTTTTGCTTTGCGCCACTGGAGCATTTAGGCAGTGCCGGCTCGTCCGAAATGGCCGGCCTATAGAGAAAAAGTTCTATGTCTAAGAAAATCTATAAGGCGGAATGATAGGACATTCTTTATACCTTTTTTTTTTTTTTTATTGTACGGTTTATCAACATTGACCAAAACTTACTTGTGCCTGTGCCCTGGAAGACTAAGTCGGATTCACTGAAGGGTATTTTTGATATTGTAAAATAATAATAAAAATTTCAAAAGTTGTTTCCCGCTGTTCCGACATCCCCCAAGTTTCATTGGGCTGAAGGTTCTTGCCTTTAGCCGTTACGTGTAGTGAAAGGCAACTGACTACTACACCAAATTTCATTATTCAATTTCACTAATTACCCTCCAATTTGCTTATGCAGATTTCCAAGTACTTTATGTTCACTTAATTCCAAGTGCATTAGGAATCATCATAATCATTATTTTTTGCTCATCGTTTTTTATTCTCAAAGGACTTTGTCCCAGAATTAAGTTTTGTTTTTATTTTATTTTACATTTCGTCCAAGATAGGGTTATTTCCATAGTCGGATTTTTTGTTTTTAATTATTTTTTATTTTAACGTTTTTAGTTTTTCAAGTATTAACAATTTATATTTTCTTACTTATGACCATGCATCATGATCTTGCAAATGAAGGCAAAAGGCGTTCCACACACTGGTAAGGCTCTTAATTTTGATTTTTTTCTTTACAGACAGATCTATTTTTTTTTAAGCATAGCAGTCACTATCAGATTAGTTTTATTTCATTTAATGCTTAAACAATGGGATGATATGAAAGTTTAGGGTTGAAGGAGAGAGGGCGGTAAGATTATGGAACACAGACATTTTTTTCGCCTAGGATGCCAGAAAACCTATTATCACAAGAAGCCATCACTTATTATGTGGCAAAGTATTAGTATTAATATGTAGGTAAACGGTACATAATAATCAAAATTTTATGCTGACATAACCTAGCCTTATTATTGGGCTAGGCTAAATGGCGTTTATTGATTAATAAGATCACAATTCCACCAATGTGTGTGATTCTATCCTTGAGATAAAAATGAATACCAATGAATACAAGCTTAATATTTTTATATAACAATGTTTTAAACTAGCATGTTTAGTGCGAGAGGAGTTGGCCGCTATTGTGAACAGTTTCAATGAAGTGTAAAAGTAGTAACGCCTAGCAGTAATGGTTGGGAGCAACTGTGGGCAGTACCAGCAATGACCGACCTTTACAAATAAGTCTAGTGTCTAAAATATTTGTATGTATAATGTATTTCCTATTATTATTATTATATGTCCTAATTACCACTTTTGCATTAAGGTAAAAGTTTTTGAATTATGTAAAAGTTTATCCTGTTTTTTTCAGAAACAAGAAAATAACTTCATCATCATGACCTCATTTCTGTTCATCATGGTCGTAATCTCGAATCAATATTTGTTTACAATAATCAACGGTACCTTCACTAATCAGGTAAGAAACGACGATGTTTTCCGGGTGTTAAATTATTTAAAACCGGATAAAAAACACAAAACTTGTGAAAACGTATTTAATAGTTAAAAACTCCTGATGTTATTCTTTGGAATTATCTTAGGTTACAATTTTTATAACTTAAAAATTTTTAATACCACTTTCTATTATAAAGATTTATTACTTTCAATGGAGAGTATTATCTCTCATTTTCTTGAAATACTACTTCAAGGATACTTCCAACAAGGCTCATCATTCAATCTTGGCTGATCCTTTCTATCCTACTCTTAAAGCTGTTCTTGGCTCATGTCAGTTATTAGGATCTTCTCCTTATTAAATTAAAATCAAGCTACTAATTGATCATCCTATTAAGCCCCGAATCATTGAGATGATGCTGATCAAAGTTTACGATGTACAATGAGTAGTTTACGCAATTCATATAATTAACTATAAATCATGAGTTTTAAGCAATTAATAAGGTATCGTTTTCAAAAAACTATTTTATTAGCTTTTCAACAAGCTCCACGATCCGGGCACTTCTTTGTAACCTACGCCTTTATTAACCTTGTTTATTAACTCTATTTTCTCTTCTAGAGATATTCCTCTTAACATCACCACAGAAAAATCTCCGAATTGTACTATAATATATTACGGAATGTTCACCTGCACACACAGTCTCCTATTCATTTTTATTAATTATTCTCGAGAAAACTTCATGGGCTCTTCGATGGGAGGATGAGGTTTAGTCCTGGCATGCTGGCTCATTTAAAAAAATTATCTTTTCACAGTTTCTGTACTATCAATATTACTAGTAAATGTTAGTGGTAAATAGTTGAGAAATAATAAAAAATCACGTTAGGTAAAGGAAACTTGTAATATTTCAAGAAAGAGGAGGTAATATCCATTATTTAAAATTTATTTAATTTAAATATATCTTTATATACAGTATTCACCTATATGACGGTATATATTTAACTGTTTATAGACATTATAAATTTATCAATGTAATATAAATTTACAAATGTTTTTTTATCCTAAGGTGATTAGCCTTCAGAATTCAATTTACGACTGCCCTTGGTATATGCTGCCTGTACCATGCCAGAAAAGCATCAACCTCTTTCAGATCATGGTCAGTTACGTACCAACTCTCTCCACTTTCATGGGGGTAGAAGCGAGTAGAGAATTTTTCGGCAAGGTAAAATTAGTTAATATATTAGCCTATTTTTATTAAATATCTATTAAAGAGATCAAAGACACAGTTCAATATAGCAAGAGGAAATAGTGCTATTGCGTTTGATTATAATTTTTAGTTAGATTGATTTTTTTTCATAATTACATATGTATATTGCATTAATTTTAAGTGTTTTATTAATTTTAAGAAAATTCTAATTCATAATAAAATAATATTTCTATATTTCAGACAATAAATGCCACTTATTGTTACATGAGTGCATTAGTTTCAATGAATAGGAAGTAGCTGCTTCAATAGTGATGACAGTATTTTGTTTTTAGTCACTCTTAGTTATTTCACTGTGTTAAAAATAAAGCAATAAAAATGTATTAATAAAAAATAAGTAAAGATTTATTACATTTATACAAATCCACGCACATTCATCTTCTCCTTACCTTTTATTATTGTGCTGTCAAATATTATTGTGCAAAAAAATACTCGTCGCGGCTTCCTGTCAGCTCTGTTTCTATAGGAGTAAACATTACTCGAAATAATCAAAAGAAAATCAAGCAGTATCAATATTAACCAACATCAATAAAGGAACAGAAAATATTCTTCAGAAGTTTAAAAAAGAGTCATTTAAGAGGAATAAAACAATCAAGCTGCCATGAAAGTAAACAATTTCACACCATTAATCATAATAAAGTATCTCAAATTTATATATGTTTTTAAATATTATAAAATACTGAATTGAATGAAATACAATTATATTTTCATAAAAAAAATGTCCTTAAATATAGCCACAAACTTTCTCTCAACATCCAACTTTTAATAATGAGAAAGGTAGTAATGAATACACTAAGGAAGACCTGAAAAGAAAACACCTTAAGGATATATTTAGAAAAATAATATATTTTTATTTTTTAATTTATAATATTCGTTTGGCCAGATGTAATTCTCGTTTCTAGTCAGAGAGATGCTCCGAGCCGGATTTAGTAGCAGACACACTAGGCCCCGACATAGGGGCGCACGATTAAAAAAATACATTTATTTAAATTACAAAGAAAATGTTTATGATGATTTAAGAAAACCTATCAATTCATTTTATTTTATACAGTTTATTGGTGTACGCAATTATTGTTGAATGATGTTGCCTGTAGATTTGCAATGAGTCACGGTAAGGACTGTCCGTTTCGTCTAGTGAAGGCCACTTGCTACGGTCGAAGAGACCGTACTTATTTCCTATAGCTTTTTGAGCTATTTAATACAACCAAAAATCAAATATTTTGTTCTCAATTTTTTTTCATAAGTAAGGTTATATATGTGATAACATTAAACTTATCATAAATATTAATTTACTTAGGGCCATTAGGTTCCACCAGATCAGATGGTCTTATCCAGACCATTCCGAGAGAAGGATGAAATTCAAGTTTTTACATTTTATATGAAAAAATAGAATGAGAAATGGGTAATCAGTACTCCTTAATTACGTAACATAATGATAAACTTCGCTCATTGGAAAAATTCATATCTAGATGAGAGTAAGTCATTGTCTGTCGTCTCCGTTTCTTCTTCACACAGGACCGGGTTTGAATTTTAGGCATTGCGCCCTCTGGCAATGTGTGCCCACTATTTCTTTCTGCGGAATCAATTTAAAATAAGACGAAACCCACTGTTTTTTTAGGAATGTGCATACATTAATTAACTATTATTGAAAAAGTAATAGTAGACCGTAAAAATTATATGAATGAATAAGATGGTCGGAGAGGCGGTAAAAAAAAATTGGATCACAAATAGTATAACCTATTTATTAGAAACTGACATTTCGACCCAATTTGTAGGTCTTCATCAAGGCTAAATAAAAAAGATACAAAAAAATAAAAGAATGATTATACAGTGATTGATAAAAGTCAATGATAAAATTGACGAAGTAAATAAATAAAAAGACATAATGAGAAAAAATTAAAATAGTGATATATTTGTAAAATCTTATAAGATTAAACTGATAGAGTAATAACAATATCTGAAAATAAATAAATTTTATCTGTTTAATAATTTTTATATTATAATTTTTCAGTTTTAATTATTCATAACTGTTACTATTATTATTTGTTTATCACTCTATCAGTTTAATCTATTATATTATAGGGTCAAGCATGAACTGATGAGACTCCTTAGAGAAAAGGACTTCACTTGCTTCGATGAGGTATATTGCATCGACGCTGACGGATCCGGAGACATTGTTGCAACAGGCAGCACTAGTCTTAGATCCGACAGTGAGGTTTGAGAGCAATGATCTTGATCAGGCAGGTGTGGTGGAAAGGAAAAAGAAGAACATTTATGAGTAGTGTATCTCTTTCCTAAAAGGAAATGCCGCGAGACCTTCGGAGAGAGAGTTCACCGTTTGGGTCTTGCAGAACAATTCCAAGTTGAACAACAAGCTTTCTGGAAGACCTAGGTGTTGGCAACAGGGGTATTGCGGTATTGGCCGAGAATATTATATTGGACTCCCTGGGAGTTATGCACCATCAACTGTATGGTAGTTAACTGAGTGAATATCTATTATTTATTATATTATTTATTGAATAATCAATGGTTGACCGTAGAACTTATGAAGGAATGAGATGGTCCGGGAGGCGGTCAAAAAGTGGAACACTAGTAAACTAGTTATTGTTATTACTCTATCAGTTTAATCTTATAAGATTTTACAAATATATCACTATTTAATAAATAGTTTTTACTATTTGTGTTTCACTTTTTGACCGCCTCCCGAACCATCTCATTCCTTCTTATATTATTTATTGTTTATTTATTTTTTATTTAAATATATTTATTACATTGTTTTTATCCGTATTTTCTTATTTAGTTATTGTTTATTGTACTGTTTTTGATGCTTAGGTGTGCGTTCCTAAAATTTGAACATTTGATTAGTTTTCATATTTGTTGTTGTTTTTTTTGTTTTGCATATATAAAAAAAAAGAGAAAACGTTATTTTAAGTTATGAAATGGTTCAGAGTCACCGGAAAAGAGAAATAACGGATGGATTAGAGAGCAATAGGTCTATAGCAAACAAAGTGAAAAGAAAAGGAAGGAAAAAGGAAAGGGACAGAATTATTATGGGTAATGTAGTGATAATTATAATGTGTTTAGAGCTAGAATGAAATATTATGTATAATATTATTGTATGTCTAGCTGTAGATTGATTTAGTATGCTGTGTATGTAGCAACCCAAGGTTTTTGGGTAGCCTTGCTGTAAATAAAGCATTTCTCTCACTAATAGTCAGTTGTATTAATAATCAGTTTAATTTATTATTATTAACTTATTTATTTTTAGTTATTGGTATAACTCTATCAGTTTAATCTTATAACATATTACAAATTCATCACTGTTTTCATTTTTTCTAATTATGTCTTTTTATTTATCATAATATCATTCACTGTATATTTCATTATTTTATTGTTTTGTATCTTGTTTAATTAGCTCTGATGAAGACCTGTAAAGTAAATGGTTTTTACTATTTGTGATCCAATTTTTCTGACCGCCTCACGGACCATCTTATTCCTTCATTTAATTAACTTTTATTTAAAATAACAAGATTTTAATACAAATCATATTGTTGTACATTAAATGTCTCGAACTTTCAAACACAAAATATAAATTAATCCTAAAACAATAAATTGATACATTTTGATTGGCACTATTTATCATTGAGCTCATATAATCAGTACCAATCATGAATTCATAGATAGTGATAGTGATGCAGCAGTAATTAGCATTCGGATATTAAGCAGATAGGTAATATTGTAAGCAGTTAGCTAATCATGGCTCTAAATGAAATAATTAATCAAGTTCTTATATGTTTTGGTAATGAAGTGAATATGAATGCTAATAGATTTCGATATTTTCACAATATCGGATAACGTATCGTTTTCGTCTAAAGTAATTTTTTTTTTATAATTAAACAGTAATACTAATGAATAATGTAAGGTTCAGGAATTGGTAGGTTTAGATTGCAACTAGAGGAATTCGCTCAACATATATTTCCTAAAACAATAAGTTAATAACTGTTGAATGTAACTATCTATCAGTGAGTTCATATAATCATTACCATTCATAAATCCATAGATAGCAAAGTGCTGATGTAGCAGTAGGTAGCATTTATCACCTAATGAAAACAAAATAAAAGTAAGTTTTTAATTCCATGTTCATTTTTTTTTTTAATGATATAATTACCTTAAGGAACTGTTCCCGATCGACATGAATGCCAATGATGGTGGAAAGAGTAGGCATTTTTCTCACCATGGTTTGCATGATGTGGATGCTCTTTTGACTGCTTAGTGGTAGTTGGTACCAAGGACAATAATAAATCGTTTCCTGCAGAGAAATTATCTAACAGCAAAAAAAAAAAAATATGTCATGAATATAAATACTATAATCTTAAGAAATAAAATGTGCACATATCCATTTTTATATATTTAGTTATCGTTATCTTTATTTTGATACCTCCGCAATTATCTATTGTGTTCATATTTATAAAATCCCTATGAATTATTCTCCTTGTATGTTCAAAATATGTTCTATTTGTTTCTATTATTTTATTTTAGTTTCTTTTTCTTTTTCTGTATATTTCTTTCTCTTTTAATTTTCAATGTTTACATTTATATAATGTGAAATACTAATTAAGTACAGCTCTTATATATATTGTTTTTTATGGAGTATTTATAGCTTGTAAATAAACTCATCTTTCATTTTTTGGTGATTCCTTATCCAAAAATATTGGGCACCTGTCTCGGCGTTCGTTCCAATAGGTCCTAGGAGTCGAGAAAACATGCTTAAACTGCTTTATTTTATATCTCGAATTTGGAAAATTATATCTACGTTGTTTAACCACCAAAACATTTGTTATTAAAGTAAATTTAAAATTTAACTATGGCAGAGCGAGTGGCGGGTCATTGTGCGGTATAAAATTAAATTTATATCCACAATTTCCTAGTTTTCAATTTATTGATAATTACGTAACCATAAACCTAAATATCGAAAATGACGATGTACGCTTAATTCCAATATATTTGAACGATTGGAAAAAGGTGGATTTTTTTATTAATAATAAAATTGATAATGCACTTATTATGACTGATTGTAACGCCCACATAGGTGATCTTCAGTCCATAAGTAGCGAATTATTGCAACATCACCCATTAACATCTAATAGAACATCGCGAGATAAAAAAATCAACGCTAGAGGTAAGAAATTATAAAAGTTTTCAGATAATAATGACCTCGTAGTATGGAATAGGAGAACACAAGGAATCGAAAATGGCGCTTTTACTTGTATATCTCGGAGAGGTGATTCAGTAATTGATCTATGCCTGGAATCAATCGATTGTTTAAACTATGTAGAAAAATTTATGGTTATTAGCGAAACTTTTTCATATCACATGCCGATCTTACTAAAACTGAAAAGACATGAAAAAAATAAGGAGTTTAAATTGCAGATAACGGCCTCATTTTGCAAGAAGGGGCAACTAGAAGTTTACTGTAGATGCAGAACATTTGGAACTAAATCTAGATACATCCAAAATAATGATCTGCGGCAGAATAAAAGCAAGATCAAGTAAAAAGAAATGGTACTTTGAGGAGAAACCAATAGAGACAGTAAGCTATTACAAATATCTGAGCATCAGGCTAACTTATGTTTAAAAGCACATTTTAAACTTAAACTCACAGCTTACAAACATATTTTGAATGTGGTTTGGTCTAGATTAGTGTCAAACAAGCAAATCCCATTGAAACAAAAAATCGATGTTTTCTCAACTCAACAGTAAAAGCAGTATTGTGGTATGGTGCGCAGGGGATACAAAAACTCATTCAGTGGAGAAACTTTGTGAAAAGAATAATTGGGGTATCCCGTTACTACACCAAACTACATGTTCTATTTGGAAACAAAATTAAATCCTCTACATAGTTACACAATATCGATACACATAAATTATCTTATAAAGGTATCAAGTCTGGAAAATACTCGGTTACCAAAAATAATAACCCTCGATTGAATAATTCGAAACGATCGAAAAATAATTTTTAACTTAATAGTTGGGTTAGTGCTTTGAGAAGACTAGGCAGGAGTATTGATACAGAATTTTCAGACGAGGTGTTACTAGGCCAGCTGGTAACGCATAAAACTACCCTCATATCTAGATTAAATGAACAAGCAAGAGACGGGTCTATCCAACGAGCTAGGAGTGCTGAGAATCATATAATGTACAGTAAATTAAATTATTTTCAGGCTTATTTTCAAGGCTAGGGGAGAATTATTTAATCTAAACTACCAACCTTGGAGAAATAGAAGAAATAATAGCTCATTGTGCAATTTGACAGTGAAGGTTACTTTATATGTGCTCGCGTATTTTCTCAAAAAACTATTAAATAAAGTGTTCTTTTTGATGATAAAAAGTGTTTTTTAGTTCTATTTTAGTCTAGAGCTGTAAAATATCTTGGAAATAAGTTGACCAAAGAGATTATCTCTGCTGAAGATGGTCGAACCCGCGGCCTCTCAGCAGGAGGTTAGTGAGATGGAGACAGTAAACAGTGAAGAAACTGTGAGCAACAATAGATGGGAGCTTGTGACAGGGCGAAAAAGATCAACAACATCACAATTAGACCCCACAAAAGCTAAGAAGACGTATGTCAACACTACCAAAACCCTAAACAGGTATGAAGCTTTGTCTCAAATGAGGGACAGTGAGACCCAGCAATCAAACAACCAAGACACTCAGGTGAGGCCACCACCTATTTATATAAATGGAATAAGAGACTATACTGCACTAGTTTCATTTCTTCAAAATGAAGCTGGTCACAATTCATTTAAATTAAGAAACAATACAAGAGGTGTAACTGTGCAGCCCGAAACACCTGATGTGTATAGAAAGCTCGTCTCAAGTTTACGTCGAGATGGAGCAGAATTCCACACCTATCAGCTCCCCGAAGATAAAATGCCAAGAGTGGTACTAAAGGGTTTACACCACGCCACACCACTTTGCATAATCAAAGAAGAATTTGCAAAGCTTGGCTATGAAATTATCAATGTTACAAATGTTATGTCTAGATCTAAGGAACCCCTACCAATGTTCTTTATTGATGTATCAAAGAATTCTTTCAATGAAGACATTTTCAAAACAGATTTTTTATATTATACAAAAATTAAGATAGAAGAACCAAGAAAGAAGAGAATGATACCTCAATGCACCAGATGCCAGGTCACACAAAGACATACTGCAATCATCCACCAAAGTGTGTGAAGTGCGGTCTGGGACACGAAAGTGTTTCCTGCAGCAAATCAAGAGAAACCCCGGCGACATGTGCAAATTGTCAGGGGGCACATCCAGCCAATTATAGGGGGTGTAAAACTCTGAAAGATCTGAGGACTCAGCGAAGCTACAGAACCCAACAGAGACCAGCAGCTGCCCAGCATGTTCCACCACCGGGACTACAAGATTTCCCAGCACTCCCACAGCTTGCTCAGCGCTCTCAACCTGCCCAACCTGAAGTCAGAGCACAGCCTCAACATTCACCAATTCCTGCCCCACACCAGCAGCCGCAGCCCCACCCTTCTACTTCAACTGAAGCACCACATCAGCAGCCGCAGCCTCAACCCCAAGCTCCACATCAGCAGTCAGGCATGAGGAGGGATACTGCACAGTCAGCACCTCTGACTGATAATGGTTCCCTGCAAGTACTAAATTTAATCAACAATCTTAACACTCTCATTCAGCCACTTTACACCCTTCTCCAACAAATTTCACTTATAACTCAGGCCTTATGCCCTCACTATGCCCCCTAGATCGCTAACTGTAGGATCCCTGTCTATCATCCTTTGGAATGCAAACGGACTGACTCAACGTAAGACAGAGCTAGATATTTATATCAAAATTTTATATTTCAGGATACAAAACTTACAGAACTGACCACCCGGACAACACAGCTCATGGAGGAACTGCAATACTAATAAAATCTTCATTAAAACATGACCCCTTAAAATTACCCGTAACACCTGACATTCAATCCACTAGCAATACATTATATACCAAACATAACACCATAACTTTGCTGCAATTTATTGTCCTCCTAGGTATGCGCTGACACCTGCCATGTTTTGCAACTTCTTTAAATACCTAGGAAGCTGTTTCATCGCCGGAGGGGACTATAATGCAAAACACCAGATGTGGGGATCTAGACTTTGTACCCCGAGGGGAAGGAATCTCAGGAGAGCCTTACATGAGCTCTCATTAGAAACAATAACTCCAAACTCTCCGACTTACTGGCCCACATCTATACACAAAACACCCGATTTATTGGACTTCTTTATCACCAAAGGACTTAGAACTGTACCACACACTGTTAATACTAGCTCTGATCTCTGTTCTGATCATTCCCTGGTGAATCTGCTGCTGCTGGATGAGCCCTGTGAGGCATCAAAACGACCATCTCTTATTAATGGGACCATGGATTGGGATACCTACAGGAATAACCTGGATTCTGCACTTTCTATCCCAATGTCTATTAAAACGCAGGAAGAACTGGAGGAAGCCGTTGACACCTTCACAAAGAGCGTCCAAAACGCAGCTTGGTCATCCTCAGTTCCTAGGCCTCAAAAATCTGAAAACCTAGCCAGTTATCCACAATACATAAGGGATTTGATCAGAGCCAAGAGGAAAGCTCGAAAAGTATGGCAGACAAACAGACTCCCATCATACAGACAGACATTTAACAGACTAAACAACACATTGAAACGGCAAATCCAGAAATTCAACCGTGATAAGTACGAAACATACATTAACAACCTTTCAATAGATGATGGAAGCTTATGGAGACATACCAAGAAGGTTCTAAAGCATCCGGAGGTGTCAGTGCCACTTCGAAAAGATGATGGTTCTTGGGCTGCTTCAGACATAGAAAAATCAGAACTCCTTGCAGACCACCTTTCCTCTGTTTTTATACCCCACACTAATATCTCAAACCCTGAAGATGATGACTTTATACTCAAATCTTTAGACATTCCCTTACAATTATCCCCACCTCCTCCACCTTTTTCTCCATCTCACGTCACTGAACAAATTAAACTGTTAAAAAGAAAGAAAGCTCCCGGTTATGACTTAATCAATGCCAAAGTGCTCCAGCAAATGCCCAGGAAAGCTCTAGTGTTTCTAACTACCATTTATAATGCCATTCTGAGGACTGCTAAATTTCCTCTTCAATGGAAATACTCCTATATATCCATGATTCATAAGCCTGGCAAAGATATACACTCTCCCTCATCCTATAGACCTATCAGCTTACTCCCTATTTGTGCTAAAATTTTTGAAAAGTTACTGTATAAAAGACTTATTACCATACTAATGGACCAAAAAATTTTGCCAGACCATCAATTTGGATTTCGTTCTTTACATTCCACCACACAACAATTGCATAGAGTAACAGACTATATATCAACAGCACTAGAGCAAAAAATGTATGCCACTGGTGTATTTCTGGATGTTGCAGAGGCCTTTGACAGGGTCTGGCACCAAGGACTTCTCTTTAAACTCAAAACAATACTTCCTTCCACTTACTATCTTATAATACAATCATTCCTCTCTGATAGATTTTTCTCTGTCCGAAAAGGTTCAGAAATCTCATCAATTAGACCAGTCATGGCCGGAGTGCCCCAACGATCAATTCTTGCACCACTGCTGTACATAACATACACCCATGACATACCAACCACTAAGGATACTTTGACAGCCACTTATGCTGACGATACTACTATTATTACAAGGCACAAAGATCCCGAGCACGCCTCTGTGATTCTACAAAGCCATTTACAGACACTACACAACTGGTGCAAACGCTGGAAAGTTAAACTGAATCAGAACAAATCCCATCACATCACTTTCTCACTCCGACATGGGACTTGTCCTCCAGTTTATCTTGAAAACGAACACATCCCACAATCTGACAGAGTACATTATCTAGGCCTAACATTTGATAAAAGAATGACATGGGGTCCACACATCGCTGCTAAACGAAAGACACTAAATCAACGTTTCAGACTTTTATATTCTCTACTAGGGCGTCGCTCAAAATTAGATCTAAGACAAAAGCTAAATACTTACACTTACCTACTTAAACCAATTTGGGCATACGCCTCACAAATATATGGAATTGCAAAAAAAACACACATCCAAAAACTACAAATATTTCAGGCCAAAACTTTTAGGACAATCACGCAAGCACCTTGGTATGTAAGTAACATAACTCTGTACAAAGACTTAAAAATGCCAACTGTCAAAGAACACATACGGACTTACTACAAAAGATTTCACAGCAAGCTTCAAAATCATCCAAATAAACTCATTCAAGATATGGCCACAAAAAACATGCCCGACAGCACCCGTAGAAGGCTGAAAAGGAGCTGGACGAGAGATCTCCTTCAGTAACTTGAAACAAGACCGAAGAATTGCCACTGGGTAAATCTCTTCCTCATGCCTGTCATGCCCTTTTAATTGTAAATTTGTTTATGTAAGAACATTCGCTGGTTGTCAGTAATCACTGACAGTTGTGAATTAACCAATAAAGAGAAAAAAAAAAAAAAAAAACATTGTGCAATTTAAATGTTCCCGAGGATACGATACATTTCATCTCGATGTGACCGCATGTTATTTTTGTACTAACAAATCATTGTATAATATAAAAATTCTGTTAGCATACTTCACTACGTAGAAGAATACTGTTTTCATTGCAATGGACCCTTCAGATCGCTCTAAAATTCAATTATTTCATTTTGAAAAACTGGATCATTCTAAAATGTACTATTCCTGGATCACAAATAGTGGTTTTGTATTACTTATAACATTTCAAATCCGCCCTTAAATTTCAATTTATTCTATGACATCCTGAGCAAGACCGGCGCATATAATAACAATCGACCTGTTCTGATAGGTTTTTGGCTGTTCTAAAATTTTATAATTTCATTTAAAAACGAATATAACTACTTCAATATTTAGTTAGGTACTATTCCTTGATCACAAATAATGATTTTATATTATAATATAAAACATATAAACATGCTTAGAATAATTATTTAATATATGATGAACAAACCTCATCTGATACAATGTCATTAATGATGGTAAATAGATATTGGTTGCCTATCACCAAACTAACGAATAGGAATGCAGTTATCAAAACAGCCTTGTTTTCTTTTTCCTAAAAATAAGCGTTTATAGATCAATATTCTCCTTGTGAAAAAAAAGAAAAAATAATTTTTTATTCAAAGTACATTCACAATGTTATTCTAGAGATTTATCTTGTCAGGCCATTATTAATTAACATAGTAGCAAGAAAACATTTAAATTATTGTTCCATTAAGTTATTCCAAACATAGAAAAATGGAAAACTCGGTGTTCAAATCTTAATAAAACGTTGTAACTTAATAAGTATTTATCGTGTTTCTAGATTATTATTTGTTTTATAGGTAAATTATTACGTAGGTGTTTGTAGGATGACTATAAAATAAAATAACATTACACACGTCAAGTAACATTGATGTACTATTGATAGGTATATAAGAAGTATTCTGTAGTTGTAAATCCGAAAATGATTACCTAATTACTGTAACACGTACAGTTTTTGTTGGGTGGTTGGAACAAAAAATGAACCGACATATCGCACTTATCGTAGAATAAAGGTACAACTCAAAATTAAAAATGGTTGGAAAATCTTATTTAAAGTTATTGTTTCTACATTTTTGAATTCCTTCTCATTAACATACTGAACATTCGTAGTATTCGTTTTTAGGATATGAATGTATGAATGAAGAAGAGAGGTTTCACCAGAACATCAGGACGATGAAAACGAGATGAAAACCAGGATCTCCCCCTCAATAATGGTCAACAACATTATTTTAGGTAATGTATGACTAAATAAATATCATAATATTAACTCATTATATTGAATGTATTAAAGTCAAATGAATGAAAAAGCAGAAACAAAGATTTTTTTGCTTAATGTGAAAATAATATTTATTTTGAAATTTACCTAAATTTTACCTTCCGTGGTTTTACTTAATCCTCAGTAATGTATTTGCATAGATTTGACAAGTTTTACATGTTTATATTTAATAAATATCATATTTGATTATAAAAGCATTAGGTATATATCGTCCTTTCTCCTTTTTTTTCTTTTTTTCACCCCTCATCTTCTGTAACAAAAAATCTGTTCGTGTTACAATGATTGATTAGGTTATCATTTTCGGATTTAGGACAACAAAATACTTCGTATACAGCCATTCTCATCAATGCTACAAAAATCATGTCGACCTTTATTTCTATTAAAATAAAGCAGCTAGAATCATGAGTTTTATTCTGATATATGTTTAGTGGCACAGTCACTTAGTAATATAATAAGTCTAGATGTAATATATTCACTACTTACTGTGACTACTTTCAAACCATACATAATGACGATACTCATTCCTGTAGTGACGACTGTATCAACCAATCCTGCGAATATACGACACATCTTTTTAGCATTCCTGAAACGTTATGGTTGTTGTATAATAATATGTGAATAATATGGTTAATAACAATAATAATTTTTTGTCTATAAATCGTATACAATGTATATAAATTTTTTAATGTAATTTTTCCCTTATAAATAAACTTTCTCCTAATGAACGTGGAAAGACAGAAAGAAATTTTTTTATTTTATTTTTTCAAGTAGCTCTGTTTCATTTTTGGATCAATCATAAATTAATAAAATGAAGTGCAATTTGGATCTTTCCAACGACTTCAATGACATATATAGACAAGTGATACATTATACAAGTGAAAATGATTCTCACTAACACAAATATTATCAATTAAGTTTTATACGTAATTAACTAACGAAATACTGGGACTTGAATAATCTTATTGTTCTCATTTTTGAATGCTGTTTACTTTTAATAATTTTATTGTTCAATAGGTGTTATAAAATTTTGTTTTTTTATTCAAATTAATTATTATCATTTCACACTTTTAATGAATTACTCAAAAATGTAATTTTGGACTAAATTTAAATTACCTGTAGAGATGCTGGTAATGCTTGGCACTGAAAGCGAGCTCCCTATTCAACTCGGCACAATATATGTCATGCCATCTGGTAGGATTTGTATTCTTGTTCTGCCTCCTGTTGGCTAGTTCCATGGCCCTGTCCTGGACAGTGGTGAGTGACAGCCCAATCAGCTTGACCTGGTGGCCGATCGTAACCGAGACGCACAACACGTATGCCGTTAGTCCTTCGTAGATGAGAAAGTTGAACATGATGGTACAGATCTGGTAGAAGTACACTATGAGAGTGGCCCACCATTTCTCCGTGGGCAATGGTGACCACATTTTGAAGATGTACAGCTCGGAAAAATCAGCACCTGCCAGGAGCTTTGTGAAGGGAAGGAGCATGATACCGACTTGCACAAAGTTCATGACTAAGAAGCATAAATAAGAGAAAATTTTATCTAAATTAAACTGATTCAAATCCAATGATTTTATTAATCTGAATGAAACTTACTATATAATAAAAACTTTATATCTCTTTTATAACATATTTCCTGAAAATCAGATATTTACGCATATCTGTTCCAGTAAGGGCATTAACATTTTTTTCTTGAACGCAAGTAAGATATTTTTTTATGTTTTAGTCCGTTGATCTTTGACAGCAGTGTTGCCATATTGGGATTTTTTCCTCTAGGTTTAGGGTTTTATTCACCCTCTGGGGTATTTTTTCCTTTTCTAATCATTTATTCTTACGTTATTGTAGGGTATAATTTTGGTTACACTAATAGAAAAATAAGAATTAAACATTTAGGGTTAAAGTTGGTGGATTTAGAGAAAAATTTAAAGAGTTTTAGGGGGGAAATACAGGACTGGCCTGGCAACACTGTTTGATTGCCATTGTATTAAATGCCTGGCCAGAGATGGCAACTGGCTAACATCGTTCTCCTACTCTATTTTTTAAACAACCAATTTTACGTCATTTTGTTTAAAAAAAAATAAATTTCTATAAAGTGAACAGTATTCTGTAAATCTCCAGTAGCATCTTTTCTTAAATATTTACGAGTAACCCACAAGATTTAATAAGAAAGCTAGAGTTTGGCAGTGCGGAAGACTCTGAAGCGGTAGTTAATCCCTTACTCTCAGAGGATTTAAAGCCTTTAACACTTGTCTATATTGACAAACACAGCGTTTGGTAAGTACTTTTTTCTAAATTAAAATGGTGTAGTGCTCACTTTGTGATGGTCCTATTACCAGGGAGGACAAATGTAATTTGAGTTGCAACATATGCCATGTAAATTTTCACGACAAATTCTGTTGACGATAAAGTCTCAGAAAATAACATGGGTGTGCAGGAAATGTGAGGAAAAAAAGTTTGGCCCGATGAGAAAAAAATCGGATAGCCTGTTAAGAAGCAATCAACAACAGGCCGCTGAACCGTCTACAGCCGATATTCTCGCCGCGGAAACCGACTTTGCGCCGATGTAAACCAGGATTTCAAGAGCTTAAAAACTTTTTTAGAAAAATATGGTGAGCTAAGTTTTGATCTGAAGGAGAGACTGACGAAAATTGATAACCACCTCGAGGGGCGAGTGAAGCTTATCAAGGAACATACCACAGAAAATAAAGCATTAAAAATCCCGATGCAGGAAGTTGGATGTTAGACGGAATAAGGCTGAACAAGATCTCCTGGATCGGTGGAGATACGCAGCATACCAGTCAGCGCGGAGAAGACTCCAGTTGCCCTGTTGTCCTGCGTGAAACCAGGCTTGGGGATTAAGCTCAGCGTAGAGGAGGACCTGGACATGGCAGAACGCCGCAGACCAAAAACAAAATTGACCCTCGATTGCAACCCGTCATTGCCCATTTCGTTAGGCAGTCTGTACGGGATGAGTTAGTACAGCGAAGAAAAGTAAGGAGAAACTTCTCCACCTTGGATATTCACTGACAGAAGAATGATTCAAACCGAATATGTCTCGGAAAGAGATGACTCCTACAAATAGGCGTCTGTACTGGTTCGCCTGTCAGAGGAGAGCGGACGGGAAACTTAAATACGCTTGGTTTGCGGCCGGTAGAGTGCGCTGCCGGAAGGAGGACGGTCACCCATTGATCTTGAGGTCTTCCGATGACATCTGGGCGCCCGTCAACCAACCGATCGCAATAGGATTATCCCACTGTCTCTAGTTATATGTGTTACCACTACTTGCATATTTATTTATTTTAATAGATTCAATTTTCTTTTTTTCTCATGCCCTATCTTTTATTCTTATTTTAAACATGCAATTTTTTTTTTTTTTTTATGTCATTGTTTATATTTTCTCTTTCAATTTTTTATTCTTCAAAGAACACAGTTTGTATTCTACTCGCTTCTGAACGTTCTCGCTAGATTTTTCAATTACGCGGTTTGAGGTCCTCCTAGTCCAAATAACCAAGTTTGCATGTGTGTGCGTGTTTGCGTATGTGTGCGTATTTACGTATGAGTATGTGCGTGTGCGCGCTTGCTTGTGTACGTGGTTTGTGCGTTTGTGCGTGCGTGATTGTGTGATCAGTCTAGCTCAAAAACGAAAAATCGTACGAAACTGCTTTGTTTATTATAGCAACCAATGTATTGGCCAGGCTATCCTAAGGGGAAGAGTATAGTTAGAAATCTATTGCCCAGAACGTAGGCTTCATAAAAAAACACAATCAACTTGTTTATTCCTTTTGTTTTTGTTGTTCTTCTGTTATATTCTCCTATGACTAATCCAAAACGAATTATTATTTGGTAAATGTATTTAAATCTCAGCAACATTTATATGATAATGAAGATAAATTTATTATTCTATTTTAAGATATGATAATTATTTTTCTAAAGCCTTACTGCTACTAAAGTGATTAGTGACGGATTCCATCCATTTCTGGCACTCTTTCTTCAGTTTCTGACCCTCCTCTTCAAGGAGCCTATAGCTCAGCCACGCTTCGACAGCATCCGAGAGGCGGTCGATTTCATTGGTCCAGACGTAGGCCAGGGTGCAGTGACCCAGGCCATTACAGCGGAGGCAGAGGTCGCCTACCGTCGTAGCCCAGTCTATGGTTTCTATGTTGATGACCATGTCCACCAACATTCCAATGAGGGCGTAGAGTAAGATCAACATGGCCAATGGGAGTGGCAAGGCAAAGCGAAAGCGTTTCTTGGAGATGGCCAATCCGCGACGAAACATCCTCGACTGCTCATAACACATGCCTTTGTCATCTCTAGCAGGACTGGAACAAGCAACTTTCCATCAAGTCAGGAATCGGAATATTTATAATTCAAGATTATACATATTGTATAGTACATATTAGTGCAGTATTTTTTTATTTATTTATTATAAGGTTATGTTATAACAAAATAAAACCGTGGTAACACCACAAATTACGTGTAACATTAGACAAGATGTGGATATAATGAAATTAAGAAAGTAATATTGATTTTATATTTTTAAAAATTACTACAACTCATAGTTGTACCACTACAACTCAGGGCTGATCTGGGGTTCAGTATTTGACAAGCACTCACTGATTTTAGAAAAACGGTGAAACCGTGAGGTGGAATGGTCAACTTCCACGCTCAGTTGCCTGATTCATCTCAAAACCCTATTTACGGTCAAGTGTCCACACCAGGGTTGTTCCACGGCAGGACTAACTGAAAATACCATTGCCGGAATTGAGACTGTTACTCGCAGACGAGAGCTTAAAGTCTTAACCACTGAGCCTACCCACACGTTTTATAATACAATTTGATAGAGCTAAGAAATTTTCAGTTATTATCGCAGAAACAGCGGATATGAAAACAGAAAGTTTCACTCACGAAGATTCAATATAGCAATTTCTTATTTCAAAGGAAATGAATGCTGGCGTGAATATTTTCGGTTAACCAATGAATCTTATAGGAAATTTAATCCTCTACAATATCGGTTATTATGTATTTTACATTAAATTGCAGTAAAAATAATTATTAAGGCGAAACCCCACTGAATATCTAACTTTTTGCGTTTTCTAGACATTTTCCAGATGTTTATGGTCCCTCATCTCTGTAGCTGTTACGAATTTTAAAAGATACTGCATGTAAAACTTTTTTTACTGAAATTTAATTTTCTTCAGATCGAAAATGCACTAAAAGTGAGTTATTGAGGAAAATCTGGAAAAAATTACGAATTCGTTGACCTATACAATTTGATTACAACCGATATAGGGTGGTAGGACGATCATATTTCAGTCTATTGTGAGAGTACTTTCGGCCTAGACGATAAAAAAATTTCTTGAAATCAGACGCGTTTTTTAGCCTCAATTCCCGGTCTATTAGGGATGGATGGGGTTAAAAAAGGGTAGGGTTAGGGATGGACCGATTGTCTGTGGAAAAAGGTGTCCCAGCACGCCCAATGCTCATCACTTATCATTCATTTAAAATGTAGAGTCGAATTATTATTTTACTATAGAATCAATATATTATGTTGTCTTAAAACGACAAAGGAGTAAGCACTCAAAAATCCCAAAAATAAGGACATCCAGCGTGTTTATCAGGTCATACGTATGGTACCACACGAGCAAGACGTCATAAACCGGAAAAGAAGTTAAATAATTAATATGTCATCATTAGATGAGTTTAAACCATTTGTTCGAAATACTTAAGACTCTAGTTTTGGAATCATCCATAATCATCGAAACAATATTGTTTTGTCTCTTTTCCGAGATTTTGCTATAAAAATATAGGACATTGATTGGGGCTCTCGAGAAATCAATGCATCAATCTCAAAGAAGTCGGTACATTTAAAAACTGAAAAAAATAATTTTGTTATGCTTTCAAGCAATTAATGAAACCTTATTGTTTTTCTAACTATTCAAGTTGTGAAATAAGGTTACAAAAAAATCCTCAATGTTCTTGTAATTTTGTAATAGTTATCTGTAGACGGATAATTCATAAGTTATACCAGCAAAATATCGCTAACCCTGTCATGAAGAGATTTGAAAGCCACATCTTGAGGACACCAGTGCCGGACTCGCTATTGACGCTAGGTTTACAGACCAGGTTTGCGGGTTGTTGCTGAAAAATGGATAAGATAATTGGAGTCATCCATCGGTGAAGCCTAGGGCTCTGCCATTTCCTTTTTAATTGATGCCTTTTCTTTTGCCACTTTTAACGACAGTGGTTGTATGCAGTGTAATTATTTTCTCAGACCAATGAATAATAGAACAGTGTGACAGTTGTGAAATATCTTCCACGGAATTTACGGAAATATATATATTTTCGTATGTTTTGGGATATTTTCCATACAAATAGGGCGAGTAAACACATTTACATTTTATTATTTATTAATAAATAAATATAAGTACATTTTTCTTTAAGTAATAAAATAAAAAAACAAAATTGAAACGAAAAACCAAACTACCATAAGAGAAAACTACCATAAGAGAAAAGGAAATACAGCAATAATATTATACAATATGTACTTTTATTTAGAATTTAATCAACCAAAATATGAATAAACGACATGAACATATTGATGGGTTTAAATCCACACTCCATTTCGGAAAAAAATGTGACAATCCCCCTTTATTCAGTAGACTCTTAATAAAAAACAAAAAAAACACCTATATACATGTCTTTTTGAGCGTATATACTGAATTATATGAAGGAATGAGATGATCCGGGAGACGTTCAAAAAAATGGATCAGAAATAGTAAAAACTATTTATTAGAAACCAATATAACCTATAATATATATAATATAACAATTGTTTCTAATAAATAGTTTTTGCTATTTGCGGTCCATTTTTTTGACCGCCTTCCGAACCATCTCATTCCTTCATATAATTTTTACATTTAACTATTTATTATTCTATTTTGAGTTATAGTTTTCAAATTCATGGTAGACCCACGGAATAAATATTGATCTTTTTACTGAAGCTAGTAGAAGTTGGTAAGCCATCCTTCCTGTCCTAGTCACAGTGCATAGGTGCCTTAATATATCAATAAACCTACTCACCAAAATCTACTAGACCCGCTCATCCTCAATAAATCTTCTTTTGTTGAGACACCTCATTATACTGTCCATTTTATTTCTTACTGATGGTAGATATATTTTATTACGATTTTCCGTCATTCATAATAGCATGTTTCAAGAAAGATGAGAATTACGTACGGAAGTTTTTGCATAGTTATAAACAAACAAAAATAGTGTTTAAAGCGTTATATTAATTTAATAAATTTTAAGTAAATTGTTCGATTTTGTGTTTCTAACCTGGTGTACAGGGGCGGCTCTAGATTTTCAGGCGCCCAAGGCGAACAAAAATTTTGCGCCCCATAATCTTACTCCTTCCCCCGTCCACCAGTATTAAACCATCCCCTCCCATTGTCATCACATCATCCCATTGTTACTATTTGATTAAGCATTAAATTAAATAGAAATCACTTGATTACTTGCTTGATTGACTTTTTATTTATTATTTCATAAATAAATTAGATCCTGTTAGGCTTAAAAATTAGTTTAAAATACCAACTTTTTTATTTAAAATAAAAATTAAAATTTCAATAGCGTTTTCAGTGAATCTTAATTAACATTTTCATTTAATGAATCTTCAGTGAAAAGTTTTATTGTTAATACAATGAGTATTTATTCTATTCAAAAATATAATTAACTATGAAACATGAGTTTTCCACCACCCAGAAACTTCATAGTAACCTACTTCTTCTCTAACTTCTACCCTTACCGCTCCTGCCCAAACAGTTATAAAATTTGTTTATAAGTATTATTATCCTGTATAATTTGTGTTAAACAGATTTATTGGTTTCAATTACGCTCTTTAAAAAGGAAACATATCAATATAAATATATAAAGGTCGAAAAAATTTCACAAACTGTTCATTTTATTTTATATTATACGCTTTCTTTCTTATTATAGCTATCTTCCAGCAAATCTTATATCGAATAAATATGTAAAAACAATAATATATTAATATCCAGTCAGAATAAATTTATCCAATCAGGATTAATATATTATTGTTGTTATGTATTTTAACATATTCATTTGAAATTAGATATAATATAAAATAAACAGTTGGTGAAATATTTTCAGCCTTTATATATTAATGTAAATCCCATCTAAATTCAAGAAACACATCAAATTAACTCTGGAGAATTAATTAACAATAATAAATTCTCTTGAGAGAGATGAACCTTGAACAAAATAAGGAGTGGAATTTAATGTTGGTAAGTCTGCCATCTCTGAGATGAAGAAAAATAAAGAAAACAATTTCATTGCTTCCATGGAACAAGACCCTAGTTCTACACCAACTGTAAAATTTATCGAATTGCAGTCGTTTGACGAAGCAGTTTACTCATCCTCTTATAGCAGATGCGGTCAGAATCATTTTTCAAAGATTCTATTATAAAGATTTTATTTGCGCATAGCTTAAAAAGTATGAATTTTATGTTAAATTAAGTAAAGAATTATATGAAAGGTAATTAAATTATCTAAAAAACAAAAACATAAATCATCAAAATTGGACCATTATTAGCAAAGATACAGCGTATTGGACTAACAGAAAGTGGAAATTATGTCATGGCTTTTACAATTTTCTCTAACAATTTTAATGAAGCTTTCCTCTCCTTTAACTTTTCATGTACGTAGTATATCAACAAGAAAATGCAGGGGAAAAAGTTATAGCGAAAAGAAAAATATATTTGCGCATAACTCTATTAGTATTTTATGGTGAATCATGTATGCAATTTTATGAAAGGTGATTAAATTCTCTAAAATATAAAAGGAAACATCGAAATCAGACCGGAATTAGTAAAAATACTGAGTATCTTATGAGGACTACAAAACCCTAGATGGATAACTGAGCGCATCCGAAAGGAGACGGATGCGACTGAACCTCCTCCCACCAATCTGTCAATCTGTTGTCAACAATACGCTCTGTAATAATGTAATGTAAGAATACAAAAATAGAAATTAACTTAACAATTAATAACAAAATATTTCCATGGAAATTAAACCGAAACTTTTAGACTATATTTTCAACTTGACAAACTTAAAATAAATAGGTAATACACAGAATTGTTGCATTCAAATGCTAAAAACTGTTTTATTATACTTAGGTGGGAGAAGATATGAAGAAGTGAATGCTGCTAAGTTTGTTTCAAGTATTGTTTATGTGAACTCTTTAAAATTATATTAAAAAGATAATTATTATATGGCGGTAAGAGAAAGTTTAAAGATTTTTTGACTTTTGGCCACGAAATCAGGTTTTCTGAACCACTGTGCGTCGGGATTCATTGCTTCCATGGAACAAGACCCAAGTTCTACACCAACTGTAAAATTTATTGAATTGCAGTCGTTTGACAAAGCAGTTTACTCATCATCGCATAGCAGACGCGATCAGAATCTTTGAAAAATATGCATTCAATTTACAAACAAATGAAAGTTTCAGGCTATTTCTCAAGAAAATAATCAAAATATAAATTTTTGATCAGTGACTAATTATTGTAAAAATATTTTTAATATCTATGTTCAGTTTTTAAATTGAGTTGTTATCAATGGAGCTTTTTTCCCTTTCGGTAATCCGAAACCCCTTGGCTTTAATTAGTTCGGATTGCGAGTGTCTACTGTACTTTATCCACTACTGAAAGTTTATTTAATTTAAATATTCTATATACACAGTATTCAGCTTTATAATGGGATATATATTTAACTGTTCATACACACAATATAAATTTATAATAACATACAAACGTTTTTTTTATCTTAAGGTTAATACCTTCAGAAAACAATTTGCAACTGCCCTTGGTATATGCTGCCTGTACCATGCCAGAAAAGCATCAACCTCTTTCAGATCATGGTCAGTTACGTATCAACTCTCTCCACTTTCATGGGGGTAGAAGCGAGTAGAGAATTTTTTGGCAATATGTCATTAATATATCAGCCTATTTTTATTAAATATCTATAACAATCATCAAATCCACAGTTCAAAGAACATATGTATCTAATGCAAGAGGAAATAGTGCTATTACGTTTGATTGAGATTTTTACTTACATTGATTTTTTTTTTTGTAATAATTAAATGTGTATATATTGCTTGAATTTTAAGTGTTTTATTAATTTTAAGAAATTTTGATTATATAATAAAATAATATTTCTATATTTCAGACAATAAATGCCACTCATTGTCAGATGAGTGCATTAGTTTCAATAAATAGGAAGTAGCTGCTTCAATAGTGAAAACAGTATTTTGTTTTTAGACTCTTAGTTCTTTCACTGTGTTAAAAATAAAGCAATAAAAATGTATTAATAAATAATAAGAAAAGATTTATTATATTTCCTAAAAAGTTTGTATGCTTTTGATTTTAAGTAGAAGTTATTAAAAATTTTAGTGTAAAAAAAGTCTAATCATAAATAAATACAAATACAAATCCATGCACATTCTTCTTCTCCCTACCTTTTATTATTGTGCTGTCAAATATTATTGTGCAAAAAAATACTCTATTTATTTTTTTTTTTGCCACATCATCCATCCACCTTACATTCGGTTGTCCAACTCTCCTTGCCCCAAAGATCTCTTTTGTGGCCACCTTCTTTGGAATCTCGCCATCATCCATTCTGGCTAGATGGCCAGCCCATCAAAGTCTTCCCAATTTTATGACTTTGGAGATCTCATTATCTTCAAAGTGCCCGTACTATTCCAGGTTCTTTCGTCTTCTCCATGTCTCGCCTACTTTGATGGGTCCATATATCCTTCTCAATATCCTCCTTTCGAACACCAAGAGCCGTTTTTCATCCACCTTCTTAATGGCCCATGCCTCCGAGCCATAAATTAGTACTGGACGGACTATAGTTTTGTATAGACTGATCTTCCTTAACAAATATCGGCCCCTGAAGTTTTTTGATAAGCTGTAGTAGCACCTGTTAGCGGTTATTATCCTATGCTTAATTTCTTAGGAGATATCGTTTTGGGAGTTTATCTCGCTTCCTAAGTAGATAAAGTTGTTGACCACCTGGAATCTATACTGTCCTACCTCGAAGTACTCCTCGTGGTTTCCTAATCCTCCAACCTGCATATACTTTGTTTTTTGCTGGTTTACTTTTAATCCAACTTTTTTTGCAGCTTTCTCGCGGGCAAGAAATGCTTCCCTTAGGGCTCGTTTGGATCTGGCCATTATGTCAAAGTCGTCAGCATGACCCAGCAGCTGCACCAGATTGTTGAACAAGGTCCCACCTGACAGCTCCTTCTGCGGCCAGGTTGAAGAGCAGGCATGCGAGTGCATCTCCCTGCCTCACTCCATTATTTGTGTAGAATTCCTCCGAAACATCGAATCCAATATGTACTACACATTTTGAGTTCCTCATGGTCATTTTTACCAGACGTGTCAGCTTTTTAGGTATTCCCATTTCCTCAAGTGTCTAGTAGAGCTCCATCCGGTAAACACTGTCGTACGCAGCCTTGAAATTAACAAAAAGATGTTGAGTCGTGATCTGGTGCTCCTTACACTTTTCAAGTGTCATTCTTAATGAGAAAAGCTGGTCAATGGTTGATCTACTTCTTCTAACTCTTTTAAAGCCTGCATGGTAGCTCCCTAATAGTCTTTCAGCAAAGGGTGACAGCCGTTCAAAGAGGATACTTGATAGGATATTGTATGCGCATGACAGGAGTGCGATTCCTTGATAGTTTCCGCAGTCGGACTGATCTCCCTTCTTATATATTGGACATATTACGGCTTATGCCCAGTCCTCTGGCATCCGCTCCTGCTCCCAGATCGTCACTATCATGTTGTGGAGTTCCTTCCTTAGATCATCCCTGCTATATTTCAGGAGTTCTGGCTGGATCTCATCAATCCCAGGTGTTTTGTTATTCCTTAGCTTCTTGATGGCTTCCTCTATCTCATCCTCATTGGGGGGGAGGGGGAGGACTCAGAGTTATCATCGTCATCAGTGAGATCTTGTTCCTCTTCTTCAGGGCTTGCATTTGAACCGTCTGCTCTGTTGAGTGTCTCTCTGAGGTGCTGTCTCCACCTTCTGAGTACATCCTCTGTTTCTCTTGGTTTGGCTCGTCCTCCTTCATTCACTATTTGGAAGAAGAGTCTGCATTAATTAGCACATCGAAGGTTCTCTCTAAATATTTTCTATACTTAGCTATATTATTTTAAAAATAACATTCAACCCGCGAAAACTACAGAGCCAATCTTTATGCTTTAAATAAAACAGGATAATAAAACACGCATGGCTTTACCACCAAAATATTTGTTTTCAAATTATATTTATAGTTCCCCTGTAGGTCTGAGGAACTGCAGGACATTAGCGGGTTGCTTGGAAAGTATTGCGATCGAATCATATTTTTGATGTGTAGTTTTAACGTTTACTACACACAATAATTTATTTCAAACTTTCAATTCTGTTCATTTAACATATATATATATATATATATATATATATATATATATATATATATATATATATATATATATATATATATATATATATATATATATATATATATATATCCCTCTCCTCTCCCCCACCCTCTCCTTCTCCCACTCCCTCACCCTCTCCTTCTCCCACTCCCTCTCCCACTCCATCTCGCTCTCCCTCTCCCTCTCCTTCACCCTCTCCCTCTCCCTCACCCTCTCCCTCTCCCTCTCCCTCTATCAATAAAATTATATTTATTATATTTTTTTCCAGAAGGTTCTTCTTTTTTTTTCCTTTTATGTTTTTATTCAGATTTTTGTAAATATTAATTTATCTTTATTAATGTAGCCTTTGGCCAGACATTTTTCTGTTATCTTTTTTACTTGTAAATACTTGTTATTCTTAAAGGACATAGTCCCAGAGTTTATGTTATTTTATTTCTATTCTCTCTCTCTCTCTCTCTCTCTCTCTCTCTCTCTCTCTCTCTCTCTATATATATATATATATATATATATATATATATATATATATATATATATATATATATATATATATATATATATATATGCACATAGATTTTGATTGTTATATAATTATTCATTAGAAGTAATTTTTAAAAAATAATTAAAAGAAAATTATAACGAATAATGTAAGAATAAGGGATAGGTAGGTAGAGGGGACTACCAGTAGAGGGGACTGCCAGTAGAGGAATTTATACCACAACATATATTCTCTAAAACAATAATTTGATAATTTTTTATTGTATTTTTTGCGCACAGCAGTGGGGTAGTGCGCTGGGTGTGCGCATGCCCTGCTGCCAATAAACTGCACTTTAATTAATCTAATAAAATCATCACCATTCATAAATCCATAGATAGCAGAGTGCTGATGTAGTAGTAGGTGGCATTTATCACCTAATGAAAAATAAAATAAAAGTAAGTCTTTAATTTCATGTTAATTTTTTTGATTATTTAAATGATAAAATTACCTTAAGAAACTGTTCCCGATCGACATGATTGCCAATGATATTGGAGAGAGTTGGCATTTTTCTCACCATGGTTTGCATGATGTGGATACTCTTTTGACTGCTTAGTGGTAGTTGGTACCAAGGACAACCATAAATTGTTTCCTGCAGAACAATTA
The DNA here is from genome assembly GCA_948150685.1 of Rhaphigaster nebulosa. NCBI lineage: Eukaryota > Metazoa > Arthropoda > Insecta > Hemiptera > Pentatomidae > Rhaphigaster > Rhaphigaster nebulosa. The sequence continues at coordinate 45,660,025 of OX411311.1, read as the reverse complement.
TCTAGCAGCCAAAAAAATATTATCATTGATATAAATTTGATACTGCTAAACAATAAAATGTATATGTATCAATTTTTATATATTTAGTTATTGTTATCTTAATTCCAATACCTCCACAATTATCTATTGTATAAAAGTCCGATAAATTATTCTACTCTTATGTTCAAAATATGTTTTATTTGTTTCATTTTAGTTTCTTTTTTTTTTTTTGTAATTGTTTCTTTCTCTTTTAATTTTTATAATGCTGAATTTTTATATTTATATAAGTTATAAATTAAAATGTAAGCATACAGTCCATATACAGATATGTATGCTGTTTTCTATGGATTATTTATAAATAAACTCCTCTTGCATGGTAACTATAGTTGTATACGACTGTATTGCTAAAAAGCACTCGTTCATCATAGATCCATAGAACACATGAAAATATGGATGAATCAAGTGGAAGATGAAATGAGAGGGAGTTGAAGACAATTGTGACAGAGAAGTGAGGACTTGAGGGTTACCTTTAGTCCTAATTTAACTTACATATACATGCAATTAATTAATTAATTTATGATGAACATACCTCATCTGATACACTATCATTAATGATGGTAAATAGATATTGGTTTCCTATCACCAAACTGACGAATAGGAATGCAGTGATGAGAACAACTTTGTTTTCTTTTTCCTAAAAATAAATGTTGTAAATATTAGTGTACTCCTTATGAAAATAAAATAAATAAATAAAGAATTTTGTATGAAAAGTACATTTACAGTTTTATTCTAGAGGTTTATCTCCTCAAGCCATAACTAATTAACCTAGAAGGAGCAAGAAAATTGTCACTATATTATGTAATTGTTTTCTTACATTTTCGTTGTTTGTAAAGAAGGGTTATGCTATTCCAAACATGGATAAAAGAGGAATTCAGTATTCAAATCCTTATAAAACTTTGTAACTTATAAGTTCTTATTGTATTGTAAGCTTATTAATAATTTTTTTTATTTATTGGTGTATTAGTATGAGGATGTTCGTAGGATGACTATGAATAAAAAATATCCAACATTACATAATCATTCAACAATTAAAATAAATCCATTATTAAAACTAATGTTTCTATTCTGATATATTTTTTGTGGCACATTTATAAGTCCGTATCGTGTTGTAAGACTATTTTTATTTATTTCTTTTTTGGTATATTACTATGAGAGTTTTTGTAGGATAATTACAAAATAGAAGAAAAAAATGATGGAGTATATATGTAATATTACTTACTGTGACGACTTTCAAACCATACATGATGACAATACTCATTCCAGAAGTGAACACTAAATCAACCAATCCTGAGAATATTCGACACATCTCTTTTGCATTTCTGAAACATTTTAGTAGTATAAAAAGTATGGTTTATAAAAATAAAATTGCTATAATGTTATTTTTTTAATGTATATATTGAGCGGCGTGTTTTTTTTTTCCCTGATAAATAAATTGTTACAATTATTTTGAAGGGCCTTCACCATGGCATCGTATTCTACAGACTTATTAAAAATGTTCTATCAATATGACCTTAAAAGCTGTTTATTTCCAATTTTATAAAAATAATTAGTTAAACATATTTCAATTAAAAATAATGGAATTTTCAGCCTTTTGATGCAAACTAAGGTAGCACTATTACCATAGAACATCTGTTTTTCTACTTTATTAATGACGTGATTATGAAATTATCAGTTATATATACTGATATTCGTTGATTATCTCAAAAATTTTCACACTATTTATAAATAGACATGTACTACATTTATAAATATGTACATGTATATTATATTTGTGTGTATGTATATTTATATATACATACACACACACACACACACACATATATATATATATATATATATATATATATATATATATATATATATATATATATATATATAAATATAATAGGAGGGTCAAGCTACCGAGCTTGTAAAGTGACCATTTTTCACCAAAAGTAACATTGCCCAAGATTCTTAAGCAATCAACCCTCCCCCCTTTGGCAAGACTTTTTTTTTCCAGAAATACCAATAAATTACAATTTTATTCCTGGAAGTGAAACATTGACTAGAAACAAAGAAAAATTTTATCACAATAACAGTTATTAACTATTATTAATACTTTAAAATCATTGTCAGTGGGGTCTTGAATAATGTTATTTTGTTTAATTTAGTAATATATCCCAGGAAGATATAGAAATTTTCTCAGACGATTTATGAAGATAAATCTTCTAATCATATTCTTTTATTTAATTCACATTATCAAATGTGAGAAACAATAATAATTGAAATATATACATGTATATATATATATATATATATATATATATATATATATATATATATATATATATATATATATATATATATATATATATATATATATATATTTCTGTCTTTATTATTTCTGTAGAGAGAGATTCCTTTTTCAGGATAAGTACTAAACCAATTAACAAGAGGAAGGATTCTTTATATTTTGTGTAGATTTTATTCATATACTAATCTGCCGTGATAAGCTAAAAGACCCTAAAGCCAAATCAATTATTTAAATGCATCTTTGTGTTGTTGCTCCAAAAACCATGCCTTTTGAAGACATTAGATAGTCCTCAATCTAAGAGTTAGATCCTAATAATCGGTTTTAGGATTTTCTAATGTCATAAAAAAGTGTGGTTTTTGCAGCAATTCGGGTACAATACAAAAATCCATTTAAAAAAATGATTTGGAGTTAGGGCATTTTAGCTTATGACAGCAGTAATAGGTTACTAAATAGTTGTATCATATATCTATGTTTAGACATGTAACTGAATGTAAATAACTAAGTTGTACTGAACCCCTAAAGTATAAAAATCTAATACCTCCAAACCAACCAATTTGTGCAGAATTTCTGCACGAGTCCAACTAGTTATTTTTTAAATATGTTCTCTTTTAACAATTTCATTTTTCAATAGGTATTATAATTTTATTTTTTTTAATGAATTTTTTTTCTTCAGGCTTTTGATAAATTATGAAAAAATTAAATTTTGGACAGAATTTAAATTACCTGTAGAGTTGCTGGTAATGCTTGGCACTGAAAGCGAGCTCTGTATTCAACTCGGCACAATATATGTCATGCCATTTGGCAGGATTGGTATTCCTGTTCTGCCTCCTGTTGGCTAGTTCCATGGCTCTATCCTGAACAGTGGTGAGCGACAGTCCAATCAGCCTGACCTGGTGGCCGATTGTAATCGAGACGCACATCACATAGGCCGTTAATCCTTCGTACATGAAGAAGTTGATCATGTTGGTACAGATCTGGTAGCAGTACACTATAAGAGTGGCCCACCATTTCTCCGTGGGCAATGGTGACCACATTTTGAAGAGGTAAAGCTCGGAGAAATCTGCACCTGCCAGGAGCTTGGTGAAGGGAAGGAGCATGATACCGACTTGTCCGTAGTTCATGACTGAGAAACATAAACATGCTGTGAAATTATATCTAAGTACCTTCAAATCCTCATCATTTAATTTATCTGTATAAAATTTACTAAAACATAAAAACTGAATACCAGATGTTTATCTGGTAGGGTAAGGGCATCAACAATGTTTTCTTGGACACAAGTGAGATATTTTTTTTATTTTTTGGTCGGATAATCTTCGACTGCATTGTATAAGGTAAATATATTGATAGTGGACATTTTTTAAGAAATTTTCATTGGTTTCAATGAACCAATGGTTTCTCTAGGTACTTTTGAGATTTTGAAACATTTCCAGTGATTGCAGCAGCTATTCCTCTTTGAATTCATGAAAAAGAAAATTTTAACTGTTAGTAGTGCATTTTTCTGACTGTTCCTAAACATAAAATTTGCACCAGCAGTGGACACTTAGAACTAACCTCATAGGATTAGTGGTGGAAAAACATTTTAACTACTTTTTCTTGGATAAATTCTAATTTTGTATTACTTGAGACACATTAATATAATCAGTTGACATCCGCATGATGGTATAGAAAGATCAATCTAATTAGGGATTGATAAATTATTTGCCACTTCTATAATTTTGTTTTATTGAAAACTAGTTTCGAATGTTATACATTCATCTTCAGTTCTAAAAACACACAAAAATTCATCTACGAACTAAATTGTAATGATTGTGCAGCCAAATACATGGGAAAAACTGGAAGATCGCTAAATCAGAGATTAAAGGAGATTACCTTCTTCTTCTCATATCTTGGCATTTCTCGAAGGTGATTTTCAATGAAGATATGGCCAGCTGCTCCCTTATCATCTCATTCCTGACCCGGTCTCTTTGTGTTCTGCCTGCCACTCTACGCAGATACTTCATTTCCATGGTAGTCATATGGCTACTGTGTCTGTCCAACGTTACCCAACTCTCAGAACCATACAGAAGAGTCGGCAGAAAGACAGCTTGACCTGGTTGGTTACCTCTCTCTTCCCTACAATAGTGTTGCAGATCTGATAGTATATTTTATTTGCTTTTGCGATTCTGCTGGATACTTCTTTGTCAATGGTAGCAGTGTTCCTAACCACCGTTCCGAGATATGTGAAGTCATCAACAGTCTCTTCTTGCCATTCAACCAGGGCCTGCTGCAGTTTTCCTTTATCATCACAGACAAAAACAATATCGTCCGCGTATAAATATGCCTGTACTGATATTGTTCATAAATTCCATTTCCCTATTACCGTTCTCTCCGTCCTTCTCTTACATATCTTGTAAATTTCATCCATAAATATGATGAAAAGAAGAGGACTAAGACTTTCTCCATGCTTTACTCCTCGTGCCATAGGGAAGGGTTTTGGACTCATACCATTTATTCGTACAATACCTTTTGGTACTTGGTATGCTGATTTTACTGCTTGAATTAGGGGGACCGGTATATCTAAAGGAACATATATGTGCATATAATAATAAAACAGAGAATTCCAACTTTGCAATTCATTTAAATGAAAAAAAGACATAAATTCATCAAAGACTCAGGAGTTAAATTAATTCATCACGTTGAAAACAGCCTCAAATTAAATATAAATGAAGCACTTGAAATAATAAAATCCTTCAAATACAATCCAGATTTTTGCTTAAATGACCAAATAAATATCTCCAATAGTCCAATCTTAAATTTATTCCCATCTATAACAGAAAAACCAATTACTCACCGGTGTTACTGGAAAAACCCCGACCCTTAGACAGTTTATCTATAAGCATCCCACCTTTACTTTCTTTCATTGTTAGTTCAGTGCGAGAAGAAACCAGTACAAACTTTTCTGTTTGATATAATCCATTTAAACCTTGGTGAGTACCAACATATATTTGATTTCTTGTCTTAATTAAATTCATAATTCATAAATGTTTTATAATACTGATTTCTATTACATCTAATTTAATATGTATAATAATACCACACTATATTTTGAATTGTAAATTTTGAATTTTTGTGTATTTTTAGAACTGAAGATGAATGTATAACATTCAAAACTAGTTTTCAATAAAACAAAATTATAGAATCGGCAAATTATTTATCAATCCCTAATTATATTAATATAATGTTTTTTTATATTACATTATTTTAATCACTATTAGATGGTATAAGCTACACTTACTTCAATTTTGAAGCTGAATCAAAGCAGAGTCTTCTACCCGTACATTTTCCTTATTTGATTTCATTACATGATTTTTGTTTATGAACTGATTTAATGTAAAAGATGGTAAAATATTTTATGTAATATTCTATTTCTATTGGTTTGAGAAATTTAGCTGGTTTTCAAGAGAAAGGATAGTATCAAGTGCCTGCCCTATAAATATCTCATTTAACTTCAATATTTTTGCTGACAGTGTTAATTTTTGTCAAAACATTTAGAGAAGCAGAGACGATGAGAATAGTATGGATCAGCGTACATTTCAAATATCATATTCCATATTTTCATGTTTCATCCACTATTCCATATTTTCATAAATGTTTTAATATTCTCATATTCCGCCATGTAATCCTAATTTATTTATTTAAGGAAGAAGTTGGTCGGGAGGTGCAGCCAAAAACTAGCACTTTAATAAGTAATACTTTAAATAAGTATTACTTATTAAAGTGTTAGTTTTTGACCGCACCCCCGACCAACTTCTTCCTTAAGTATATCTACGGTCAACCAAAACTCACTGCAATAAAATTTATTTATTTTTCACTTTTCTTTTATCCTTGTTTCTTGTTTTCCTTAGCACTCCATGAAACATTCCATTAATTTTCTTATTTTTTAATTTTCTGTTTTTTTACTGACTGCACCCCAACCATCTTATTGATAATTCATCTAAAGTTCATACTTTTATTTACTAACTATTTATTTCGTTATTATCTTATATTTAAAAAAAAAAAATACTCCGATAAAATTTATCTTATTCAGCTATGAATTTAAGAAAATAAATAAATAAGATACAGTTCATGAAATAACCAACACTAAAAAAATTGTCCTGAATATAAATATATATCCACAAAAGAAGAATTTTTCTCGGACCTCTTAGTTCATTTCATGACTAAACCAACTGCTGAATTAATAGAAACTAACTTGCTTCTGAGGCCTTCATTATCAGTATTTATTTAAATTATAGAAATTTATTCATATCTTCTGAGAATATAATTTCATAAAAACTGAATTTATTTTTGAGCCATTTTTAGCACTTACACGTTCCTCTTCCTTTTCCTAATTACTTCATTTTACCAGCGTTCTAAGGGTGAGGAGGGTGCTTGACTGTGTTGGTAATCCCAAAAATTATATGTTAAGGATCAGTTATGCGAGATTACAATAGAAGATAAACAACAAAATTAACAAGATGGTTTTGTTTACTATAAAAGCTAATGACAGTGTTGTCAGGCCAGCCCTACATTTTCCCTCTAAAACTCACTAAATAAATAAAACTTTAATCCTAAACTTATCTAAATTTGCCTCTAAATCCACCAATTGTAACCGTAAATGTTTAGTTCTTATTTTTCTATTAGTATAATCAAAATTACCCCTTAGTATAAGATAAGAATAAATGATGAGAAAAGTAAAAAATACTCCAGAGGATGAATAAAACCTTAAATCTGGAGGAAAAACCCCAATCTGGCAACACTGGCTAATGTCTTGGCCAAGCTATCTTTAGGGCAAGAACAGAGTGACAAATATATTGGCTGGAACTTTGGCTGCTATAAAAAAACAAAATCAACTTGTTTACATCGTTGTTTTTGTTGTTCTTCTGTTTTATTCTAACATTACTGACCCCCTAACGAATTATTATTTGATATATTATGATATATAATATTATTATTATTAAATAGTTAATGTAGATACATTTATAATTCTATTTTAAGCCAAAAGCCTTACTGCTACTGAAGTAATAATTGATGGAATCCATCCCTTGCTGGCACTCCTTCTTCAGTTTTTGGCCTTCCTCTTCCAGGAGCCTATAGCTCAACCACACATCGACAGCATCCGAGAGGCGGTCGATCTCATCGGTCCAGATGTAGGCCGCAATACAGTGACCCAGGCCATTACAGCGGAGGCAGAGGTCGCCTACCATGGTAGCCCAATCTATGGTTTCTATATTGATGACCGTGTCAACCAAGATTCCAATGAGGACGGAGAGTACCATCAGCATGGCCAATGGCAGCGGCAAGGCTAAACGGAAGCGTTTCTTGGAGATGGCCATTCCACAGCGGAACATTCTCGACTGCTCGTAACACATGCCTTTGTCATCTCGGGCAGGACTGGAACAAGCAACTTTTCATCAAGTCAGGAATCGGATTATTTATAATTCAAGATTATCTATATTGTATAGAACATATTGGTGCAGTATTTTTTATAATTCATTTATTATTAGGTTTTGTTATAAAAAAATAAAACCGTGGTAGCACGGCAGATTACGAGTAACATTGGACAAGACGTGGGTCCAATGAAATTAGGAAAGGAGCGTTGATTTTGAATTTGAAAAACTCTATACAACTACAACTCTTGGTTTTTGGATTCATTATTTGGAAAGGACACTGTTATTCGAACAAGGGTTAAACCATAAGGTGGTATTTTCAGCTTCTACGCTCAACTGCCAGGTTTTTCTCCAAACCCGATTAAGGTCCAGGTGTCCACTATTTAAAGATGTGTCTTAAGAGGGTCTTCCAACCCCACGTTTGGTGCAACAGGAAATACTATAGGCAGATTTGTCAAGTGGATTATCCACTGAGCTGACCCACGCCTTTTAATAAAGAATTTGAAAGAGCATAGAAATTTTCAATTAGCATAGCAGAAACAGCGGATATGAAAACAGATAGCTAACTCAAGTTTCACTTATGAAGAATAACTAAAGCAACTTATTTCTTTTTTCAAAGAAAGCAAATACTGGCGTGAATATTTTCGGCTAATCAACGATTCATGCAAGATTTCTAATATTCATTGAAGTAAATGCATTCGCTTTATTAATATTCGCCGTTATATGTCTTACATAAAAGTGGATATACATATGGTTGCAATTGTTAAGTGTTGTAACTTGGAATTCTGAGAGTATGCTTTTATTACAGTAAAGGCCGTGAAGTTTTACCATTAAATTATAATTCAAATGATTTTTTTTTTTTTTTATAATGTTCTAACTTTGTTACTGATTTTTTATTCTTGTCATTACAATCCATCACAGAAGTTTATCATGTCCCAAAGTTTTTAAAATATCTACCACATGAACTTTGATAAACTTTATAATTTTATTTTATAGTTTCTCTGTTCATTAACAGTTAGTATGTGTAAGTCATTGTGTAAAGTTTTATTCCTAACGTATCGTAGATCTTGCGCTTTAAGTGTTAATGTCTTGTGTTAAATGTTAAGGATTGAAAAGTTGGTATTCGTCTATTTTCTATTGTCTATTTGAGCAGCGTCGTATACTTGTTTATGTCCATAGAGGCTTAAGTTAAAGTGCGTTAAACCGAAGAAAACTTTTCTGATAACACGAGTTATTAATATTTTTCTAAACTGTGCTCTGAAAAATGTCAGTAACATTTATTAATACTATTTTATTTCGTTTACACCGAATGTTTATAAAATTTTCTTATTCATTGGTGTCTATGGGCATCAAAATGTTCATAACATATTTGATAGAAACCTAGTTGTTGTTATTTATTATTATTATTAATAGATGTTATAATTCCTGTTCCTGTTTTTAATTTTTTGACAGAATATATATTTTTTTTCATATTGTATTAAAACAATATACGTATGTTGCAAATGTTCTTCAGACGATATAGTATTTTTATTGCTTGAAGAATTTTAAGTAGGTTTTGTAATAGTCACATCTCTTTTAAACAGTTGGGCACTTTTATTTTTTCTATTCACACACACGCAGGCACAAACACACACACACACACACACACACACACACACACACACACACACACACACACACACACACACACACACACACAGATTTATATTATTCCTCTTAGTTCAAATCAATATCTCCTACAAACTTTTAATTATATTTTTAATCGTTTCATTTAAACTTTTTATCGAGAATCTGAAATAGTACCGTAAAACACGTTTAGAACTTTAGTTAATACTAAAAAAAAAAAACTTGCAAAAATTAAATTTGAATGACAATTACGATTTTTTTGTGGGGAATTTTACTTAAGCCCTCAAATTATTATGAAAAATTAGTCACACGAACATAGCTCACCTTTCATTTGATTCAGCATGAGCAAAGGTATAAAGATAAAGATCGCATATCATTTGTGGAAATTTGTCCGAAAAATGATGCTTTCGATCCTCTCCGCTATACCAAACCAAGTAATTATTTCGCCAAATCTTTTACCCTGGACCCTTGCAACTTCAGGCCTAAAAACATCGAGATTTATAAAAAATGTTTTATATTACGCCATTTTTACAACCTAATAAAATAGAAAATAATATTTTCTAATATATTTAATTTTTCTACTACTAAATTAAATTAGGAAATTTTTGGGCAAAATTTATTTAAATTTTAAAATTAAACTAACGAATGATGAAGTTAGTTTTTTTACTAACGAATACCGATTTTTTAAAATTGTATTTGTTATTCTAAATGACGAATAAAATAAAATTATCTGTTAAGTTCTTAAAATTATCCAATCGTTATTCGATTTGTTCAACTACAAATCGAATAATTGAATTGCAATTGTTCGCGCCAACTTTTCGTTCGATTTTCATTATATATTTCGTGAACGGTTGAACGGATTTTCGATGTTCAAACCATTTTCCGACTATTTGGAGGTAGATTAAAAGGAAAAACGAGTGTGAAAATTTTCCGGCATTTCATTCGCTTTTCTTCTTATAAGGAATGGATGAAAGTATTTTCGTTATTCAAACGATTTTCTGACTAATTAGAATTCTATGAAATTCTACTGGAAAAGAAGGCTCTTAGTAGGCTATCTCCAATTCTTAGTAAAATTTGTAACAATTTTAAAATGAAATTAAAATTAAGATTAAAATGTCTTCTAATCCTCGTAAAAATGATGGAATTCACCATACTGAAAATTACGCCTCCAATTCAAAAAATAAGCTCTAATACTTTTTCTTTTGCTGTAGCGATAATAATAATAATTAGATGACATTGAATCCTGCGCACTATTTTCGTCAGAAGATGTTCCTTTTATCATGATGTTTAAAATTCTGCTGAAGGAGCAGGGAAGTTCTCTTAAGTTTGGAGAGCGTCATGATTAGTGCTCCGATGGTCACATTGGGGCTAGGAGCGATAGTACGTGGCTTGGTGCGAGTGTTGACGTCTAGGGGCAGTGCGAAGGTCAGTGCTCAATTGTAAGCACTTCAAGATCTAAAAAATAAGGATATGCAAGGAGTTTATCAGGCCAGCACTTACATATGTCTCTAAATATTTAAATATTAACAAAAACCCGTTTATATGTCCATAGATCCAAAAGGAAAGTGCTCCGTAGCACATTCGCAAATGGTACCAGGCGAGTTAATTTATCATTAGGATAATATTGGAGCATTCCAAAACCAAAGCCTCAAGATGAGATACTAAGGTTTTGGTTTCGGAATATTCCAATAAAATCATAACAATATTGTATGTCTCTTTTCGAGTTTTTGCTACAAAAATATAGACCATTGATTGAGTGAGTCACAAAGTAGTCAAAAAATATAAAAACCTGGAACAATAAAAAAAACATTAAAGAATAATTTCCTTTGTTATGCTTTCAAACACTTATCGAAACCTTATTGTTTATTGCGTTTGTAACACTTACTGTTTTTCTAACAATTGATGTATTGGAACAAGGTTACAACAAAATCCTCGTTGGACTTATAAAATTGTGATAGATATATTAAGACGAATTAGTCATGAGTTATACCAGCAAAATATCACTAACCCCGTCATGAAGAGATCTAAAAGCCACATCTTGACGATACCACTACCGGACTCGCTGTGGACTTGGCAGGTTTGCAAGCAGTTACTGAAAAATGGATGAGATAATTGGAGTAATCCATCGGTGAAGCTTTGGGCTCTGGTATTTTCTATTTAATTCATGCCTTGGCTTTTGGCATGTTTAACGACCGCGATTGTATGTTACAAGTATTTTCTCGAACCAATGAATTATTGGCCGAGGTCCTATTTTAACTCGATCTTAGGCGTTTCCTTCGTTTGTCTGTTTCTTACCCGATGACGACCAAACACGTCGTTCTGTTATCTTCAAATTTGGCACAAATGTTCCTTGAAGTCAGAAAAAAAGGCGTGTCGTTTTAATGACCCGTATAATTAACAGTCTATTTGTTTCGCCGTCAAGACCAAATGCCTTATTCGATTTTCTTTAAATTTTACATGAATATTCCTCGTCAAATTTAAAACTAAGTGTGTAAGAATTTTTATTTTATTTTTTTACGCAGATACGGATGGTGAAGGGGAAAAACAAACAGAAAATTCCAATAATTTTGAGGAGATAAAATTATATTTTGAATGACAAAATAAAAAGCTTGAGCAGCAGAACGACCTGAGCTCCTTCACTAAGGTATTATATTAAATTATCTTTAATTACAACTAAAATTCAAAATTGAAAATACCAAAATGGCAGGGGAGATAGAAAAAAGTTGAGACCCCTAAAAAGGTACTTCTTTAACGCTAACTCAAATCACATGCAAATCATCAGCCCTCTAACTCGATTAAGGGCCAGTGCAATTAGCTCGAATAAAGGGTTTGCGATCGTATTTATTCCGATAGTTCCAATTTTTTAATATGTTCTATGAACTGGTCCCCTCATTAAAATCCGGATTTTTGACCTTGCAGCGCCAGTTTTGAAAAAAATCCAGTCAGAATCACGAAGAAATCGCTTTTCCCCGATATATCTCCATTACAATGTAAATTTCGGTGAAATTAGCTTGGGTAAATTTTATAGTTTATACAATTTCCTACAAACTTGAATTTATAATTATCTTCAAGCTCCATACAATACCAAAATATAACGTGGTGAACATGCGCACAAGTTCGTAAAAACTCAGCAAAATGCACAAGGTTTGATTTTTGTTGTGTACTCCGTTTCTAGTGCAGTTTTGACAAAAACGAACTGATGACTACAATGTAGCTGAGCATAAAATTTCATATAACACATGTATGTTCTTATTATGTATATTGTGCTAACACACCGATAACAGGATGAAAACAGTGTTATGAACTTTTTATTCCTATTTTTTTTCCATTTTTAACATATTTTATTTGTAGTTTTTATTACTATAAAAACGTGCAAGCCAACAATATTTATCCTCAACGTAATTGAAATATAAAATTAAGATTAGAGAAAGCACATAAGCGTGGTATAAAATTGAAACATACGATTTTTCTTAAAATTAACATTTATTGAGAACAATAAGTAATGACTATAACATCCAAAATCAATTTTAATAAGTTGACGTCCGCATGATGGTATAGAAGGATCAATCTAATTAGGGAATGATAAATTATTTGCCACTTCTATAATTTTGTTTTTATTGAAAATTAGTTTCGAATGTTATACATTCATCTTCAGTTCTAAAAACACACAAAAATTCAAAATACAGTTTCGTATTATTACACATATTAAATTAAATGTAATATAAATTAGTATTATAAAACATTTATGAATTATGAATTTAATTAAGACAAGAAATGAAATACATATTAGTATTCACCAAGGTTTAAGTAGATTATATCAAACAGAAAAGTTCGTATTGGTTTGTTCTCGCACTGAACTAGTAATGGAAAAGATATGGGGTGTTTATTAACTAACGTTAGTAAAGGATATTTCAGTGCAAGAAGGAATCCATTTAAATCTTGAACTGAAGATGAATGTGTAACATTCGAAACTAGCTTTCAATATAACAAAATTATAGAAGTGGCAAATAATTTATCAATCCCTAATTAGAAAATATTATACATTATGTACTTATGTTTTGAATTTAATTAGCCAAGAAGGCGAGCTCATCCTCTATTATTGTTTAAACACCTCATTAATTTGATGTCAATTTTATTTCTAACTGACGGTAGATCTATTTTATTACAATTTTCCATAATATACTTGTATGATAATATCTTCTTGCACTGTAGAAGAAACAAAATTATTGTAAATTATTTCTTCATTTCTTAGATTTTATAGCGTTCTGGTTAGTTAGTAAATTTTTAATAAATAATTAGATTTTGGGTAAATAACCTGGTGTCCGCTTATAGGAGATTTAGAGTGATATATTGCCGAATTTTCATTTCATCGTGAAAAAAACGCTCCAAATTATTATTTAATGGTTTATTATTTCCAAATAGAAATATTTCAAAAATATCTGGTCTGTCTAATTATAGGACTTTCCTTATTGCTTTGGTTTACAGTTTAGATAATTACATTAACTTTTAAATGAGAATTTGGAGTGTTTTGGGGAAGGAACATGTGCAGAATATTTTATAAAAGATATGTGCTAAGTTTAGGAAAGAAATGTGGCAGTAGGCACCTTGGGCAAAAATTTGAGGCTTGTCCCACCAAGATGATCGCAGAGAGAGTGCCGAACTGGTTAATGGTTAGAAAATGTAGAGAATTAGTCTAAACATTTTTTTTTTCCTTAATGCCTTGTTATTCAGATTCCAAAACATCTTACATTCCTCTTCTATCCTTATAAATGGCCGAGTTATAGACTTATTAAATCTCTAATCGGCCGCCATTTTGACACAAACTGACGGATGGTAATGTCGAGTTCCGAGGAGCATTCTGTAGTGACGTGTGACTTAGTTGCCGAATCTCAAGAAAATCGGTCCAGTAGTCTCGCATAAAAGCCGCGGACTGCGTTCAGCTTACGGCAGACGACGGACGAACAGATTTTTTTACTCGATATTTGGATTCTACGTTTCTTGAACCATAAAACCTCAAAATTTGAGGAGGAATTAAGATTTTGTTATCTTGGTCGATTACATTGGTCTATTATTGAAAATAATAAACCAAAATAAAAAAATACTCGATATACGTTCAACTTTTCGGCCTGTATGTGATTTCTCAATTTTTCAAATATTGTCCTAAATCAAATCTGTGACCAAGTTAGAATATTGCACCTGGAGGTCACTATCTCAGAAAATAATAAGCAATAGAAAGCAGGTGCTATTTGTTTCTGGCGAAATCAAACGAAAGTTAGAATTCAAAAAGAAAACTAAAAAAAAATCTTGCACATCGTAAATAGACCGACATAAGAGAAAATAATTGAAGTATCAAAATTAACATTAAGAATGGCAGAATTAGGTGGTTGTTCCATGAGTAACGGATGGAGAAGAACAGAATCGCAAAGATCATTATGAAGTGGCATGATAAAGGACGCAAATGAAATGAAGCCGAGGCTGCACTGGCAGGAAAACGTGGGAGTGGACCTGCAGGTAAAATGACAAACCTCGGTCAATACTAGTATATATCTAAAAAAAAAAGAAGAAAATATTATTTAACATATATAGTTATGCTCTGGTCAGCGTAGAACGGTGAATGTCTTACTTTGTCTCTCAGTCTTCCGATTTTGCTCGAATATAAATGCTGTTGTTTATTTATAAATCTCACTTTTAGCAGATTGAGATCGAAATTTTGAATCATTTTTAAGCATACAACATTTTTTTTCAAATAAAACCATTATAGCTTATGAATTAACATTACAGAAGCTCATCTCACTAAAACTTTATTTACAACTATTTAAAGGTCTTCTGAAACTATAGACAATGTTCATTATTTATTGACGTTATTAATTGATTTAAACTACTGTAAAGTTTTAATAATGGAGAAAAGATTTGACCCTTAGAATTATGATATAACCGACAAATCAGAAAATATAGAACTACAAAGATGAAATTTCTGCAAAATTATTAAATTTTTATTTAATACCAGAAAACCATTTTTTCATTTCGTTAAATATATATATATATATATATATATATATATATATATATATATATATATATATATATATAAGTTAAGGCCCGGAGTGCAGTAGTATTAGCCTTAATACCATATACGGCTGTAAACAACAGTCAGAATGTATAAAAGGCGAATTAAGAGCTGAATAAAGTTAGTCTTATTTCGGATACTGTGCGTGTCATTACTTAAACCTTTTTCCTTTTTTTTTTTGATTTTTGAAGCTGCCGACGCTTAACTGGTGCCGAAACCCGGGACGGAGCGTTCGTAAAAGATTTTTTTATTTTTATTTTAAAAGACGATACGAAAAAAGGAACTAAGTAATGACCAGCGAAGGAGTGGTGAGACCGGCGGTCCTGAACGTGCAGAACGTTCCGCCATTGCCCCAAGACTCACTAGCCGCGGCGCATGCAAATTCGCTGGAATGGATGAAGATTAGAGTGGCTACATCACGGGACCTGAGAAACGCCGCATCAGATCTGGAACGCTTCTCGGGGGACATAGGTGAGCTAAATCACTTTATAAAAGGAGGTGACCGCCTAATAGCACGAATCGAGGCCAAGCTAAGAGAAGAACTGGTAAACCCCGGAGATGCGGAAGCCCTGAAGGCGGCCCTGGTGTGTAGGGTCAAGCGCAGTATCTTGAACCAAATACAAGCGGATGAGGAGACACCATGGCCGGTAGTGAAGGACAGATTGAAGAAAGCATACGGCGGCGGCAGGTGGACACCGGAAGAAGATATCTTCCAATTATTCAGGAAGGTAAAGACTCCCCAGCAGATGAAGGGACAGTATGCCGGAGCCCTGTTGGCTAAATTTAACCAGATTACGGAGAAAATGAGGGAGACGGTGAGTGCGGCCGAGACAGAAGGAAGGATGGGATTTGTGTCCACCATCCTAAAGGTTCAATTAGCCAAAGAAACCGGGACTAAAGGTGGCCTTCCAGGAGACCGCTCATTCATGGAATGTGCACAAGAAATGGTGGACAGTAGCGCAAGAGAGGAGGAGACCCGAATGGAAGTAGAAGAGGCAGGGTGGAGCAGGGTTACCTACGGGCGCCCTGGAAATACGCCGACGACCTGGAGAAAAAAGGGTCAGATTTACAGCAACCCGGAGAGAGTGGCAGTATCGGGGAAAAGGATGAGTCAAAGCAGACCCCAGACCAGGACGAGAGGAGGAGACAACAGGAAATGCCATGGATGTGGAAAGAGTGGACATTTGGTAGCGCAGTGTCCACGTACCAGGTGTTTCGAATGCGGGACTGAGGGACACATCGCGAGACATTGCCCGTACCTGTACCAGAGAAAGGAGCCACCAAGAGCGGAACCAATGGAGGTGAACGCTCAGAGAGTAAGGAGGAGAGATGACTCGCTAAGAAGGAGCGCATCATCACGAGAGCCGTCTGAGGCATCGGGCTCATCCGAGTCGGAAGAAGAGTCGGGCGGACCAGAAGGCCGACGAACCGAAGGAACCAGAGGAGGCCGGAAGACCGGAGGGGGCAGACGATGGATAGCAGAGGAGGCGATCTGAGGGGAGTGCCAGCAGAGAGGCGACCGTCTGTTAGTAAGTCAAAATATTGCAATGGAGGCTTGCTGGTTGCCTATCATACGAGTAGCCGAAGGAGTAAGGTGCCTGGTGGACACGGGAAGCTCCAACACCATCATGACCCGGAGAGCGCTGGAGAGGCTGTGTGGCGGAGAGAGGGCACCCCAGACGCAGGTATGTACTTGTAAACTAATCACCCTGGGTGGCCCATGTAAAGTAGAAGGGGAAGCGGAGTTGGGACTAAACAGATGGGGAGTTAAAGGCGGCACATTAGCGGTGCATATAGTAGGGAGTATGCCCCGGGAATACCAGGGGATTATTGGATGTGATCTGTTGGGAAGAGTAGGCGCGCGGGTTAGGATCCGCAAGGGAAAATGGTACATGAGGATAGGAACGAGAAGTTACGATTGCCAGAAGCGTATAAAAGGCGGTAGAGCACGGATAGGAGCAATTATTCATGAGGAGGGTTGGAAGCAGGCGATTAGGAGGGAGTTCAAGGATATCTTCTTCAGGGAGGGAGATACACTCGGGGTAACGGGGCGAACTATACATGAGATACCGTTGAAACAGGAGAGGGTGACCTACATAAAAGAAAGACGGTACCCACAAGCACTACGCCAACATATTCGGGAAGAATTATCTAGTCTAAAGAGGCAGGGGATAATTGTTGACAGTACATCGCCGTATAATAGCCCGCTGTGGGCGGTGAAGAAAAAGAGTGCACCGGGAGTAGATGGGGAAAAATACCGGGTGGTAATAGACTACCGGAAATTAAATGAAAATACGGTGGATGAGAAATATCCGATCCCCAGGTTTGAAGACATTCTGGACAGACTGAGTGGGGCGACGATATTTAGTACGCTAGATTTGAAGGCGGGATACCACCAAATCCGAATGCACCCCAGGGACCAACATAAAACGGCATTTACTTTTGAGAGGGGGCATTACGAATTCACGCGGATGCCCTTCGGATTGAAGAACGCCCCGATAACGTTCCAACGCCTTATGGACGAATTCTTATGGGGAATCGACGAAACAATATGCCAGGTGTACATGGACGACCTCTTAGTGTTCAGTAAATCGGAAGCCGAGCACGCGAGGCACCTTCGTAGCGTGTTTGAACGAGTGCGCCAGTTTGGTCTATAATTATCGAATGAAAAATCACTTTTAGGGCAGGACCAAATCAAATTTTTAGGCCACACGATTACGAGTGAAGGAGTCAAACCAGACACAGACAAAGTAGAGGCTATTCGGAAAATGGCTGTTCCGCGGGATGTAAAAGGAATTCGCAGGTTACTTGTTGTTAAGATTTGTGCCGGAAATGGCAGAGTACCTCGTCCCCCTCAATAGAGTGTTAAAAAGGGAGCAAAGATAATAGTGACGCCGCTAATGGAAAGTAACATCCGGAAATGTATGCAGCGGTTACAATAGGAGCCGGTATTAGCATTTCCGGACTTTAGCAAAACGTTTAATGTCACTACGGACGCGAGCGAATACGCGTTAGGGGCTGTGTTATCCCAGGAAGCAGACGGTGGTGAACGCCCGATAGCATACGCCAGCAGACGCCTTACGGACGCGGAGACTAGATACAGCGCCTTGGAACGGGAGTTGCTAGGAATTGTGTGGGCCGTGGACCACTTTAGACCCTACGTATTCGGGCGGCGATTCCGCGTACATGCCGATCACAGGCCTCTGCAATGGGTGGGGACGCTGAAGGAATCCTCGGCGAGGGTTACGCGATGGAAGGAGCTCCTGGCCCAATACAATATGGAAATCGTGTATAAGCCCGGTAAAGACAATGTAGTCGCTGACTGGCTGTCTAGGGCCATCATGATAAATGCCATAGAGGAGGAGAGTGGAGGACCATCGAGGGGCGTGCGTCAATTTTTGACGGAATGGACTCCTGAAAGAGAAGGAGAACAGGGCTCGCGAGAACCAGACGAAGAGGAAGAATCCCCAGGAGAGACGAGCTCGATCGAGGAAAGACCGGTGAAGATGGAAGAGATAGAAGAGCTGATCAACGACAAGAGGCGGCAAATAATCTGGAAAACCAGAACTTCGGGCCTCATGAAAGTAGAATACTCTCGATACGGACGGAGCAAGATCAACTCCATTTAGTCGCAACCAGGGGCGAGAGAGGACCAAATTTGCAGGGCCCTAAAGGACGCGTCTAAACCAGGGGTGACCTACCATATCTACGTGGGAAACGCCACGATCTGGGAGAAAATTAAGAAATTATGGTGGTCTGAACAAATCGGTATGGATCGGACTCTCATCCGTTGTAAGCTAATGGTAGAGACCGTGAGAGACGAAGAACGCCAGAAAGAGCTGACGCTCGCGTATCACCAGGGAAAGACGAATCACCGCGGGGTGACCGAAACTTTCCAGGCGTTAAAGCGTAAGTATTTTTGGTGGGGAATGAAGAAGTCCATCACAGAGACCATCGGAGCATGTTCCATACGTCTCGCCACCAAATACGATAGACATCCCCCAAAAGGTAGACAGGAGGAGACGCCGACTGCAGATGCGCCATTAGGAGACCTACAAGTGGATACGTTCACCTGGAGAGGATACAAGTGGGCCACGATCATCGATCTCTTCAGTAAAGTAGCGATGGCGCACGAGATCCAAGAACGATCAGCGGAAGCGGTAATAAGAGCTCTCCAGACGTAGTTCCAATTTTACGGGGTGCCAGAGCGAATATCGTCTGACGGAGGGAGAGAGTTCGACAATGCTCAGCTGAGGGAAGAGATGAAAAAACTTGACGTATTGTGGCATCTTAATACACCAGGACACCCTAAAAGTAGAGGAAGCATAGAAAGGCTGCACAGCACTCTGAGCGACCACTTGAGGGTGTACCAGGTAGAACAAGGGCTAGAACCGGATACGGCGATGAGGAAAGCGATAGTGGCATACAACCACTCCATCCACACGGTCACAGGGTTCTCGCCGTTCGAGATAATTTTCGGGTTAAGGGAACGGCGCAGGGATTACGGAGGGACGACGGGTAACGAAGAAATTGCGGAAGACCTGTTAATTAACAGAATTGAATTAGGGAAACGGTGGGAGAAAGTTCGTACGAAAATTGAGAAGGAGAAGCGCGGTAGGGTAGCGCGGGAAAATCTTCGTGTAAAGGACGGGATGGGGGAGATAAGAATTGGGTCCATCGTTTATCGGAAGATAATTTCCAATATGGGAAAGGAGCCGCTGCGATACGAGGGGCCATTCAGGGTGATTATAATTAGGGAACATAACACTGTCACCATTGAGAGTGTCAGTGAACCTAAAAAGAGAAGGACAGTTCATATCGAGCAGTTAAAGCTGCCAATAGTAGAGTCAGAGCAACCGTAACGAGCTGGAGTGCCCCCGTCTCAGCGCACAGAACCATTGTACACAGGAACATGTACAATAGCGAATTTGGAGTCCAGAAGAGTTATATTTTATTTGGTCTTTAGGTTGCACGGAAAATTTTTTAGTTTGTATAGTTATTTTTTTTAATTTTTTTTTGTGTATGGCTATTGTTTTTTTTTTGTTTTGTGTCTTTCTTTTGCATTTACTATTTATGGGCATAGTGTTAAAATGTGAGTGCAGTGATTATAGAGAACAGGGAAATGTAAGTATAGTCATAGTTAGTAAGTTGGATTGTAAGGTATTAACGACTGAATACTATGCACTTCGTTCCTATGTATTTGTAAAGTTTACGAAATGTTCGTAAACTGGCAGGGGGGAGTTAAGGCCCGGAATGCAGTAGTATTAGCCTTAATACCATATACGGCTGTAAACAACAGTCAGAATGTATAAAAGGCGAATTAAGAGCTGAATAAAGTTAGTCTTATTTCGAATACTGTGCGTGTCATTACTTAAACCTTTTTCCTTTTTTTTTTATTTTTGAAGCTGCCGACGCTTAACTTATATATATATATATATATATATATATATATATATATATATATATATATATATAGAAGTCGTGTTTCACAGAGTTATTGATTCACAAGATCCATGGTAGATATGCAAACCGATACACTTACATTCATTTAATAATATGTTTGTTAACAATTATTGTTACACGTTTTTTCTGCAAAGAGTATATTTTTATTTGTTGACACATTTAATGATTCTCATACCTAGAAAAAATAAGCGAAACATTTTTGCTATTGGGTGCTCCTTCTCAGGACAATAGATAGTCATGCGAAACTTTGAGATGTAGAACGTCCAGCAAAGACAATTACAGTTGAAGATTCGGATTGAAGTTTTCAATTCCATCCGAAAACATCACTACGGACAGAAAACGGAATGGGAAAACATGCTATATATTTATAATTCAATATAAAAATCCAAGCAAAGAGTGAACTGGAAATTTTTACGGTATTTCTTAAATATTACTTCAGTTTTTATGATGTATAGATGTATAGTTTCTAAAGAACTTATAATGCCATATTTTCTTTCGCTTGATAGATGGACTGTTTATAGATTCCGATAAAATAGATTTAAGGCAGAACAAAGTAGGGCAACAATGTCCGACAACTTTCTGGGGGTCCGGCATTCAGGGATGTCCGAACTTTAATTCAAATTCAAAATATGTAGCTTATTAATGTAAATTATGTAGCTAATTCAAACAGTAAAAATATTACTTATAATGGACGTAACTAGTTAAGTAAAATGTGTGCGATAAAGGTAAGCGATTCCTGTTTACTTGGAGGCCTGAGGTAAAACCTCTAGTTGGTCTAAACGGTAAATTAAGTGTAAACCTTTGGCAAAAGAAACATATATATATATATATATATATATATATATATATATATATATATATATATACATTACTTCATGACCTTGATTGTGACAACATAAAATATATAAAGACGATCGATCCTCTAATAACAGACTGATACTGATGCTACCCATCCTGCCTTCTATAAAGTCGCCATTCTTTAATTGTCATTCGTGAGGTAGCCTTAATCCCCGATTCTCAGTCACCAAATCAATTTTTTAAAGGAATATTTAATTTGTAAAGGGATAAAAAAAAAAAAAATGGTCTACATGGCGGTCAAGAAGCATAAGAAATAGAAGGAACTATTTTATATCGTCACCACCACATTTAAGTAACGAATATGATAAATAGTATTTTTCGAATTCCTTAGTTTTGTTAATTTACCTAAATCATATTTGCAAAACAAAATCTTGTTTTGCAAATATGAAATAAATAAAAGAACGCCTGAAATAAATAATTATTCCCAATGGGGAAGTTAAAAATGAGTATACCGTAAAGTTCATTTCGGTATCCTGTAAAGTAGCTATGTTTTATACATTCCTGCCTATTCTTGACGTCCACCCGTACCATCATCTTATTTACCTAAGGTTAACCATCAGTACAAAATTTGATTTTTTTAAAAAATATATACTACGATTTATGACGTTTTTTATTATGTATATCATTATTCTGTAACAATCAAGATAGTTTTATTAAATCTAATATTGAGAGCTTCAACTCGTTATTCCACGAGAAAGTAGGTTTTGTTTTTATCTTCTATAGTTTCTGCATTAGATTGCATTATCTTCAGTGCAAGCCGGAGACAATTGACTGTCGGGACAGATTACTCGATAAAATAACAATAGCTAACTTAAGATTACAATTAATACTTAATCATGTCAGATTTCGAAACAATGCACCAAAGATAATTGCAGAGAATTATTGACGGAAGTAGGTCATCAGCCATCATAAATACATGTATTCCTATTTAAGATATCATTTATGGACTGAGTCAGCGGGGTAGAAGTTGATAGGAATCTACGTTTCACCTACATTTGTGCGCTAGCCCGAATCGATTACCACAGAACAAGATTTAGTATGCCAATTTCAAAATTAAAGAATAATTGAAATCAGAAAAAAGGGAAATATAATTTTTTCCCTTTTTTTCGAACTATAATTTAATTACATTGTATTATTTAATTTTTTGTTTGCATTTATTTAACGTTGCTTCGGCCATTAGCGACGTCTGTTCTTCTTAAATTGCTCCGATGAAGTTTATAGCTTTTAGATATTTTATAGTTTTTTGATTCCATAGTTTTCTTTATAAGGGAGATCCTGTCAATATTCGTTGTGCGCCTTTCATACATACAAATAAATGTTCTAAGTTTAAAGTAGCGTCATCACAGATTTGACAGGTCGGTGGGTGTAGTGGGTTAGCTTGATGTGCCCAATTCTTAATCTGCTCATTATGTAACAATCTTTCGGCGTTATGTCTTTCCCATCCTTCATCCAAATTTTTCTTGACCATATATTTTGTTGGGGTAACGCATTGCATATGTCTAGTTATTAAAACAATTATTTCTATTCAATATATTATAAAATTACGCAATAATCAAATAATTATTACAAATTAAATTTAAAAAAATATATACAAAAGATGACTAAATTAATGAACAATGATATAAAATACGATAGATTCGATCTCTTCTTGTTTTGCCAAGTACTCTCCTCAGGTGCCTCATTTCTATGGCCGTTACTTTGCTCGCATGTTTATCAAGGACAGTCCAGCTCTCCGCACCATATAGAAGGACTGGCAAAAATAAAGTAAAATACTGTTTTAAATAAAGCTATTTTCTTTCTTTATCTCCTGTTACCCTAATATTGTTAGGGGTTGCAGATAGAGTAGAACACACCATTAGCCTTCTTAGCCTATGTAAGCCTATGTAGAACCTCTTGGTCTATTCTCCCATCTCTGCTACGTGCCCAGGGTAAGGGATATTTAAATCTACCTTCTCTAGCGGCTCATTATTGCATGAAATATGAATTGGGTCTTCCACGTCTCGGCTGATAACCATCACCTTACTTTTAATAGAATTTATTTCCATTCCTTTCCTCTGGAGCTTTTCCGACCACTCATCGACAGCCACCTGAAGCCTTTCCTGGGTGTCAGCAATCAGGACCACATCATCCGCATATAGGAGAGCTTGTGCCTGTACAGGAATTAAATTCCAGTGCCCCACTGTTGCCCTTGGTGTCCTTCGCTTGCAGACTTTCCATACTTCATCCATGCGTATTATGAAAAGAAATGGGCTTAGGCTGTCCCCTTGCTTGACGCCTTTATAAAACCTAAATGGCTCTGATTCAGTTCCGTTAAGCCGTATAATTCCCTTGGGATCCTGGTATACCGATTTGATCGCACTGATGGGAGTGGGTGGCACCTGTTTTTCCTCTAGAGCATTCCAAATCTCTTGGCAGGGAATCGAATCGAATGCAGCCTTCAAATCCAGGAACGTCAAAAATAACTTTCTTCCTCTATCTCACGCTTTCTCAACAACCATTCGTAGTGAGAAAATATGGTCTTGGACTTGTCTCCCTGGTCTAAAGCCTGCTCCTCTTCCAGACCATGTTCCACCAATCTCCTGAGCCTCTGTTCCAGTATTATTGCATATAATTTATATACCACAGAGCATATTGGTCTATAATTCTCATACTTTGTCTGGTTGCCTTTCTTAATAATGGAATTATAATATTATTTTGCCAGTCATGTGGTATTATCTTTCCGACCAGATCTTTTGAAAGAGGTTCTGTAGACACTTGACCATTTCTTCTCTACCATATTTTATGAATTTTGGCGCGATACTATCTCTTCTTGCTGCTTTGCCCATTTTTATTTTATCCATGGCCAAAATAACCTCATCTTATTCTGCGACATCATCATCACTGTTCTCAACATGGTTCTCGCGGATTCTAGGTCTTCTACGGCCATCATGTCGAGGATATTGTCTGTATTCCTGGAGGGAAAATGTATCCTGATAATGCTTATGCCATACTTAAAAAACTTCATTTTCTTGTGACAATAAATTACCGTTATTATCTTGGACACTTCGAAACTGTTCTTTCTACTTTCTAGTTTCTTTCCTCTTGGTCCATTTAGAGTGCTCCAGAATTTCCTTTGATTTTCTTCGAAGTTAGTTTGGATCTCCATTCGAAATTCCTTCCAAGATTTTGCTCTGGCTTCTTTAGCAGCTTGCTTGGCAATGTTTCTCTGTCTGACGTATTCATCCCAACAAGCTTGGGATTTATTCTGCCTATATAGACTCCATCCTTCTTTCTTATCTTTTGTCGCTTTTTGCACTTCATCATTCCACCATCTAGTACTTTTGGTCTGAGACTTAATTTTCTTAATACCCCATGCCTCTGTTGCACGAGAAAGAATGATTCTTTTGATCTGAAGCCATAAATCATCGAGAACCATGTCATAATTGACTTCTTGTAGGTTAGTCAGCAGCACTTCTCTGTATCTTTTAATTATTTCTGGATCTTTGAACTTTTCGGCCACAATCAGAAACAACCAGGCTACAAAAACAAACATATAAATTCAAAATTTATTTAGGATTTCAACAAGAATTTTCCTATTTTGGGCCTCTATAAAGTGGGTACACTTAAACCCTTCGCCGGGCGCTATGTCATACATTTTCGTTATTATCAGGAAAATGAAAATTCCGTTGACATTTTGGGGTCAAATTATTCTATGTGTAACTCGTTCCTAACAATAACAGATAGTGGTAAATGTTCATACTTAAGTCGTTCTGTGTTTAACTGTAAATAGTAAAGAAAACGTGTGACCTGTCGTCCTGAGTGACTCGTGATGTAATAAATATTTCAACAAAATGTAAGAAGAAATTGGAGTTATTTCTATCATCTTTTTGATTTATTATTATTATATTTAATTTAAGACTTATTTAGTATGAGTTATTTAATTACCGATGTACCTATTGGTAAAATACAATTTTTTGTTTACAGACATTTATAATTGTAGGTTGTAATATAGCCTTCCTTCATCAGTTTTGGAATTCTGAAGGATATATATATATAAATATATATATATATATATATATATATATATATATATATATATATATATATATAACTTATGTTCGTTCCGAGGACTTAAAATAAAAAAAAGGAAAAAAGGGAACGAAATGACACGCACACTTGTTGAGAAAAGACTGACTTTATTGGCTTAGTAATCCTCTATATATAGTCTTAGGGAGTGTTTACATCTTAGAGTTAGGATTAAGTTGTATAAAGTTACATTGTGTACCTTAACTCCCCCCTGCCAGTTTACGAACACTTCTCGTAAACTTTACTCCTATAATACACTCTGAACAACAAACAAAAACACGAAACAACAAAAACAAAAAAATAAATAAATAAAAATGATACTCTGCCATGTAAACACCCAAAAATATGAAACATAATACAATAATACAACTAAATACAAAATTCTTATAGCTAAACTTATGAACTATTATACAAAAAGAAATAATGAACAACTTAAGAAATCGACATCTGTCAAAATGAACATAAATCATCCTTTGATACATCCGAACTGCTCCCGTAGAAGAGAGGATACTCACTCATGTCTTATCAGGATTGTCCGGGCTCGCCCAGCGGAATCTTTAATTGTTCAATGTGAACGGTTCTCCGTTTCCTCGGTTCTTTGATACTCTGGATGGTCACTACATTGTGTTCACGTATCACAATCACCTTGAATGGTCCCTCATAACGTACCGCCTCTTTAGTCCTGTTTGATGCCAATTTTCGGTACACGATAGTCCCTATCTTAACATCCTCCATCCTGTCCCGTACCCGGATATTTTCCCGTGCCACCCTTCTACTCTTTTCCGCCGCGATCCTCCTGTGTGCTTTCTCCCGCAGTTTCACGAGCGCTAACCTATTACTCACTAATCGCTCTGCCAACCCTTCGTTTACTACCGTGCTCCCTCCGTCTCTTCGCCGCTCTCGAAGCCCGAAGATTACTTCAAACGGGGAAAACCCTGTAGCCATATGAATCGAATGATTGTATGCTGCTACCGCCTTTGGCATCGCGCAATCAGCCTCCAACCCCTTGTCTACGTGGAACACTCGCAGGTGATCTCCCAGCGTACTGTGCAACCTCTCTATCCCTCCCCTACTCTTGGGGTGTCCCGGTGTGTTAATATGCCAAGCTATCTCCAATGCCTTCGTCTCGTTTCGCAGACTCGCATTATCGAATTCTCTCCCTCCATCGGAAGAGATCGTATCCGGTATCCCATAAAATTGGAACCATGTTCGTAGAGCCGCGATCACTGCCTCTGCCGACCGGTCTTGTACTGGATATGCCATCGCCAGCTTGCTAAATACGTCTAGCACTGTAACCCATTTAAACCCTTTCCAGGTGAATGTATCCACCTGCAGGTCGCTTAACGGTGCGCTAGGTGTCGTCGTCTCTTCTTGCTTCCCAGTTGGAGGGTGACGATCATATTTCGTAGTTTGACACACTACACATGCCCTTAACACCTTCTCTATCGTCTTTCGCATTTTCTCCCAGAAGTACTTCCTTTTCAATGCTTGCAAGGTCTCGTTTACTCCTCGGTGGTTCGTCTTCCCCTGGTGGTACGCCAGAGTAACCTCCTCCTGCCGTTCTGGATCTCTGATCGTCTCCACCATGAGTTTGCATCTGACGAACGTCCTATCGATTCCGATTTTCTCGGTCTGCCATAAGCGCTTTATCTTCTCCCAGACCGATGCGTTTCCTACATACAGATAATGGGTGGTTCTTGGTCTGGACGCGTCTTTCTGGGCCCTGCAAATCTGCTCCTCTCTTACTCCTGGATGCGACCATATCGTGTTAATACTATACTTGCCATATTTTGAGTAATCCACCTTCATCAATCCCGACGTCCGGGTTTTCCAGATAATCTGACGTTTCTTGTCATTGATGATTTCCTCCCTCTCCTCCATATCCGTTGGCCTGTCTTCCGTAACAATTCCGTCCCCCGTCGACATCCTTTCTTCTTCTGCTTCCCCTGACTCTGGTTCCCCTTCACCCTCAGGCGTCCATTCCCTTACGAATCTCTGTAGCTCTCCGGAATGTTCCCCTCTTTCTGTCTCTATCGCATTGACCTGCAGCGCTCGAGATAGCCAATCTGCCACAATATTCTCTCTTCCTGGTTTATAAGCCACCTCCATGTTATATTGGCTCAGAAACTCTTTCCAGCGGGTAACTCTCGCCGATGATTCTTTGAGCTTTCCTACCCACAATAAGGGTCGATGATCCGTTTGGACCTTAAATCTCCGCCCAAAGACATACGGCCTAAAGTGTTCGACCGCCCACACAATACCCAACAGTTCGCGTTCTAACGCGCTATAACGCGCTTCCGTCTCCGTGAGGCGTCTGCTGGCATACGCCACTGGTTGTTCCCCCTGTTTTCCGTCCTGCGACAGTACCGCCCCCAACGCGTATTCGCTCGCGTCTGTGGTGATAGTGAATGGTTTCGAGAAATCAGGGAACGCAAGTACCGGTTCTTCCTGTAATCGCGACATACACTTTCGAATATTACCCTCAATCGTAGGCGTTATCACGACTTTGCTCCCTTTCTTCAGAAGGTTATTAAGGGGTACTAAATATTCCGCCATCTCCGGGACGAATCGTCGATAATAATTTAGCGTTCCCAGCAGCCTCCTTATTCCTCTCACATCCGTTGGGATTGCCATCTTTTGGATCGCCTCAACCTTCCGCGCATCGGGTCGTACTCCTTCCTTTGATATATTATGCCCCAGGAAGTTGATCTGGTCTTGCCCCAGAATCGATTTCTCTACAGACAGCTTTAGTCCGAATTGTCTCAGCCGGTCGAAGACGCATCTTAGATCTGCTATATGTTGCGCTTCATTCTTACTGAAGATCAGCAGGTCGTCCATGTAAACCTGGCAGACCGATTCGTCCAGTCCCCGCAAAAACTCGTCCATGAGTCTCTGAAACGTTATGGGCGCGTTTTTCAACCCAAACGGCATCCGGGTAAATTCGAAATGACCCCTTTCGAAAGTAAAAGCCGTCTTATGTTGGTCCCTCGGGTGCATCTTTATCTGGTGGTACCCAGCTTTTAAGTCCAGCGTGCTAAACACAGCCGCTCCTCCTAACCTATCCAAGATATCTTCGAATCTCGGTATCGGGTATTTCTCGTCCAGGGTGTTCTCGTTTAGTTTCCTAAAATCTACCACGACCCTATACTTCTCCCGCTCGCCGTTTTCCGGACTCTTCTTCTTCACTGCCCAAAGGGGGCTGTTGTATGGCGACGTGCTGTCGGTAATGATACCTTGTTTCTTCAAACTCTCCAGCTCTTCCCGGATATGTTGCCGTAGAGCTTGCGGGTACCTTCTCTCCTTGACGTATGTCACCCTATCCTGTTTCAGCGGGATCTCGTGTACCGTTTCCCCCGTTACACTCAATATATCTCCCTCTTGGAAAAAAATATCCGCGTACTCATCTCGCAACGCCTGTCTCCAGTCTTCCCGGTTAATTGCCCCGACTCTAATTTTGTCCTTTCTCAGAACCCTCTTACACCTGTACTTCTTTGTTCCTATCCTAATAATCCATTTCCCGTCCTGATTTCTTATCCGCGCTCCCATTTTCCCTAGCAGGTCGCACCCGATTATTCCCCCGTATTCCCGAGGCATATTCTCCACTACGTGCACCCTCAATTTTCCTCCCTCGGTTCCCCATTTATTCAAATCTATCCCCACTTCCCCTTCTATCTTACATGGACCATTCAAGGTGATTAATCTACATCCACATACCTGTACCTGGGGTATCCTCTCTCCTTCACAAAACGCCTCTATCGCACTCCGACACATTATCGTATTTGAACTGCCTGTATCCACCAAGCACCGTACTCCTCTCGCAACTCTGATAATAGGCAAGCCACCACACTCACTCTCTATGTTATGCACTACCGCGTGGTTGCCTCTCTGCTCGCACTTTTCTCATTCATTATCTCTCGATACCCTCTCCTGCGCCGCTCCCCGTCCGCCGCTTCCTCTGCCGCTCCTTCCTCCTCCAACTCCTCTGTTTCCTGGTTCGATTTCCTCTTCGTCCGTCTCCGAGGCTTCCGATGACCCTATCGACTCAGATGGTGATCTGCTCCTCTTCCACATTCTTTGCGCATTCACCTCCATGGGTTCCCCTCGATTTGCTTCACCGCGTCTGCTCATGTAGGGACACTGCCTCGCAATGTGTCCTTCGGTGCCGCATTCGAAACATCTCGTTGGGGGGCACTGGGCTACCAGATGTCCCGTCTTCCCACATCCATGACACCTCCTGTCTTCCCTTTTCCAGATCTTCTTCTCCGGTCCTTGCCTCCTTTCTCGTGCCATCGTCCTCTCCCGTCCAACGAATTCCGTCTCTCTTCTCCTTCCCATATCTGGCCTAGGTTTGTTCCTACTTGTCTCGGGCCTCCTGTAAGTTACCCTACTCCATCCCGTTTCTGCTTCCTCTCCGAATCTCGCCTCTTCATCCCTGGCACTAGCGTCTACCATCTCCTGGGCACATTCGATGAACGTTTTGTCTCTAGACAGCCCCTCTTTCTTTCCCGTGTCTCTCGCTAGCTGCACTTTCAATATAGTTGACAAAAACGCCATCCTGCCCTCCACCTCGGCTGCGTTCAGAGTTTCTCTCATCTTCTCGGTTATCTTGTTGTATCTGGCTAATAGCGATCCCGCATACTGCCCATTCGTTTGGTAAGGCTTCTTCGTCTCCCTGAACATTCGAAAAATATCCTCTTCTGGGGCCCACCGGCCTCCCCCAAATGCCTTTTTCAGCCTGTCCTTCACTATGATCCAAGTTGTATCCTCGTCCGCCTGAATTAGGTTAAGTATGTTCCTTTTTACTCGACATACTAACGCTGCTCTCAGTGCGTTCGCATCCATTGGGTCTATGAGGTCTTCCGCCAACTTTGCCTCTATGCGTGTCATCACACGGTCGCCTCCCTTGAGAAAATGATTTAGCTCACCGATTTCTCCGTTGAACCTTTCTAGATCTGTGATCGCCTTTCTTAGATCCTGCGATGTCGCCGTCTTTATCTTTAGCCATTCTAGGGCGTTTGCTTGTGCTGCCGCCAAATTCGCGTGCGCCGCCGCCATGGTTTCCGTTGGCAACGCTGGGATGTCCTGTGGTAGTATCAAGGTTGCCGGCCGCACTATCTCATCTGGCATACTGTAACCTTCTCACTTGTCCTGGTCAATTTAAAAAAAAACAGACGCGAACAGCGTGAACATAAAAAAACACCAAGAGAGAAAAAGAAAAAAAAACAACTCTCTATTCCGAGTATGGCCTCCCGGGTTTCGGCACCACTTATGTTCGTTCCGAGGACTTAAAATAAAAAAAAGGAAAAAAGGGAACGAAATGACACGCACACTTGTTGAGAAAAGACTGACTTTATTGGCTTAGTAATCCTCTATATATAGTCTTAGGGAGTGTTTACATCTTAGAGTTAGGATTAAGTTGTATAAAGTTACACTGTGTACCTTAACTTATATATATATATATATATATATATATATATATATATATATATATATATATATATATATATATAGTGGGTATATGAAATATGTTTATACAAGTTACATTAATATACTTAATATGTCATATATTGTAATATATTTAATATATTATATTATATTATGTATATTAATATATCAATATATTTTATGGGAATTAGTAATAAATTGTTTAAATCATTGACCCTACAAAATTAATTGAATAAACTCAAGAAATAATTCTTTATTTACCTTGTATTTAATAAATACTTAAATAAACATAACTTTTTGTTGTAGCCCTTGTACTCAGTAATGGAAGTATTGCAATCGCAAAAAATTTCGGTTTGTTTTGTCGTGACGTACGAACGTTCTTTCATTTATATCTCACATAACTCAAAAACGGACTTTTATAAAAATATATAAAACATGATAAATTTATGTTAAAATAGGATAACCGGTACTTTGCTTGATGTTTAAAACTTCTAAAATTTACTAGTCTTTCATCAAAAATTATATTAAAATATAATGCAAAACTTCTCAGATTTGGTATATATATATATATATATATATATATATATATATATATATTTAGCTACTGGTTTATAGTTTAATAGGCACTAGAGCCAAGTGATGTTATAACAGCCCTATTGCTCGACGAAGGGGCAAAAACCTGGTTGTACTGATGTAGGTTAATTTTTTTTTATTTTTATTAAATATTAAACCTCACATAAGAAATGTTTATTTGATAACACTTATACACCTTTGCATATTATTTCTATTTGATATAAAATAAAATTGCGAGATGAACTGATTGACTAAAACAAATTAAAGACAAACCCTAAGTACGAAAGTAAACTAAACCAATAATGAAACAATGGACACTGATTTAAAATATAATAGAGTCGAACTGCAATTACAAAAATATTAACTAAAAATAAAAAAATATATTTAGGGTTTCAACAATAATTTTCCTTCTTTGGACAGTCAGTTCTATTATCGAATGAATTAATGTAGGCCTATGTTAAAAGTATTATATAAATTTTTCTCTGTCTAAGGCTAATTTTTATGTTTTAATACATCTTATTAAGTTCAGTCATTGTTTATCACATAATCATATAGTATAATAAAAGCGTAAGAGTAATTTCGGGGAAAACGGTATAAACTTTTTTTGAACTGAGCTCAAAAACCAAATATTCTTAACATAACATAACAAATTTACAAATAAAATAGAACCCTCATGTCTTGGAGGCAGGGTAAGCCATCATCGGTTGGGGTCAAGAGTTTCCACTCCCATCATTGCCACTTATCTTCAGTTCCACTTCGTTATCTAAACACTATTCCTTTTCTCGCTTTTTCTGTCCTTCTGCTTCCACCATTAAGAGAAACGCTGTGTCCTACGGAGACAGAAAATCTTCAAACTATCCGACCGTTGTACATCAAGGTCTCCTGAAATGGACTCAACACTGGTATAACTGAAGTTGGATGGTTCGCAGGCTGTTGACAAGTAGTAAAGCTGAGAGCAGAAAGGTGTTCTTCAGTACACTAACTTTCGTCTTTATTACACCCTTAAATTTCAGTTAGAAGTAGACAGTTCTAAACTTGCGCACTTCATCAAAATTTCTCCAGTAATAAAGTACAGTAGTTTATTATTGTCAGTTAATATCCAAATTTACAAGGATGGCAACACATTTTTGATCATTTGAAATGTATTTCTTAATAAGCAAATGATAAATTAAAAAATAATATCATTATATTTTTCTATACAAATTTCCGTTTTTATTTTCCAATTTAAATTTGCTCCTTTAGTATTAGTTCTTTAAATTAAGAATTTATGAATTACAAAATATCTTCAAACCATTTATCAATAATTAGCACAAAGGGAGTATAATTTATTAATTTGTCATTTTAATTTTACTTTAAAAGTTCAAATTTTATTATATTGGTCCTAAAAATATTGCTGATAATTTACAGCTCTAACCAGCCTGCTTCATTTCGGTTATTTTTCATTTAAATACATGCAAAAATACATCAACCTTCAGAATTGACGGCTAAATAAAATGGCAACACTAAAATTAATCAAAAAACGTTTCTCTGTTATGGCTTTTCTATATTTTTTCGCAATAAATTCAAAAGTCGCTCTTGAAAACTAGGGGATGATAAAATTAATTATTGAAAGGCATTTTTCTAAGACCTTTGGTAGGACTACTTTTATTTATGAAATTGTTAAATCAGATTATTGCAATCGGTGCAAAAAGGTCTGTTATGTTATTAGCATTTGTGTTTTTATGCGTCCCCTGCAAAGCCATTCGGCGAGATCTCTACTACTTAGGCATTTGTGACTTTTACTCTTAATTTTACTACAAATAATTCTCATGAATAGAAGACTTACTATATACTCTCTGTCGGTTGGTGTAGATATATTTGAGTTTGAGTTTCCGTTACCACTTTGATTGCAGAGAACGATTGCGTCGCAAAAGGAATTTCTCATTTAATTGATTCATTTACGCTCCGTTAGGCGTTGAGATGTCAAGACTTCTGTTTTTTCTTCTGAGTATTTGTTCTCCTGCGTTGTTATTTTTTCCACCATAACTAGGGATGCTAAACAATTAATTTTGGCTGAGTTTCTCATATGTTTACAATATATGTAAAAGGTTAGTTTGAACTTCTTGTGGACATATGCAATATAAAAGTGACTTTAAAACCGAGAGACGTGTGGTATGGAGTTTCAATTGTAAGATTGTAAAAGGGATTTAAAAAGAAGAAGGCCAGTAATCACCTAAATGTCTATAATCGCCAAATTTGGAATAATTACAGCTGTGTGTAATTAATCAAGTAGTGTTTATGAGAACTATTTAGTATTATTTTATAAATGGATTATTATTACATAGTGGAAAGTGAAAATAATGTGATGAGCGCAACGCACCAGATTTTTTACAATAAAGAATAAGGGAATACAGAGAATAAACAATTTAGTGAATTTTATTTACTTTCAAACAACAATCAAAAAATAATAATAATAATAAAAAAAAATAGTGATCGATTATGCTCAAAACGTTTTACTAAAATAAAAAGTTTTATTGAAAGCTAAATAATCCAGTTAATCATTTACGGTTGGTTTATCAGCTATCTCGGTATATATTGTCATTCAAAGGTATTGGTTGCAATAAAAGATACCATGGTAATCTGTATCATGGCATATAAAGCTTTTATAATCAATTTTTTTATGGTTCTCTCACGTAGTCATGAGTGTCTGAATAAATGAAGTATCTGAATAATTCAGCGTCAAAGAGTATTCAATATTAATTTAATTAAATATTCAACAATTTGGATGGTCCTCTGGCCCTTTCGACACAGCAGCTTCTACATCTTTTGTATTAAGTCGTAAAATACTAAAATTTCCTATATAAAAAATGTCTAGTTGTAACACATTATTCGTAGATGTTGATGGTGCCTCATTGTGTTCGTCATATTCGTGTAATTGTAGGAGGATTAAAGATTCTTCGCTGTTTAGTGAAGATGCCTCACGATCAACATCTGAATCGCCAGAGAGTGTATGTGAATGTAAAGAACTTAGCAATGTCAAGGGCTCATTTTCATTATCAGCTTCCTCTTCTACGTTAAATATATTTTTCTGAAAAATAACAGCAGTTTTTTTTACCTCTCTTTGTCTTCTCGTCTCTTTCACGTTTTTCTGTGCGCTTAATGACCCCAGATTTGTGTTGGTATTCCATCGCCAATTCAAAAATTAAACGAGCAATGTAAGCTAATTGTAAATGCTTTGTTAAAAAAAAATATGAAATTGTGCTAATGTTAGAATAATATTTAGTATATAGTTGTATTGTGTGTGAGGATTTTGCCCTCCCTCCTCTCCCCTCTTGTACGGCCTACACTATACGAACGTCCCTACAGGCGTCACGACGAAACTAGTCAAAATGGATTCAAGGATGGTCAAAATAGATATTTCCGTTGAAATCCAAAACCGAAAATTTTCGCGATTATAATACTTCCTTTACTGTGTACAAGGAAGTAAAAAACAACTTATAAAAACTTTGCCTTTAGATTGTTTTAAGAGGAATAACCTTTCAATAATGATTATAATTTCCTTTTGTCTGAATCATTGTTTTGAACTTTCCAAGTCTCCAAGCCTTAGGAGATTTCTTACAACGGTTCTTGATCCATGATTTTTTCACGTCTTTACTAAAGATGTCCATAGCTCATTTAAGCTATCAGTAGGTTAATTTTAGGTAGTAGGTGTTAATTTTGTAGGTTAAGTCTGAGCTACATTATTAACACGGAATGCGTGTAACATTAAGATGCTGCTACCCGCAGATTGCAATGTGCGATGTCATATCATAATACTATGTTAATACTATGTAAATATTATACGAGATAATGTATAATATGAGGGATGATCATTTAAACTGTTATAAAACTGTTGACTTTACTGGATAGTTGATGAAAGAAAGGGCGGCAAAATTAAGTTTGACATATCGAAAGGAATATTGAATCAGTGGTATCGATACAAACACTACATCGTATCGAAAGAAAAGTATCGATAGTTTACTTGTATATGATTATGTTATACTTTATTTCATGAAGACTAATAAACGTATGTTCGACTTAAATCCAATAGAATAAATTTTCTTTTCGGAGCCTAAAAAAAGGCATTTCTTTTTTTTGGGCGTTTCGGCGCTCCTTAAGTGGCACTCAGAACGGCCGCTCAAGATAGATTTTAACGGTAAGTTGATCTACTTATGTCAATTATAATCCAACGACTATACAAAAAATCACAACTGTGATTTTCAGAACTGGAATTGGTCATCTAGATCATAAGACAATTTCGGGAAGTTTACTTCCTAAAGCTTCTGCAGTAAATGCAACATTCAGAAATTCAATTTTAGGTATCAATCAATAACAAAAATATATAAGCATAATAAAATTAGAAATTTTTTAATGAAAACTTCGAAATATATCGTCCCTTCAGAGCAAAACAATCGTATCTTCAAGTTTGGCTTGTTCGGTTTTCTATCACTTAAGATTGTTCAGACTATTGCGGATCTGATGCAGAAGTAGCCTAGTTTAGGTATATATATTTTTTTATAAAAAAATTTGAAAATAATATTTTTTTTTTAAGTATATTCAAAAATGTCAAGTATATTCAAAGTATATTTTATGTTCAAAAAAATGTTCTGCCAAGTTTAGGATTAAACCAAAATTTTGGTCTATGCATTCATACCATGAAACGAGAAAACAAAAAGTAAAAAAACTCTCTCCTGTAAAATTTAATTTTCGAAGGTCATTTACTTCTGCTCTGAAGCGACGATGTTAACTATGCTATAAGAGTTCGTTGAACTTTTTAATAGTCTAAATAGACCAAGAAAAATGACTTTATTAATCCCAAAAAATCTTAATCAATAAATACTAATTTACATAATAAATATATCATTATTTTGTTACGTTTCGGCCTTTTTAATCCATTTTTTGTCCATTTTCAAACCATCCTATATTCTTATTACGTCCTATATTAAAATACAAGTATCCTACTACTAAACTTAGTATTTGTTATTAATTTTCAACATACTGAATATTCTCAAATTCTATTATGGCACGTTGGTTTTCTAGGTGACATAGCATATCAAAAAATTAAAAAAAAAAACAAAAAAAAACAGTAATTTTATAAACAATTTAATCATTTAAATAAAATTAAATACAAATTCAGTTTTTAAATTAAAAATTATATTTTGAGAAAAATTTATTATAATCAATGTAACCAAAACCAGTAAACATATTTATATTTTAGCTTTAATATTCAACCCTTCATAAATCCTTTACAAAGTTCTGCCTAATACTGGACATCAACCACGATATTCACTGCAACAGTGACAAAGAATAATATAGCGCACTCTATAGGGACTAATTAGCAACTAGTTATTCTTTGTATGATACAGAAACTGTGTGATGTGTTATTTCTTCAATTTATTCAGCAAAAATAAAATAAAATAAAACCCAAAATATAATAAAAATAAACTTCATTGGCACATCATACAGAAAAAGATGACGATTTTGGAGATTTTGAAATTCTTTACAAAGTAAAAAATGTTTTCTGGAGAAAACTTTTGGAAGCCTTTACAATAATAGAAACTTTGGTTACTGCAGTAAATGATTTCAATATAACATATGCGGAATTTCTGAATGAATTGAAGAAATAATATATTATGCAGTTTCTATATTTTACAGTAGTAAAGATAAAATAGCAATATCTTTACGGATTTTGGTTATAATAAATTTTGCCCATATTGAATTTTGAATTTATAAAATGAAATTTTAATTTAATTTTTTTTTTTAATTGTTGCAATTATTTATAAAATGATTAATTTTAGATATGCAATATCACCTAGAAAAAGATATAAACCAAAGTGCCATACTAAAAGTTGTGAAAATTCAATATTTTGAAAACTAATAACAAATACTACTTTTAGTGGTAGGATAGTTGTATTTTATTATAGGACGTGGTTGGAAAAATAGCATAGTTTGAAAATGGGCAAAAAATGGATTAAAAAGGCCGAAACCTTTCAAAATATTAATATATTTATTATTTAAATTAGTTATTATTAATAAAGATTTTGTGGGATTTATAAGGTCATTTTATTAATCTAATGTGATAATTTTTATATAATAATTTATAATCCCAATGAATATGAACAATTGTAATTTTTGTTGATTATAATCTAATTATATCGTTTAAGAAATTAAGTAGTTATTAAAAATTATTAAAGCCTTACAAATGTACTTGGATAGTAGATAGATCCCATAGATATTGGATGGTAATATTATCTGAATATCAATAAAAATATGTACTAATAAATAAAAGTATTGTTAAATGTTTTGTTGGCAATAATTCCTAAATCATTTTATAGTTATCCATTGTGATTTAGTATTGTCGATTAGGATTATTATGTTTGCTTCAAATGTAAAATATTTTTAGGAGAATATTGAATTTCGATGTATCCAAATTCCGGTTTGATCGATTTCCAATCCTTACAATGAACCCTCAACCCCGGAGGTATCAGAGGACTCCGGTCCATGACTCCAACAAGACTCAAGAGGTGGTAGGGTAGGGTGGGGCGGCACACCTGGCCTACAGCAACCGAGACAGTATCAGTCTGGACCTCGTCTTTGAGGTAGGTGCACTCTGTCCATATTTTAATATATACGAAATCGTGCAATGAAACAATCAGCTAAAATCCTTATTAGGAATAACATTGTTCTCTTACTATATCCAAATGTATACAGCGATAAACGTTTTTATTTCTTGTAATAATATGCTTATTCTTATCCATTTAAACATTAAAAAAAAAAAAATCCAACCAAAAAAAGAATATTATATTAACTGAGTTAATTTCATCATAACAATATACTCAATACAAAAAAATAAGCGGATTTATCTGTTTTGATTTAACATTTTTTGTTTACTAAATTCTTAATTTGTTGTATCAAATTCTAAATTACTAAAAAGTATATTATTGATAATTTCTTTCTTAAAATATTACAATACGAATTAGGAAAATTTCTAATAATTAGAAACTTTGAATATAAAATTGTTGGCATGCAAATATTTTCACAAGAACGGGCTTTTTAGTTGTTCTGACGGTTCATACCAATTTCGTTCTCAGAGTGTAAATGGCAAAAAAATCAATTTTTTTAAAAATCATTAAGTTTCTTACGAACTACATATGAATATATATATATATATATATATATATATATATATATATATATATCGTATATACGTTTTTGTTATTATGCCCATTTACCGACTCTGACCTTTTTTATATTGATATGTATTTATTATTATTTTTGTTACTGTTTTTTTTTTTAAATCCTAACTTAAATAATTAGGATTGGAATTATGTTACAATACCTTCTATTTTAATCCATTCACGACTTTTTCTAATTTATTTATGTTCTTATTCTTTGGATCAACATTGTATTGTTATTTACGGAGCTTAAGTTTTTCTAATGCTTATTTCTTTGTCTAAAATATAACAGAAGCGCCTGTTTTTTGTTTGTTTTTCCTTTTATGCTGTTTAATTCGTTTTTTTATTTTATCTTTTGTAATTTTTCACACTTTCTTATTTTGTGGTTTCCAATATGTATTTTTCTTTTATATTTTTCATTAATTAATGTTTTTATCAAAAGCCATTAAAATATTACTTAAACAGGTAGTATACCTATTGCAGTATGGAACCTGCAAAATTTATAAATACACGACGCTTACATAGGGTTACTGTTCTTGTAGCATGAATGGTAAAGGATTACTACACCAAGCTATCAAAGATCCGAGAGGGAAAGTTGTTCACGGTATCTGGAATTTTTTACACTGATTAATGATTTAATACCAGTATATTTCTTATATTGTCGAAAATACTTAAGTTTTTTTAAGTCATGTTTAAACAATTTGACGCTTAAATTTCTCCTAAAATTCAAGTCGTAGGTATTTCAACATATATGTGATAACTGGCTGTATCGGATATAATGTTGATTATTAGGGCTTATCACACGGTCCGATAAATATCAAAGTCGGAACCGACTCCGATTTAGTTTACGAAGTTAATAGAACCTGAATGATTAAAATTTAATATTTTTCTACTTTTTTGTCAATTCCCTCTTCATAAGGCTTGGTATCAGAAGAAAAGAAATTCCTGAAGACAACAATAGTCTTAAATCCACAAAACCGATCAGTAGTGACTAATTATTGGTAATTACTGATCGGTCTTGTGGGCTTAATTCATGAAAAATGCACGTCTGTCAACTTATAGCCGCTTCAATTCAAAATGGAGACCAAAAAACTCTAAATTTTAGGACTTTGGTTTTTTTCCTAAAATTACTAAACGGTGCATTTTATCGAAAACGTTATACTATATTAAATTAAAGAGCATCAAATTTTTCGTCTAACCACAACATAATAATTTGATGTACTTGGGTGATCGAAAACTACGGTCAAAACAACGATTTTGTAAAAAACAGAGACAGTGTACTATATATGATTCTGCGACCGTAGTTTTCGAAATTGTTTACCAATACGAGTTTACCAAATTGTTGTGTTGTTGTACTCATTTGACGCAGAATTTTATGTTCTATAATTTACTATTTCATAGGTTTTTCAATAGAATGTACTGTATAGAATAATCAAAAATATGGAGTTTCTTTTCTTCCGCCATTTTGTTTTCAAGCGGCTATAAGTTGGTATAAAACGTACATTTTTCATGTCAGGCCTTTGGATATTTTCGTTTTATATGCACAAACCTTTGTATGAATCGAATCACTTTTTCAGGGGCTCCCGAACTTTAATGACAAAAATCAAAACATCTGCAATAGGATAACAATTGCATTTCTGTATTCATGCTTGTGGAATTGACAATATATCGACGGTTTATAGACTTGTCTATTATAAGTTACGTTAGCTAAAGATCCCTTCGAACTGATTTGAACACATAGAAAGGGAACTGATAGATTTAAAAAGGTACTTCCAAAATTGATCCAATTTAATCTTTATATTAAAAATATTATTTATTGCAAATGAACTTTTCATTTTATTTCGATTAGGCTTTTTATTTTATTTTATTTTTTTTTTAATTTTTGTTACACATTATATTTCTTAATCTGGCAGATATTTCTGTAAGTCAGAGTTAAGCTGACCTAAGTCCAATTTTTTCCGATTTGAAATTCATAATCGTATTTGCATAATCCTGGTCATATTTTTCGAGTGTAAGAATCATTAATAAAATAAAAGGGTAATAAAATATCCAGCACTTGAAATGTTTAGATTGACCATTATCAACAACCAACAATACAGTGCGATCTGAAACTTCTTTTTGATCTCCTATAAAACTTTGAAAATGCTACGACAGTTTACCACTCACGTACAGATTAAATGATGTAAAAATAATGCAGACTTTAATAAAACTTGTCACATTTTTTTCTCGAAAACTAAGGTTTTCAATATCTAATTAATTTTTCTCTTTTTAATATCTTTTTCAGGATCTTCCTTATAACGCTCTTGATAAGGAGGTGATGTAAAATATTTTTAGGAAATCACAACTGTAGAAGTGCCTAAAAAATTGGTCTCATATGTCATGTTTATAAACATCAAATATATCTTTCGTTGTGATTTTTTTTGTTAAATATTTGTTTATTTTATTAATTTATTTATATATTTTTTTCTTTGTTTAAACATCTATTTTGATTAATATCGTTTGATTCTTCTCATTATTGCACTAATACTTCTGTGGACATAGGTATAGTTGACGTTTTACATGGAATGTGTTAAATATTTTGAATAAACTCCTCCTATGTAGGAATACTCTATTTCAGAAAATTCAAGAAAAAAATTATAAATTGTGAAAAATTTAGAATTAGAAACGGAGTGGAATAAGCATTCATTCCAATCAAATGTTTTCGATTTGTTATTTTTTTTTTTAAATCTGAGGTTTTTCATTATTTTCTGACAGTTTTAACAAAAAAAAAAATGAACCGACAACAACCGTGACCACCCACAGTACGTTCCTCAATATTGAGAGGATTCGACACTTGTTCAAACAGTGCCAAGGTTATTTTATTTTATTTTTAATTGTTCTTTTTATTTCATAAATAGTATCACAGTCATTTTTATAATTGATACGGAATATATCCTTGTACAATACATTTTTTTTATTGGTATAACTAAACAAGGGAGAAAAAAAAACCCAACACTGTTTTTTTTTTAAATAACAAACAGGCTGTGTTATGGCACATTGGATTATGATCAAAGAAGAATATGTTTAGATCGCTTATCTTTGTATCTGCGGGTGGTAGCTTTTTTATAATTACCTATTTCAATTATTAAAGGGTTTAGAGAGTAGGGGCATGATTGAAAGTAGCTATGGGTTACTTGTATATGTACTCTTTTATATTGGATAAATCTAATTATTAATGCATATTTGTTTTTTTGGTGTAATA
This sequence comes from Rhaphigaster nebulosa, assembly GCA_948150685.1. Classification (NCBI taxonomy): domain Eukaryota; kingdom Metazoa; phylum Arthropoda; class Insecta; order Hemiptera; family Pentatomidae; genus Rhaphigaster; species Rhaphigaster nebulosa. Next base: position 45,617,757 of record OX411311.1, on the reverse strand, counting down.
TGGATGATTATTTATAATTCTGGAGCATTTATTTTGATAAACTTGTAATTTTTTTAAGTTTGTTGAACTGGTGAAACTCCAAATGTACAAGCGTAAGTTAGGATTGGTTTCAAAACTGATTTATATAAAACTAATTTATTTTCTGGAGAAAGTTTTGATTTTTTTATTAAAATATGGAAACATTTTATTCAAAAATTTTCGGCCATTTTCTATTTTTGAATATATATTTTGATTAAATAAGAGTTTATTATCGAGTGTTGCTCCTAAGTATTTAAGGGAATTGGCAATAGGAATTGAGGCATTATTTAAGATTGTTTGGTGGTTGTACAGGTCGACGTTTAGTAAAAATAATTGCTTCGGTTTTATCTATGTCGTGGTGTAATCCCCATTTTTTAAGATATTTAGATGGCTTCTCGAATTGTTGTTTTAATCTATTGATAATAATGTCTATCCGGTACGAAGATTAGAATAGCGCCGTGTCGTCGGCAAATAGGGCTGTACTAACGTTTTTTTATTTATTTAGATATGTCGTTAATGAATAAATGAAATGAAATTGGGCTTAGGCAGAAGCCTTGTGGAAGACCGGTAATAGTGTAGTGAATAAGTGAAGATCAATTATTGACTGAAACGATTAAAGATTTATTGCTTAAAAATGACTGTATAAGTAATGTGAGGTATCTTGGAATATTTAGGTTTATTAATTTAAAATTAAGAAACTTTGGAGTGACAGAATCAATTGCTTTTTCAATATCGATAAGGATCATGTCGGTATGTTTTATTTAATCAAAATTTTCGGTTATATTATCAATAACACGAGCTTATTGACTGGTAGTTGAATGACAATGTTGGAGTCCGAATAGTTCGTCAATTAATAAATTTTTGGCTGTAATGAATTGAGTAAGCCGACGTTTTATGACTTTTTAGTTTTAGTTTTGAAAAAAATATTAAGAAGATTAATAGATCTATAGCTTGTAGCTAACTCCGGATCTTTGTGAGGTTTGCAGTTTTCCAATTGACAGGGAAGTAATTTAGTCTCATATAGCTACTGAAAATTTTTGAATGTGTATTATTGTTTTTTTGAAAGGTTTTTAATTAATATTGCAGGTATAATATAATATCTGGAACGGATGATTTATTAATGTTTAGGGGCTTAATGTGTACCACGGGTTTACAGATAGTTCAATTGTGTTTTTGTTGTTGAAAATATAAACCTTTGCAACCTTCTATTGCCTGTGCACAATTTTAAAGTAAGAGAAGAAAATAATAAAGCATGGAAGAGACCGACGAAATGAATTCATAAATTCGATAATTTTCACTGATTGAAAATTCTTAAGGTTTAATAGATAAATTAATGCTCATACAGTTTTGAGCATAGCTAGCTATAATGTAAGTAGTTTTATTTTATGCCTTCCTATCAATTATTTTCCATTTTATGCCGGAACCTAAAAAGATAATGCTAAGTAAAAAGAAGTATTCTTGTTGATCATGCAATTCCTGATTATTTATCGTTTTTTCTCCCATATTTTATCCATTAATATTTATAATGAGGTTTAAATTGGTGATGTGAGATGTGCTATGATTTTTTTTTAGCCTGCATATTGGAATTCAGCAACATGGAATACAGCGATTGATAAACTATTTGAGAAAGCTTGCATTCAATTGAATGATTTAAAACAAATATCATAGGCCGGATGATGTCTGAATTTGAAATATAATTGGTTAATTTTAAGTGGCTTGAGACTTTTGTTCAATTTATTCATTATCAGACATTTTTTTATAGATAATATAACATAAACATAAACAATGTATCTTTTTTTTCTTAAAAAAAAAAATGTATATAAAGCTAAAGTAATGAATAGAGACCGTATTTTCTTGCAGTATAAAACCGAAAAACCTGTAGTATAAACTCAAAATGTGCAAATCGTATAGTCGAAACCCAAAATGTGTAAAATTGTGTATATAATTCCTTAAATATACAAAAATCATCATTTTTGTTTAATTTATAATATTTTTATCTAATTTTATATACTTTCGTATTTTTGTATTTTATATAGAAATCCAGATTTTTATTTATTTATCAATATTTAAGCTAAAATTTTAATTCTCAGAAATTTTTTAATTTATATTTATTAATAGAAGATATCTTAATGTAATAATTAAAGAACTCTATAGAGAGGATGTATGTAGAGTAACAAACATACTTATCTGTTATGCATGTGTAATTTGTAATTATTATAAGGTCTAAAAATTGTATATTAAGATATAAGTATAAATAAAAATATAAATATAAAGTAATAAGCTGCGTGTAACTATATACAGTTGGGCAGCACGCATTTTTTAATATAGTGTTTCTCTACATGAAAAGGTTATCTAATCTTGAATTAAAGTTACAGCATCTAAGTTAATAAAATTACGCTTAACATGAGAAAAACCTAATTCTAGAACACAAATAAATTAAGATTAACCCAAATCTAGATGAAAGAGAAACATAACCTATAAATTTAATAATATATTTAATAAGGAAAACAATAATATAATGAAATTTAAAAAAAATAATTATATACATACATAGGTTAGCTGGGGGTAAAACCTTGCAATTTTTTGTTTATTTTTTTTTATATTGTGAGCAAACACAAGTAAAAAATTCTTTCTTTGATATTGATATTGATATTTTCGATTGGGATCTTACCCATAACCCCTGGAAATACTAGTATTGATTTGATAAATTTAAAATAAACTAAATAAACATAGTTACAGGGCTTTGACCCAGAAAATGGAGTATACTCCATCAGTACAAACTATTTAATAAAAACTTTTTAATTTCTTAGTAACAATATAAATAGCAAAAGTTTTATCAAAGTAGAACAATAAAAGTTCAACAGACGGCTACCAACCTGCCTATTAAATAAGTCTGAGAAACTTAAAACTTTATGAACCCTGGGTTTTGATAATTTCAGTACACCATCAACGTTGATCTTCATTGGTTTCTCTAAATTTAAAGGCACTGGGTAGTTACTTGTAAAACACCCCTTCATAGCTTCCAATAAATGCAGGGATGAGGAAATGATTTTTGCCACGTAGTGTTGGAGAGCATTTTTTTTCCTGCCTTTTTACTACAGCACAGTCACTAATCAAAATTAATGTCCTAAAATTAATCTTCATTGAAGAAGTCCTAGGCTACTTTGAAATCCCAATCTCTTTTTTGTCACTATCCTTTTCTCTAAACGAACAATCAAAATCTCAACTAATATTCTGCACTGAAAATTCCGCATGTGACTCTGTTATTTTTTTCTCCCTTTCTTTCTTCCAAGTGAATTCCAGCGGTGCAGAGATTTACCTCAAAAAAGCTGTGCGGATTTATCCCATTGCCATGTTTGGAATGAAGCCTTCTTACGATCTTTGTAAACAAAGTGAAGCAAACGTTCAATCACAACATTAAAGCTTAGTATGTATTGACAACTATAAAGCGTCGTAGTAATTAGCCAATTAATTCGGCACCACCCTACTTCAAACAATGATGAAGTGAAATATCATAAATATTATATCAACAAACAAATCATTTTTTGAATCCATCATCGGTCGAATGCCACAAATTTTGATAGAACACTAACTTTTACAGCGGCCAACTTACAACATTTAATTTCGTGTCATATAAAATTGTAATATATCATTTTATATATCGTGAATCGGATAGATAATCGATTTTACACATGAGCGAATAAAAAGCGTTAATAATATGAAAATCCGGTCTATAGTCATAAACCTGATAGCTTGATCACTGATTAATTTTTTTTATGGACTAACAGTTATGATGAAACCTGTACGTAAATCTTTTTACAATAGTTAAAAAAAAGAAGATAAAAATTTGATAATAGACCACTTTACAAGATTATTCTGAGTTCAGATTCCAATTCAGCAAACCGAAATTCGTGAAAGAAACTCTAATCCATCACCTGCAATCTATTACATTTTATCATTTTCGCTTTTAAAGGTCATAGGAGCCTCGCAAAAATTACTTACCCACTATTGTCTAAAATAAAAGGGCAAATGGATATAATGCAAGGAGAATCAGTCTTCATCAACAATGACTACGGTATGACTCAAGTAGATGATAGAGAATGGTCAATAATTAGTTGTTTACTATTTCTGTGTTAATCTGGACAAATTGTTAAGAAATGTTATTGAGTCTATATAGAAAATTTTAAAATGTATTCGGAATTGAAATTTATTTGAAATTCATTGATGAATGCCACAGCTTTAGCAAAACTACCAAAAATAAATACTTAAAAGTAATAATCATGCCTACCTATAATGCGCCAACTTATTTACTTTTTCCACTGTACTTATTTTTCATTTTAATTAAAGTTATAATATCACCGGCGTTTGGTCAAATGGATTCAATTCGCAATTTTTACGAAAATGAGGTTTTTATGTCGTCTTGACCGAAAAATTCTATTTTTTTCATTAATACAAATTGCTTAAGCCTCATGACTTAAAACATTAGTCTATGCTAAATATAAATAGTGATATCAAAAACAATCGTCAAATTATTTCGAACAAAGAAATTTAACTGTACTTTACACATAGAAATTCTGTTGTTCCTTTACAAATCATGTAAATTACCTACAATTGTTTAACAAATAATTCAAAAATATGTTAATTAAGTATTGTATACATTTCACAAAGGCATTATAACAAAACAAGTCGCAAAGAAAGATGTGAAATTCAGAAATAAACACTCTTCAAAACACTTCGACATCACGACCAGAAATCTTGAATATTTTCGAAAATTACTTATAGGTCGGCGCCATTAAGGTTATTATGCCGATTTCTACCGCAATTTGTATTTTCGTCGAAATCAGTCATGCGATTCGTGCTTCTCATATACATAGTTCAATGTTAGGCGTGCTTGGAAGATATTATCAGAAAAGGAACTTGAGTTTGTTGTTCTGTAACTTAAAAAGATGGGTTGGAGACATGAGCGCCCATACAAAATTTTCCAGAAGAGGGAGGCAAACTACGGAGGGACCTCCAAAAAACATCCACAGACTAGGGAGAGGGAGGATGGCCTCTCCTTGCCCACTAATATGGGCGTCCTTGGTTGGAGTTGACTTATTAAAATAAAATTTCAAAAAATATGTCCTGAATGTAATTAAAATGTGCTAAACATATTTCAGGTGTTGCTATAATATAAATAATACGATTGTCGATAAACTAAAATATTAGTTAATATATTCAAACACAATTCATATTGGCTACACGAGGAAACAATATAACAAATAACTGTATCATTTTTTAAATTATTTAGGCAATAGGTCTTATTCTTTTGTTAAGTTGTTTGATTATAATCTATTTATTCAAATAGTATTTTCATTTCTATAAACATGATATAATTTCACGTAAGCTTCAATGGATTACCTACTTATATCAGTGTATTGTACTACTTTCTTGAAATTATTACATAACTACTACTCGTTTAATTATTTAATTAAAAAAATATTTAAAAAAATAAATAAAAAAATGTGATTTTAAGTTTACACGATTTCCTTTCATGTTATTACAGAGTTAGTCACATTAGTCAATTCCTAGCGAACTTTAAAAAAATGATTATACTAATAAATCAAGGTTGTGGTTCATATTTCAATTTTAAAGTAGCTGTTTTTTCTTTGCAAATAAGACAATTAAGAAGGTTATAAATATGCCAACTTATTACTGCAGGGTTAGCTGCAATATTCAGTTTCTAGCGAACGTATATTATAATAATAATAATAAATCAAATTTTAATTTCAAAGGAATTATTTATCCCTCTTCCTTCTAAATCCTTATGGGTCATAAAAGACTAAGACTGTAGAAAATTTGATGTTTTTCTTTTTTCTTATTGCCAATCTACGATTCAAGCACTATAAATCAATCCGCTTTGAATCTGTTTTACTTTACACAAGTTATCATTAGAATATGAATTGAACTTTTATGGAGCATATCTCGAGTTGAATACATTTGTTTTGAGATTAGTGTTCTTCTCAAATTTTTAAGTTTCATCGGGAACGGTTTGGTAGAGATTAAATGGAAGGTGGTTCCAAATCGTGTAAGATTAAAACTACGGAAGAGCATTGCCTAAATATCACAGACCTAAAACGTAGACTTTGATAAACACGATAAATCAATGCCAATCAGCATATACTTTGGCTTAGGTAGTTGAAAACAAAAATAACTGTACACCTGTTTCGCATTTAATTTATTATTAAGATATAAATGTATGATTGATCACATGAAGTTTTGAGTCTCTAAAATAACGGTAAATAACTAACCAGTCAACGTTTTTCCAATTCAGATATTAATAAGATATTTAGATAAAATATAGAGATATGATCACATATATGCAGGCATAATGCTACAACCTAATAATATTCCACATCAGCAGTCTTAAAAGACACAACAATAAGAGACACTGTTTCACTCCAAGACATCTACACAAATACTACAATTACAGTGTCTACAAATATGTATATGTACATGCCTTGGAGTGAGATGCACTGCCTCTTATTGATTTATTTTTAGACTTTTTATGTTCTAAATGTTGCCTGTAATATTATTAATATATGCGATATTATATTTTCCGTCCTGAGGATGTTTGAATTGGTGATTGGTCTAGTTTTTGTATTTTAGAGACTCAGGAATTTGATCTAGTTGATCTGGCCTAACAAGATCCGCAGATTATTTGGGGGCAAGTGTTTTGCATCAATTAGTGCACTCACAATACAAAAATTTTCTCTCAAAATAATGTTAATGTATTTTGATATGGGATTCTCCTCAGCATTGGAAAATCATTCGAGTTCGCAATGAATTCAAAATAATCAATCTTTTTTTTAACTCAGGAACTTTTGAATTCGCTATTCTCATCTGAGATATTTTTATTTTTTTTTTAATCTTAGATCTTGACAATAGCCGTTGATTAAAACTCAAACAAACGCCGTAACTTAACCGTGTCAAAATTTATACCACGCGGAAGTAGTAAAAGATGGTAAAACTAACTCCAAATTGCATTGCACCGCCTTCCGCCTTGCGGACTTACATTCTTTGAACATTTGGCTTTCGATTGGTGTAATTGAGTTTTCGATGTTGGTGAAATATTCGGAACTGTAATGCCAAATTGTCTTAGACATTTTAACGTCAAAATATCCAAATTTCACATTGTCAACTTTAATCTCGCCAACGTACAACTACTAATAGTATGATAGATTTATGAAAAACAATCCAATCAAAATGCCGCGATTTCGTCTTTAAACTTTAAACGACCCTGGTCCCAACCTAGCCAAACTTTTTCTTTTTTTTTAAACAAACTTTTCTATAATATATATATATATATATATATATATATATATATATATATATATATATATATATATATATATGTATATATTGCACACACACACACTTATTGAGTACCTAAGTATAATTTATAAATTCCACTCGTTGTTAAGCAAGAATTAGGTCTTTGATTTATATTTTATCCTATCTGATGGATATTTCCAACGAAGTGGAACCACAATAAATTATTTTACTCTCTGCAATGATTTGAACTGATTAAAACATTACGTTTCTAAACTTTCTTGCTACACGTACCTTTTTATTTTAATAAACCCGTGAATTACTAAGTAAAGGACAATAAAAATTAAAGAATATCCAGGAATAATTCGTTTCAGCCAGCAATAACAATGATAATTAGTAAAATATAACCGTTTAGTATCTAAAAAGCTGCAATGTTTTTTCCACTAGCTCTTTAACGAGTCACAGGGAACTTGATGAATTACATTAAGATTTTATAATTTTTCAATATTTCATTTATTTTCAATTAAATAAATTGTTAATATGTTGGAAGATATGTAAATAATTATATTATTTGGTAAATTGTGAATAAACATCTTGCTCTTATATTAATTTTCCTTAATTGCTTCTTACATCACATTTTTCTCGACGTTTTGTATAACCTTAGCAATAATAATGATATTTATTTAAAATATTAATGTATTCATATAAAAGTATATAACGTTTGGAAACATGCCGCTTCTAGTTTCAAAGCAAATGTGCAACCCGCAATCACGTTTTTGTTTCTACAATTTTTAAAAATCAGACAAATGAGTATAAGCCTTGGCCAATATACTAATAACCAAAAATATCCAGGAAGTTTGCTTTTTGTTCCAATTCCGGAAGATATCTACGCCTTGTCTTGACATTGATCTTCACCAGCTACTTCTATTTTTACCAAATTTTCTCCGTTTCAATTCAACATCTATTTCCGTCTTCAACTCGCCATGGATCGAGCCAATTGATTTTTATGTCCAGATTAGACAATAATTCGTCTAAAAAGTGTATTGAAGACGCGCTAGAACATCAAAAATTACTTGAGTAATTAGTTGATATCCGCATGATGGTACAAACTTGATGAACTTGAGTAATTTACTTATTTCTCCAAGTTTATTGGTCTGTGGACCTCTGAAGGTTATATTAAATTGAGATTCCAACAAAATATGATTAACCGCCATTTCTGAGATCTCCTTGATTAGTCAATTTCTTATAATTATAATTATACCATAATCCCCTCTGAGATGTTTTTCATTAAAGTAAAATAATACAAATAAAAATATTTGTTTCTCCCTCTGTCGTTTCATAGAATCTTTCCTCTCTCTCAGTACAAGTCATTTCTCAGGATCAAATCAAACGTGGAAATATCTTTAAAGTTTTAAATATGGCACCGTTCACCACTTACAGTATATTTTCGTTTATTATTTTTAATAATGAATCTTTGAAATCGAACAAGAAAAAAAACAAATTTAACCCCAACTCAAAGTTTAAAGTTTTATTTGTCGAGATACACTGAATCCAAAAATGGAATACAAAAAAATCCGTCTGTCTGCCGTCCGAGGCTTTTCTCGAGACTATTGGAGCATTTTTTTTAAGATTTGGTACCAAAGTCACAGGTCACGAAGGATGATCCTCGAAACTTGGCATTAGCATCCGCCATTTCGTTTCAAAATAGCAACCGATAACAGGTTTTATACGTCTATATCTCAGCCATTTATGATGATAGAGGAAAATTAAAAAGTGTTTTCGAATCATTATACCAAAACCCTTAAAAATAAAAATTTGGTGAGCAATAGTGGTTGCGCAATAACCGAAAAACAAATTTTTCTTAATAAATTATATCAAGCATAGTAATAAGTTTCAGTGTTGGTCTTATTGAGGGCTCTACTTGACTAATCACTACATTCATTTCACTGAAAATAAGAATAAGAATATTATTGTTTTTTTTTCTTTGTCCGTATGTCTTATGAACCAATCGTTTTTTCAAAGTGAAAACCTGAATATTGTACTGATATGATTCAGCAGTTGTAGCTTTGCAACTTTCGTTATTATGCCCTTTTAGGCGTGTAATATTTTTCTTTAAAATTTACAGTTGCCAAGTGATGAGCATTATATCATTTGTCGTTCAAAACAGTAGATATAGTCGTGACAATTGTCGAATTTGAAAAAGCGTATTTTTCATATACTTTATAATTACTTTATAATTTATCTTTATAATTACAAGTTCTAGTGGGACGATACACGTGATGGTTGGATGTCGAAAGTGTAATTCGCTCAAAAAGTCACTTACGAATTTCATCAATGGGGCGTATCATACATACCTCCAGCGACACTGAAATGTGAAGAAGATGAAAAATGCGTTTTTTCACATTCCAAATTTAACATTTTTCATGACTATATATACAGTGTTTGCAGATCAAACAGAAATTAATTTCCTAAACCATGTTTTGAAGCCAAAGAAGTTTTGGTTTATCAACTGAATTAGAAATGTTACCGTTAATAATTGATTAATTAAATGATTATATACACATGAAATATATTTGTATATGTCAAAATTTTATGATTTACGAATATATTAATTATTGATTAGGGAATTGTTGAAAGTTCGCGAGGGGTTGCTCAGATCTTGTTGCTATTTAGATTTCGCAAATGCCTTCGAATGGGCTGACAAGGTTAACGCATGTTCTATTTTTAACTGCACGATCTTAAAAGGTCCGCGCAGTTTTTGCTTTTGCATCAGGAGCAACCTCGTCCGGATTACTCAGAACTGCGGCCACGAAAAGGCCAGATACCTCATGAATAATTAGCGTCTATCAATATAGCCAATATAGTTTTGTTAGTTGTTAGTCATTTGTTTAGAAAAAATACTAATTTTTTTTTTTCAGAAAATAGTAAAAACATCGGGATCGTGCCTGAAATTGCTTAACGGGTTTACCTTGATCCACAAAAATGGACTATGTTTATTTATTTATTCGTATCCCACACAGTATCACATTGTCTATTGTAATGGTTTATTTTCGTATAAAAATTTCCGGAGGAACTAACGAGGACACATTTGCGATTATGACCCAATGCAACCACTCCAGGAAATCTTACATAATCCAACAAAAGACATCATGACAAGTGAAAGCTGCCATGAACGGTCCCATTTTAATTAGGTCTAAATTAACTTAATATTTATTGTTTAAAAGAAAATCAAGTACGTTATCTTACTTTTCTTCTTTTAATCATAATTTCGTACAAAATAATATAAAATAAAATAAATACAGGCAGAGAAAAAAGTGTTCAGATTCACAATCTTCGTCCAAGCAATTCATACATTTAAGGAAATTTTCATTGTTTTTTCTGGCCTATTGGTTTTTCTAGGTACTTTTGCGATTTAATAAGTATCCAGTGAATGCACCAGCTATTCCTCTTTGCATTAATGACTAATACAATTTTAATTAATGGTAGTTAGCATATTTTTTCTTACTTTCCCTAAACATCAAACTTGCACCAATAAATCACGTCATTGCGTTAGTGGTGGACAAACATTTTAACAACGTATTACTTGATATTTTTTTCTTATTTTACATTACTTAGGGTCTCATAAATGAAGAATAAAGAGAAAAGCCGGAAAGGTTGCGTCATATTAAGAGTTGTGACCTCAGAACATAAAGAATATTTAAAAAATAACTAAAACCACTACTAGATGGTATCAGCTACATTTATTCCATGTTTGAAGCTGATTCAAAGTTTAGCTGTCTTATTTTCACAATTTAATTAACCACACATTTAATTACCTATTAAGTAAGATTACTTTTATGTTTCCTGGAGCAGTGCAATTGTCTTGCGTGCACAACAACTTGTCGTAACATTTAAAATTTCTTAATCCATCCCGAGCTGGTAAAAACATTGTTGCTTTAAAATTTTAAACATTTTTACTAATTAAAATAACAATAATAATTTAAAAACACATAATAATTATTTTCTCCTCCCGTCTCTGTGATTCCATATTTACTGGAAAACCTAGAAACCATTAGCGGACAAGACCTTTCGGAGCCCTGGACAACGCTCCTTGGTCCTGGCGGAGGGCTGCCGGAGGATTTGGGAGATATGGAATACATCGTTCCTCCAAGAGAAATAGAGGATCTGGAGTTCTCTAAAACTATAAATTTGTCTATAATGTATATGTCCTTTTTAGTTAACTCACCAAGAAAGAATCAATCACGAATGAGAAATTAAATAATATATTAAAAAATCTATCACGTCGTAATAAAGATGCATTCAGGATCTGGACGTAAAATTTGCATAGTCCTAGCGTAGTATATTTTCTTCAGCGTTTCTTTCAATATATTCAAAACAGATTTTCCTATAAATTTTTAAAGCATCAGATTGATGATTTTCTGGTACATCGTATTTAGTATTTAGTCACCATGACATCAATAAGCAACTACTGAAACTGTTTCCAAATCCGCGTACACTAGGTAATTATGGTCCTAATGTAACTCCTTGCCTTACCTTCATGTGGCTTTGAAGACCACTCCAACCGGAAAGAGGGAAAAAAACTGACAAATTTCTAATTTCTATAACCTTCCTGGTTCCTTAGACCATGGAAGGATACAAAACTGAATTATTAAGCAATCTGTGTAGTAAACCTTTCGTAAAAAACAGCTTCTTGATTTCGATGAGTCTGCGGTTTTAAAATCGGTTTTATTTTTTTTTTCTTTCTGGAAATTTCAAAACGGCTATTTTATTTTATTAGGATATAACTGGAATATTTTAAAAATAAAGCCTTAGGTCTCTAAAATACCGGACAATAAAAAAAAGTCAAAGTTTCGTCAATTCAGGCGTCATAAGGAAAGAAAAAAAAAGATCACATAAATGCAGACAAATACTGCACATCTCACATCAACAGTCGAAAAAAGTTACATCAACTTGACACAATAAATCACTCCAAAACATCTCAACACACGGGCTGTATGTTGAATTTCTCTATTTTATTTTAATAATAATAATAATATATATACATATATATATATATATATATATATATATATATATATATATATATATATATATATATATATATATATTATATATATCAAGTTTTTCATGAACTACGGAACCATATCTGATGTAAATTCGTAGGAACCTTTTTAATGAATCAAGAACATCAAAATAATAAAACAAAAAAAGTGTCGAAAAGAAAAGAGGAGAATCAATGATCTTGAAAGCAAATAAATACATTTTTCATTTTGCAAAAATGCAATCTTTGCAAATCTTTATGAGCTAGATTGATGATTTTGAAAGTTAAATACGTTGGAAATATATTATAAATGATTAACTTATATTTAATCATCATTGGAGTTAACGTTATTAATAGCAACCGTCGACATTAACATAGAGCTCCCACCATTCCATTGTGATTATAATTATTATAGTTATAATTATAACGTTTCTTATTTTCTTTTGTTTCTTTTTTTCCTCCTCTTCAACATTGCAAAAAGTTTTCCTCCAAGAATGAAATATCCCATTTATATCCAAACAATTATAAAAAATATAACAAAAAACACCTCTTTGTAAATATTGACATTATTCAAATAGCTTCAGTAATTTGTCACTCAAGGGATCCAAAATTCTAACGTTGCCTTAACATTCAGGATTTCTTTTTTAAATTACCTCCGTGAAACACCTTTGACCAACTTTTTTTGATACGTGTTTCACACCTTTGTGAAACACCTATGAACAAAGACCCTGTTTGTCCTGTTAACCAGACGATGATTAACAAAAATGATTTGTATATTTAACATCAGGATGGGGGAACGAAAATAGTGAATATTTTTATATTTAATCACGGTTTTCGATGCGGTGTGGCGCAATACATAATACCTGGCCACAAGCTCTCTCTGCGGAGTACCTTTCGGAAGCAGTGTGCAACGGAGCGTCGGATTAGCCTCAGCGAACGTTACTTTTCCCCAGTTCTGACCTCAGTCGTTAATCATTATTCGGAGAGAAAAAGAAAGAAACTGTTTGCAATCTGTGTAATGGTGTTTTTCCACTACGGAAAATTAGCTGATTACGGCTCCCGCGAATTTACGAATTTTCCGCTTCGAAGGAAACTTGTTGATATTTAAAAGTTGTGGGCATTAGCATATCTATTGTATTCATGTTTTCAACCGATCATAATGATATATTTTGTTTTAAACTGCCCACTCTGAAGTTATGTCTGCAATACCAATTACCTTTTGCTTAAGAATAAATAATGGAACATTGGAACATCATGCATTTTATGATCCTTCTTAAATATTGGAATAAATAAATTTACACAGGTGCTTCAATTGATAGTTGAAGAACTTACTTAAACTTTAAAAGAAACAAGTCTTCATCAAACATAAAATCATTTAAGCTCAATTATCATTTTATTATAATTCATTAAGGGCCACTTTACAAATAAAAGCTTGTTTATATTTATTTTTCGCCATCACAAATATTTTATGTTGTACTTCATTTGAACTTTTCTATTGTCTATTTATACCAATGTAATGTATAACCAAACAAATAGAAACTTTATGAAAATAATTCTAGTTTCACAAAAAAAGAGTTTACGGTGTTCCTATGTTCTTGTATAAAAGTATGTTTTGAAAACCATTTATAGTTTCTTTGCCTAAGTATCTGTGAATTACCTGATTACAAAATCATAACTAAATAAAAATTAAAACGAATCGCACAAAAATCAAATGATAATGTACCCGAATCAACACTGAATTAAAAAAATAAAATAATATAATAACTATAGAATTTCTTGGGAATATGGAACAATACAAATTAGGAAATTATTCAGAAGGAAATTGCACAAAGAATAGTTTCCCATAGAATTTCTTATTCTGCTAAACAGTTTTTTAAGAAGTGTTATGTAACCAATTGCTTCCTCAAAAACAACATTCACATTCAGAGCGAATCCTTCTACAAACAGAACATACGGAGCAGCAGTTTTGTCTATGGTCCTTTTCAGTGTTATTTATTTTATTTTTTTAATGATAATTAACATAAAATACTCCGAAATAAGTCAGACAAAAAATTAAGAGTTAAAATCCACCATTTTTAGCAAGATTAGTTTTTAAATTATTTCGTAAATATCAATTTAATTTTTTTAATATTAATATTTATTTTGATGCAAGTAAAAAATACGAAAAAAGAAGTATTTTCAAATAAAAACAATTAATTAAACTTAATAGTAAAATAATTGTATATGATCGATTTTCTGAAGTCGTGTGCTCTATCCGCGAGTCGACGGTTTGAAGGTGAGCGAGACGTTTATGCCCCACCTTTCCCCCATCCCAATAACCTCATCGAAATCTAATTTCGAGATTGGAAGGAAATTTATTTTCGGAATATGTAACCACATCCAATTTGACACCAGGATGTGTGAGACTAACCCCCTCAGCCATATTTAATAATAATCTTTAAGAAGTTATCAACCCTTAAAATATTTCAGTGGAAGATGAAATAATCTTATTCACCTGATATCTAAAGCAGTACCATATTCATTGATTTGATAAGATTTGGCAAATAATTATAAAACAAAGTTAGTACCCAGCATAAAAGACAGAATCTGTCTAAAGGTTTATTCATCTATTATGTTATTATATTGTTCGACTGCATTGGTTTTATAGCAGAGCCTATTTTGAGTAAGCTTATAAATTACTGTTATTTACAATTTATTTATTTAATACACTACTTAAAAATAATTTTAGGCAAGAGGTATTATTACTGTTTTATTTATTTTCCCACAAAACTATTCTTAATTATTCCATAATACACAATAAAGAAATGAAAAACCTTTATTTATTCCGACTTTAAAAATTCTCATTTATTGTAATTAATAAGTAATTTTTAATTTCAACAAATTTACATCTTTTAAGGCCACATAATTTAAAAAAAAAATTAAGAAACTTCTGCTTTCCTCTTCATTGTTCTAAAGAACCTTCGAAGGAACCCAAACCGTATGCACTGGTGGAAATTCTAGGTGGTACGCGAACAAGCAAACAAAAGTTACGGATAAAATAATCTTTTTAACACTTTCAATGAGGTATAAAAAAAATTATTATTAAGTGAGTACAAGTGATATATAAATAATACTCGATTTACAAGTAATAAAAATGATTCAGGATGGTTACCGTAGTAAAGGCAAAATTACTCAATTTTTAATACGAATTAAGAATCAAGTTGAGCTCCATCAAGCCCAACATACCCTGATTGTTAATAAACAACAACCTGCTTCTAACTGAAAGATATTGATGCTTTTCTTCACAATGTCAAAATTACTTCCCTTGATGGATACACTTTTATTTGCAGAATATTTGACATTCTTATGTTATTATTATTGTTGCTTAGGTTATGTGGAATTTATAAGCTTTTGAGTCTGGATTTATTAACTTAATTTTCAATTTTTTTTTCTTAAGTAAATTTACACTAATATAATGGTGAATGTATGGTTGGCCATGGAAATAAATGTAGGAGAAGCTTGGACGGGATACGGTCAATGAAGAAACACACAAATAAGGAAAACTTATTGTATTATGTGCCGAAGTTTCGGCCTAAGTTTTAGGCTATCATCAGGGCAAAGAAAAAAACAAGATAACAATAGAGGTAACGAACGACAGTGAGAGTATCCATAACAGTAACGAAAGATAACAAACATTAAGATAAGGGAGAATGATAAAAAAAGAAAAATGAAGTATAAATAAAACAGATAATGACATCCGCATGATGGTATAGAAGGATCAATCTGATTGGTCAGTTGACATCCGCATGATGGTATAGAAGGATCAATCTAATTAGCGACTGATAAATTATTTGCCACTTCTATAAATTTGTTTTAATTGAAAACTAGTTTCGAATGTTATACATTCATCCTCAGTTCTAAAAACACACAAAAAATTGAAAAATAAGCAATTCAAAATATAGTTTGGTATAATTATACATATTAAATTAGATTAATATAAATCAGTATTATAAAATATTCATGAATTATGAATTTAATTAAGAAAAGAAATCAAATACATATTGGTACTCACCAAGGTTTAAATGGATTATATCAATCAGAAAAGTGTTTACTGGTTTCTTCTCGCATTGAACTAACAATGAGCGAGAGATAGGTAGGATTGGGGAAAATAGAGTTCAATATTGATTTTTAGCAAGATAAAAAAAACTAGAATACTAGAATCTATTGATGTTTAGTAAAATAGAGAGTAAAATTTAAAATAGTTTATTGCATTTCAAAGGTGATTATTTCCATCTCTATTCTTAAGAATAAAGATAGGTAGTAAGGATAGATATTTAATATTTTAGAGTACATAATGTATAATATATTATATTCATTCCAAAAATGTTATAATTACACAATTTGTTTTAGAATGTTAATTTTACAAATATCATAACGATATTATTTTGCAAGACAAAAGAACTGCAGAATTTAATTGGTAGTACGGTAGTGATCTCCCACCATATCAACCAGGCGGTTGGAGGGGACCGGTTTTCGCGAGTTTCCTGACCTCTCTCAGTCCAGTACATTCTTTGTCAGCTATAAAACTATTGTATTTCTCTTGTAAAATGTGATGAAAAAAAAAAAGGGACAAAAGAGGAAACCGAAAATGTTTTAATTATTCTGAAATGAGTCTTCAAAAACTATAACTGCCACTGCACGAATTAATTTAACAGTGTCTTCAGAAAATTTAAAGTCGAAGACGGCAACTGACGGTCACTCCAAATGGATCACGAAAACAATGAAGTGGAACAACCGGAATGCTCCACTCAGATGTTTAAAGAGCCCGATGACGATCACTCCACTCCATCGTTCCATTTTTTACCGACATGCAGCAGTGATCCATGCTCACGCATACACGTTAACACGTATTTTGTAATAATTACAGTCTACAAATATTTCAATTTACAAATCTGTAAAGTAATTAATCAATATAAATCTTGAGAATTAACGGGATATAAATATTATATTTACATTAGCAAGAACATCAAATAATTAATCTTTTCTCCATAAAATATTCAAAAATAGTGGAAATTGTAAGCATATTAAATGTTTATATAATTTAATTTCTATTTTTTATTAATATGTATATATTTTTAAACATAATTAATATGTTTAACAAAGTAAAAAAAATTCATATTAATATTTTTTTTAAAAATATATCGTTAATTTTACCTATACTGTATCTGCTGACCAACAATTTTTATTATTATTATATTATAGCCTAAATATTTTGTGAAATACTGTACAGTTCATTGTTCCACTCCATCAGTTTTCACGATCGGTTGGAATGATTGGACTTTGGCATGGTGTATGTGATGGAGTTCAAGGACAGATTCCAGCTGGCCCCTATCACTCCAAAAACTCCACACAGGATTTCACACTCCCAGTTGCTCCATGTTCCATTTTGCGTGGAGCAGTTGGAATATGGTGATTGTCTGTGAACCCCATTGATATATGTCCATACTGACCGACTTTCAACTCGATATCGCAGGCAAGGTCGCGTGGAAAGCTGCATCGAAAGTCGAACAGACTGAGGTAGGGCACAGTCAATAAGTCACCGATTTTAACCAACTTTTTTTGGTTATTCTATGTCCCAAAATAATGTTCATGTGTGTCGGTGTTCGTTCCAATGGGTTTTTTTGGAGCCGAGATAAAAAAATAAAACTTGCTGAAATTGGTTTATTTTATATCTCGAGTTTGAAAAATAATATTGACGTGGTTTTTCCACAAAAATATTTGTTTTTCAGTGTATGTTAAACAAATATGCAAACATTAAAAAATGATTGCTTTTTGGTAAAATTGAAAAAGAAATTTTGGATTATTGGGCAAACTAGCCTTATACATTTTTTTACACTAAAAATTGTGGCAGATTTTGATTCAGCGCTCCGAAAAATCTTGATGTTGAAATTATCATCGAAAACAAAAAATAATTTCTTTTTTGTTTGTTTTTTTTGCTACATAGCTATTAAAAACCATTAAAATTATCTAGTATTTATCGTTATGTGGGGAGTCTTCAGGATTTTTCATTAATCATTAGTGAACAAATACTTCTTTTTATGATTTATTAGTTTTATAATAAATTTATTTGTTATTTTGTACATTTTTGGATGCTTCGGGGTCTTTTTCCAACTATTTTTGTGTTATGCGATTGGTACACTGTATAATTTATCTTATCAATGTTATTTTTTTTATATTTATACCCATTTTTTACTCCAATATGTCATCCATTCCATAGATAATTTCGTAATTTATAATAAAATTAACATGTCAAAAATATTTTGTATTGGCGTATCAGTTAAGGCTTTCTCTGCGTTTCCACATCTGAGCTTATACTGAATAGAATTTGCCCTTTGCAATTGTTTACCAAATTAGTCTCCCTTCTCTATTTTCATCCTACATATTTAGTTCATATTTTTATTTAATTCTTAATGATTGTGAAGTAAAACTTCCTACATTCTTATTTTACCTAATTAAAGGTGTAATAACCATTAAAATTATTTATGGATTTACGTGCATAGCTGTAAAATCCACTTGAGATTGTTCTTGATTTTTTTAATTTATAGCTGCACAATCGATTGAGCTGACTGTGGGCGATGGGCGATTACGAAGTAACCAATACATGCGCTTAAAGTTTTATTAAAAAAGGTTAAGTATACTGGGAAGCATGAAATGGAAGACTACGACAACAGCAGAGTGACATTTAAAAAAACAAAATCACTTTTTTAGACTCAGCGTCCTAAACATAAGTGAAACCATTGAAATATTTTTTGTCCGATTGTTTCACCTTTTTTTTTTCTACATTAGGTAGTTGAAGAAGTAATTCTGTTGCATAACTTACTCAAAATGCTTTGTAATATTTTGAAACTTTAATAAATGAATGCCTATAACAAAATCTATTAATTCTATTTTATAACATCAAAAATATTATATGAAAAAGACATATCTGAGCCTGTAGGAAATGTTTTTATTTGCTAACAAGTTTTGTAACAGAATCATAAACTCAAAAAATAAAATATTGTCACTGACTTCTTTTCTGTATTACTCTACGTATTAAATTGATTAAATTTATTTGTTGGTTAATACGTGCGATTTCTCCAGCAGTAAGTATTAAAATTCACAACACGTTACGAAACTGCCCAAGATACTGTCTATAAATAACAGACTGGTTCAATATCTGAATACAGAAGTAGACTTGTTACGAGAGCTCATTCGAAAAGGGAGATAGGAAGCGCTTTCTCTTGTTGACATCTGATTCCAGTTCTGGAGGTGGGTGCAACAGCGCTTCTGATTGGGTGTTGTGTTGGAAGGTCTAACAAAATTGATCCAATGTAAAAATATATATTCTGGCATTGGCTGAATTTATGGCGAGACAAATATATTCAAATATATTTAATACTATATCAATATCATTTAACAATTTATTTAGACTTGTATTAGTACTTTAGACAGCTATTCAAACGATTGTACAATATTTTTTTTTGCATTCTCTTGGCAGAAATCGTGTTAATACTTCTTGCATAATTAAATATAACACGTCATGTAAATACAATACATAAAAGTGGCGTAGCTCGGCCAACTGGCGCTTGGGGCAAACTTCAAGACCCCAGGTTAAGAACTAGAGAGGCAAAGGGGACACTTGTCCAGAAAGCAGAATTTAGAAGACGGCAAATTTTGGGTAAAATATTATTATTAGATTAAGTCAATAATGTTTGTTCCTTCTTTTTGATAGTTTTGACCTTAATTGAGTCGAAAAATGGGTTATATTATGAGATGGTATTTATTTCGAAATATATTACCTAAACTAAAGTTATAAAACTGTTGACTTCAATTGGGGATGAAAGAAGAGGTGGCAAAATTAAGCTTCCCCCTACCTCGCGGCAAAAATCCTAGTATCGGTTCTGCCGCCTCCTGTCATAATTCCAGGTTATCTGGTTCTATGGATAAACGACACCGACGAAGTCTCAATACCGGCACTCATTCAAGCACTAGAATCAAGTATTCGATACCATTAAAGTATCGAAAGGAATATTGAATCAGTGATATCGATACCAAAACTACAATGACCTCGAAAGGAAAGTATCGATACGTTACTTGTATATACTTATTTCATACATTATTTCATGAAGATTAATTTAAATACGTTCACTTACTTACTCCATGCTGCTACAGCCCTACAAGGGCCTAGACAATCCTCAACAATCCTTCTCCACTCTTCCCTATCCTGGGAAGTCTCTAACATCCTCTGATCCACATTCCTCTCGACATTATCTCCACATCATCGGGCCATCTCAATCGTGGACGTCCCCTTACTCTTTCTCCTCCAGGCTTACCCTCCAACAGATTTTCGTGTTTCCTACTCGTCGGCATCCACTCCACATGTCCCAGCCACCTCAACTGGTTCTTTCTAACGAAGGACACTAGATCTGGTTTTTGGAATATTTCTTTCAGCTCTTCATTCTTTCTAATTCTCCAGTTACCATTTTCGCAGACTAGTCCATATATTCTCCTGAGTACTTTCCTTTTCCAAAACTTTAACACTCTGCCACTTTCTTTGGAAAGTATCCAAGCCCCACCGCCATATGACACAACCGGCCATTGACTGTTTTATATAAGATGACCTCAGCTCTGTTGGTCAGGCCTCTGAATTTTAGCGGCTTTTGAAGAGCACCTGTTTACAGCAGCTGCTCTTGACTTAATTTCTTCTTGGTGTTCATTCTTTGATGTGACAAGAGCACCCAAATACTTAAACTGGTTTGTCCTCCTGAAAGTGTGGCTTCCAAATTTAATCGTCTCTTCCATTCTTTATGGTGGGTTTTTCGATGACTTCATATAAACTGTTTTTTCATCGTTTACATGTAGGCCCAATTTTCTCACCGCGTCCACGAATTCCTCAAACGCCTTGAATAATGCTGCTCTCGATTAGGCCGATATTACTAAGTCATCTACGTAAGACAAACTATTATATATCGTTCCATTAGGGCTTGTCCGAATTGCACGTACTGCATATTCTAAGGCTAGGTTGAAAAGATTTGGGGATAAGGGGCTTCCCTGCTTTAGTCCGTCTCTAACCGCAAACTTTTCCGATAGTGTTCCTTGTACCTTGACCTTACAGCAGCTATCTGTCAGTGCCATCTTCGTCAATCTGACTAGCATTTCCAGTACGCATAATGTGACCATTACTTTTAGCAATTCGCTTCTATTTACACTGTCGTAAGCCTGTTTAAAATCAATGAAAAGCTGATGAAGATCCAGATTATATTCATTACATTTTTCCAGCATCTGTTTGACCGAAAATATTTAATCTATTTTACCTAAATCCGCACTGATAATCACCAAGAATATGTTCGGACCACACTTGTAACTTTTTATTTAGGAGTAGGGAAAATGCTTTATACACTATTCCCAAGAGAAATATACCTCTGTAATTTTCGCATTTAATTTTTGTCTCCTTTTTTGAAATCCGGGCCAATAATGGCTATCGTCCACTCTTTCGGCATTATTTTTTCGACCCAAACCTCCAACAATAAGTCGTAAACTTTCTTTAGTAGGTCCTCTCCACCACATTTTAACATTTCCGCGTCAATTTCACCATAGACTGGGCTTTTTTTATGTGTTTCAACCACTTTCATAAAATCTTTTTCAACCACTTTCATAAAATCT